>JANAVB010024720.1:0-348324 GCA_029216955.1 Iris pallida
GGATAAGAGCCCATTCCTATCTTTTATCTCTCACAGATCTTCTTTAAAATGAAGTTGGAATCCCTTCAATAGAAGCTGGCCAACACTCAGAAGATTGTGCTTGAGTCCGGGAACATAGAAAACGCTAGAGATGCGCTTTACTCCTTTCTTTGATTGGACAAGAATATCACCTTTACCTTTCACTGAGAGTCTCTTGTCATCCCCAGTTCGAACTTCACTTGTAATTGATTCATCAAGCTCCATGAACACCTTTTTGTTTCCAGTCATATGGTTGCTACAGCCGCTGTCGATGTACCATACTTCGTCATGTGTAACTTCTTCAACATTGCAAGTGAAAGAGAGTATCGTTCTCACTTTTTTTCTTCTTCATGCATGAAAGTTGAGCTTCCTTCTTTATTATTGGTCTTCTTGGACCAACAATCTGTTTGATAATGGCCATATTTTCCACAATTGTAACATTGAACTTGATAAAAATCTTCACGACTTCTACCTTGGCCTCTACTTGCAGCTCTTCCTCTTCCTCTTGTTCTCCTCCAATTTGAAGAATCAACATCTTTTTTTCTCAGCTTCGATGTATCTGCCTCCATTGTGTCTTCCTCTTCCACGACCTCGTGGACCACCTCTTCTTCCTCTCGAACCGCCTCCGAAAGACATATGTGTTTGGAAAGCTTGCTCTAGAGGAGTGGAATCATATTGTTTCATACGGAGTTCATGGGACTGAAGTGAACCCAATAAACTCTCTACTGAAATGTAGACAAATCTTTGGATTCTTCAATGGCTACAACGGTAGACTCGAATTTTCGAGTCAAGCTTCGTAGAATTTCTCAACAATTCTTTGATCTTCAACTTTCTCACCATTCACTTTCAATTGGTTAACAATTGAAATAACCCGATTGGAATAATCTTCAATGGATTCTACATCTTTCATCTTTAGTGTATCAAATTCGCTACGAAGAGTTTGTAGCCTTACCATTTTCACCTTGTCATCTCCCTTGTATGAAGAATGAAGTGTGTCCCATGCTTCCTTTGCCGAAGTCACCGTCGATATCCTTTCAAAGATAACCTCATCCACCGCTTGTAGATGAAAAACAATGCTTTCTTGTCCTTCTTGCGAGCTTCCTTCAATTCTTGAAGTTGTTGTGCATTGAGACTAGCCACATCAGCGGGTTCAGGAACTCCGCTCTCTACAATATCCCAAAGATCTTGAGATTGGTAGAGGACCTTCATTTGAATACTCCATTGGTTGTAATTCTTGCCGGTGAAGCGAGGTAGTTGGGGTTGCAACATGTTGTTTTGTTGTTGGAAGCCATGACACACCTCTCTGGCTTTGATACCACTTTGATGGAGATAAACTTCTTCAGGAGATGTAAAAGCACAAGAGAATGTGTTCTCTTGTTTCTAAACACTAGAAGAGGATACTCAAAATATTGAAGTGGAATAATGTTTATTGATTTTGCTTGATAAAAATGGATACAAGATGATGCTCTTATATAGCATATGTATTTGCATAAGTTACATGTTTATTAAAGGTGTAAGTTAAATAGAAAATGAGGAAACCGAAATGAAACTTGTCATGTATATGAACAAAACATATAACATAGGATGTTTCTTTATTTAAAACTTGTAACTCTCTAGCTTATATTTCCAACATCCTGTAGCATCGGACTCCGACGCACAATCCTTCCCCGGCTCCTCCGCCCTCCTGGTCGTAGATGATTGCGGCGATGTAGCTGAAGACGAGGGAACCAGGGGGATGTTGGCGACGACGATTTTGCGGTTCGCGCTGAAATGTTGTGGTCCGAAGATGGCCGTGCCGACGAAGAGGGAGATGGTGTACGGGATGAGCAGGAGGAAGAAGGAGCCGGCCATTGGTACCATAAGTATCGCCACGGATGCGGGTCTCGACACCATGTACCGCTCGACGGCCCCGCTGTCGAGCGGGAACTTCCGCATGGCGGCGACGTAGCACGCGGTGTTGAACCAGCAGATGCTGTTGCCCGCCAGGAGCTGGAGGAGGACGTACTGCCAGTAGGAGAGAGTGGCAATCTTGTCGGCGAGGAAGAGGAACTGGGCGCCGTAGCCGACGACGCCGATGGCGGAGCCGGCCGCGAGGACGGACCAGAGGGGAAGGAGTCGGCGACGAGGCTGCAGAGCCAGCCGAAGAGCTTCGCCGCGTCGGAGGCGACGGCGAGGTTGTTTAGTTGGACCTGGGTGATGGCGAAGCGGGAATTGAGCTGGGAGGAGTAAGGCCGGGAAGTCGGTGTTGGTGCTGCTAGCCAGATGATAGCAAGCAGCATATTCTTAATTATAAAGTGGAGTTTGTTTCTAGTTAGTTAGAAAAAACTTCTACAATGAAAAAATATTGAGAATGACAATAATTTTTTTTTAACTTCGAAAACAACTTCTTCCTTTCTTTCTAATTTTCTTTTAAACATAATTGATGATGTAGATGTGAAGACATTGTGAAGTGGATTGTCTAAAACTAGACAACCAACTTCATATATTTTTGTCATGTCTGCAAACTTCACAATTTTTTTAATATTTGTATTGGAGAATAATTTTTCAATAAAAACCTGCTACTTCTATGTGGCAACAATTTTTTTTAAACCCACACTTGCTTGAAGATGCTCGTAAGAGTTTGCTTTAAATAGAGAAAGAAAAGAACGAAAAAGAAAGCAGAAAAAGAGGAGGAGCACATAGCTCACTCAAACCAGGTCATTAATCCTACATGTTACTAGTAGTTGTTCCCAACAGAATTAGTTCTCTAGCAACTCATTCAATACCTGTGAAAGGGACCGAAGGACGGATGGGGGACTCTAATCTTGCTTTCTTTTTCTTTTAAGACTGTGTGAAATAGGTTTGGTTTATTGATACAAATAATTTAGAATAAGAAGGAATACAAGGAAGAAGTAATTGTTTGAGAATTAAACTGCTATATTTATTGAACTCCAACGGGCCATACAACTATAGTAAAGAACAACAATACAAAAATTTTCCAAAAAAAAAAAAAAAAAACAATACTAAAGGATAGGAAATGCTAAAAAAATCAGGACAAGTAATAGCAGCCACATAATGGACTGATCAATAAATAATGACTAACAACAATTTAGACCAAGCCTTCAATCTTGCTACTACACTCCGTGAACTGGTTTGGTGTGCGTAGAGTTGCACATATCATTCCCCTCGCCGTTTAAGGATCCATGTCCACAAGGATGAAATCAGGATACGACTTGGTAAAACGCCACTCGTTTCCCCAAGTTGCGTCTTCCATCTGGTGCCCCGACCCGTTTCACCAGACTTTTAAATTTTGGACGGTATTTACCCTTGCGGATCACACGTTGATCTAAGACAACTTCGGATTGTGGAAGGACCGCCGAAGTAGTCGAGACGGGAGAAAGTTGGGTGGAGGTTGGAGTGACTGGACCCAAATGCTTTCTTAACAAACTGACATGAAACACATCATGAATTTGAGAACCATGAGGCAGCCACCGGACCAACCTTCTCAATGACTTTGTATGGACCAAAGAAACGTGGGGCAAGCTTCATGGAGGCCCGAAAAACCACAGAAGTCTATCTATAAGGCTAGAGTTTCAAATACACATAATCTCCCACCATGAACGATACCTCGCTTCGGTGTTGGTCCACTTGACATTTCATCCGATCTTGAGCCAGCTGTAGGTTATGTCGCGGCTCAAGTAGGATGGTATCTCGGTCACGCAAGTACTCATCAACTGCTTGAATGCGGAAAGTGCCGGTACATAAGCTAGTAAACTTGGAGGTAGAATGCCGTAAACGGCTTCGAAGGGTGTCATCTTGGTGGAGTGACTGGAAGTGTTGTAGACGAACTCGGCCCAGGGATCCATTCGAGCCATTTTCGCTGTTGGTTCCCTGCAAAATTGCGTAAATATTGCTCCAAAGTGCGATTGACAACTTCCGTTTGGTTATCGGATTGGGGATGGTAACTTGAGCTCACACAACTTGGTTCCTTACAGTTGGAGCAATGTGCGCCAGAAGGAACTGATAAACACCTTGTCCCGGTCGCTAACGAATGATGCCAGAATACCGTGCAGGCGAACCACGTTGGCAACAAATGCCTTGGCGACAATTACGACAGTAAATGGGTGTTTCAAGGCTATGAAGTCGGCATATTTTGTCAAGAGGTCGACGACGACCATGATGGAAGTATATCCATTAGAAGATGGTAACCCCTTAATAAAGTCCATCGAGACAGCAGTCCACATTTGAGTAGGGATGGATAGTGGTTGAAGGAATCCCGTCGGTTTCATACAATCGGTTTTGAACCGCTGACAGACATCACATTATTGTAAAAAAATCCTTCATCGCTTGGAGCATATAACCAAAGAAACTTTGTTTGGTATGGAGAGAGTCTTATGAAACCCAAAGTTCCCACCTAAGGGTGAAGAATGGCAGTCAGCCATTATCTTTGGAAGCAAGGTGGAGGTGGAGCCCAAATAAAGAATTAGTCTCTTTTGAACCACACGCCATCGCGTTGGAGCATCTTGTGGGCGACTTGAGTGTAGGGGTGCAACTCGGACGGGTTGCGCCGGGTTTGAGGTCAACCCGAGCCTAACCCAATGAATCATAAGCCTAGCCTGTGTAGTGCCCCGTGTAGTGCCCCCGCTCCCGTTGGGGCGAAGCACTATGTAATAGGCTCGTGCCAAGACAGACATGGTCGGGAACATAGATGGCTAGTCTGACTCGGCGACGAGTTTGATATACAAAAACCATGGCATCAATAAAATCGATTTGGACGAGTGATATGAGTACCGTTCCAACTAATGGATCGACTACTGTTGGAATAAGTCCTAGATGCGGTAGGCGGCGTCTTGGCGAAGGAACTCTAAAGAGAGCGACGCAACCCGTCTGCCGTTGATTTTATTGGTTTTCTTGGCTTTCTGAACGAATTGTTGCGTGGATTTGATAGTGTGCTTTCGCGTCGATTTCTGAATGCATCTTTGGAAATTTCGAAGGAAGGATTGAAGGAAGGGTTCTAATTCGACGCTCGTGCCATTGCAGGAGTTCGTGTAACTGACTCTTGACCGTCGTGAAGCGTGTTCTCCTACTCTCGGCGCAATCTCCTTAGGTGAGTGGTTCTTCGGCCCCTTCTTTTCTACTCCTTCCCGCCAACTAAATTCATAAAGTTCAACGTTCAAATCGATGATGCTACGGGATGTATGCTTGCCACTAAGATCAAGAGCTTGGGATAATACATCAACCTAGATAAGTTAACTCCGAAATTTTAAGTTCACACTAAGTAGGGAAAAGATAAAGTTCTAAGAAAGAGAGAGAATATATTTCATGCCATGCAAAACACAACGATGAAAACCTTGGTGGCGGTACATCATGCCTCGGAGAATTTGGTGCCTACGGGATGCTAAATCAGAACGTACGGTTTCGGGAAAAAGGACCCTTGCACGAGTAGGAATGATTATGTGATTCGATATTGGTTACGCTATGCAATTTACTTCATACATATTTAACTGTTCATACATTCGCATGGTCAAGGACGACTTGTGCACAAGATAAGCTTTCCTCGAGACGGTACCCGGGGCCCTGGGACCGGATCGGCCTAGGAGAAAATTATGGAAATTGTGCTTCGGCGCGAGGCATTGCGAGACCTCCAGTTAGGCTCGCTACCTGGACTGGAGGGCGCGTCGCAAGGCTACGTAATCGTCCTCCATGGTGTCGATATCACCAATGACCGCATATAGGATAGATTGCATGCTCACCTATTGTCTTGTGCAGGTGGTTAGTATCATGTATATCTTGTGCAGGAAAGGAGCACGACCGTGGTAAGAATGCATGAAAATTTGTTATGCGTTATCTTATAAAATGTGCCTTCGAAATGAATTGCAATTCATATAGTTCTAAATAGAAAGATCACTTTGTATGCTAGAATCCTTAATAAGCAGTGTCGGTTTAGACGAGTGGGTTCGTCCCATCCACTAGCAAGTGTGCTAACCCCCAACTCCCCAGGTAACGAGCACGCGGCGGGAGCTCGAGACTAGACCTGAAGCTGAAGAACGGGAGGCGGCACGAAGCTCTCCTATTTTGAAGTATTTTGAGTGCCAACTCAAATCGAAGGCTTTGTTCAAATGTATAAAGGGGCGTGAATGTATGGAACGACAAGGATTATTTCAGGACAAGCTTGTCGAGAGTTTTCTTTTGTGTGTTTCAAGTTGTAGCCGCAACGGCATATGTAATGCAAAAAATGACCTTGCACATACTTTGCAAGTTTATGAATAAAATCTAAATTTCTTCCTATGCTATGTTTTCAACTCTCTGACTGTTTAATTTCAACGCGTCGAGACAAAAAAAATTTTAATTGCACATCCTTGCCTTGTGCAAGTCCAATAAAGACTTGCACGCCATCACGTCCCGACCCGTGGGGATCGATTTATATCGAGTCAAGGCGATGGCGACCGATTCGGCGAGTCGGGGCGTGACACCCCGTCCCTACATCATGTCTCATTCTCCGTCATCGGGTGCGGGAAAGGAACACTGTCGCCATCGATTCGATCGGAGCCGATAGGTCGGGATCGAGCGAATCGGTCGAACGAGAACGATTGAATTAAGATTCATTCCCCGTAATGGAATGGCTTCTTCGGAACCAAGTCTCATATTCAGCGGATAGGCCTCAAGGATTGGCTCTGCGGCTGAGTCGGGAGAGAGCTCTCGTTGCTTTGGTTTTTTATGCCGCACTTACTTTGGCTTTGGTTTTCGTGAATGTTTTCGATGGTTTTCATGGCTTACGTTTTCGGACTTCGCATTCATATCGAAATCTCTTGAATAACACAGTGTTCTAATCAGTTGCTTGTGCGATTTCAGATAATCGCGTAGGCGACGACTAGCGCAACCAACAAAGTCTCTCGCCGCGAACAACAATCAAGGTGAGTGGCTAACCTCCTTCGCCTCGACTCTCTATTTTAAAATGAGAACTCGGGTAACTGTATCAAAATTGAATGATTCACTTGAAAATACAAGTCCTATGTTCTAGAAGAGAAAAGATAAGATTCTAGAAAAGAGATAGAATTATTTTATTTGCAAAACCAAGTAAATGAATCGATTACATAACCAGTCCCAACGATACCCTAAAATATACATTATTAACATAACACGGTCATCGACAAGGGCGATGGTTTTTTCGAACGCAACCCGGGCCACGGGACCGACTCGGCCTAGGAAGAAACAGGTTATAGCGAGCTGGGTATGAAGCAACCGATAGTTCGGGGACTTGCATCGGAGCTCGCTACTTGCGGCAAGGACCCCGTTTACAAGGCTATGTCCAGGATGGCTAGTTAATGCCAGTGCCTCCACATTATACACTTGATATAAATTGTTATCAACTAACAGGGAATGAGAGTAAGTTTTATGTTGCAGGGCGTGCTCTGCCGAGGAAAATTCTAGCGCAATTACCTGGTTTATGTTTCGTCAAATGGTTCGCATGAAAATAACTAGGATGGCTAGAAAGATCACTAAAAGCAAGTTGTATGATTTTATCTAAATTTTTGAACCAAATAAGAGCCTGGAAACTAATTAGCCACTCGTCAGTACACGTTGATTGTACTGATCCTCGCTCTCTCTACAAGTGCGATAAATTGGAAGGAGCATGCTGCGTGAAGGAAGGCAACGCTCGTGTGTTTTGAAGCTTCGTCCTTGCGGTCGAAGCCTAGATCCAATCTCTTTTGAAGACTCCGTTGTCGAAGACCAGAAGACAGATGGAGCGACTCCCACCATCCCATGTGGTTCTGTAATGCTGGTTGTATAATCAAATGGATGAAATGTATGGAACATCTATCTCATCGATGTTCATTTTGTAATGGAGTTAGTTTGTAAAAAGTCGCACGGTGCCTTTGTATCGAGTCTGTAAAGTGATGTTCATTATCAATAAAGCTCAAGTTTTCTTCTTTATAATGTATGTTCAATTTACTCTGCGCATTCTCTTGTTGTTGTGTTTCGGATAACCTTATGACTATGCCTTGTCCGATCGCAATTTAGGTTCGCACGACATCACGTCCGGGGGACGACTATCGATTCTACAAAATCGGAACGTGACAGCCTGAGCCCAAGTCCGACCCGACTCGGGTTCAACATATGAAGCCCAAGACCAAGTCCGGAGAATCATTTTGCGTCGGGTCCATTGGGTTTATCAGGCTCTAATATAACATTTAAAATAATTTTAAACAAAAGTAATATTAAACACACAATCAAATATCAATCAAGCTTTGATCACTACAAATTACAAACTGAAATAGGATTTAGGATAAGGAGTTGAAGGATTTAGGTGGATAAATTTAGGATTTAAACTTTTTATTTAAGAAGTATGAATATATATATTATATAATATATATATATATATATATATATATATATATATATATATATATATGTGGGGGGGGTGGGGGGGGGGAGGAAACGGATATGAGCCATAGGCTCATATTCTTATATGAGCCATTCTAGGTGGCTTCCATGTCGACCAATAAAAATATTATATGTATAGGAAAACGGATATGAGCCATAGGCTCATATTCTTATATGAGCCATTATAGATGGCTTCCATGTGGACCAATAAAAATACTGGAAATTGCTGAGAAACCCAATTTCGGGTTGGTTTTTATAAAAAATCCACCTGCATGATGGATTTTATGAAATGCCCGGAATTATTTTTTACGTTAAGTATTCCAAGATTCTCTTTAGATGTTCTGTATTTACAAAATTAATACCATAACTACCCCTCCGCACAAACTTAGATTTGGATTGCGATTCTCGTATTCTTCTTCTTCACGAGAGATCTGAATTCCATTGCTCTCATCTTCAGCAGAGATCGCAAAGTTCGTTCGTAGTTCACCATGCTTTTTTTCAGTCGAACTCCGATCATCGCTCATCATCATCTTTTCTTCTTCTTCTTTCTTCTTCTTATTCTTCTTTTCCAACAATTAGGTCAATTATGGAGAGAAGATCTTCTTCTTCTTTTCCATAAGAGTTAGCATCGTTTTGAAAGAAGAACGAAAACTCTTGAATCTTTATTCAGTCAATTTTTTCTACAAAACAAAAAAATAAAAAATTAGGTTTCTGTCAACTGTTCTCCATCGATATAACAAAGAATAGTCATTCTTCTGCATTTTAATAAGGAGAATCATTCTCCGTGTAAACTAACACAGAGAATGTCATTCTCCGTGTAAACTAACACAGAGAATGCCATTCTCCGTGTTTCTACACGGAGAATGGTCATTCTCCTGTTTTTTAACATTTGAATGACCATTCTTCGTGTAATTTAGCACGGAGAATGCCATTCTCCGTACTAAATTACACGGAGAATGATCATTTTTCTACGTTTTAACACTGAGAATGGTCATTCTCCATGTAAATTAACACGGAGAATGGCGTTCTCCGTATTTTTAACACGGAGAATGGCCATTCTCCTGCGTTTTAACACTGGAATGACCCTTCGTGCTAAATTACACGGAGAATGACCATTCTCCGTATAAATTAAGACGGATAATGGCCATTCTCTGTGTAATTTAGCACGGAGAATGCCATTCTCCGTACTAAATTACACGGAGAATGGTCATTCTCCTACGTTTTAACACTGAGAATGGCCATTCTCCGTGTAAATTAACACGGAGATGCCATTCTCCGTCTAAATTAACACGGAGGATGCCGGAGAATGCCATTCTCCGTGTTAACACGGATTCTCCGTGTTATTTAACACGGAGAATGACGTTCTCCGTGTTTCTAACACGGAGAATGGCTATTCTCCTGCGTTTTAACACTGGAATGACCATTCTCCGTGCTAAATTATACGGAGAATGACCATTCTCCGTGTAAATTAAGACGGAGAATGGCCATTCTCCGTGTAATTTAGCACGGAGAATGGCCATTCTCCGTGTAAATTAAGACGGAGAATGACATTCTCCGTGTTACTAACACAGAGAATGGCCATTCTCCATGTAATTAAGACGGAGAATGACATTCTCCGTGTTACTAACACGGAGAATGGCCACCCTCATGCAAAATTAACATTCTTCGTGTTCTAACACGGAGTATGGTCATTCTCCTGCATTTTATGGTCAGTTGAAACTTTGGAGGGCCATAACTTTGACTGGGAGGTCGAAACGAGGCCCGATTTGTCGCAAAATGAGTGTATCTTCGAGGAGCATGAGATTAACAATTTTTTGTTAGACGGCCTTCTAAATTTTAGAATCGTAAAAAAATGATGTTTGGAGCTCCGTTTTAGCATTTTTGCCGTTTGTCTCGGTTTTTTTCGAAATTTTTCGACGAGTTTTTGAAGATTTTTTAGGCGAAAACCTAGATTCGAAAGTGAGCGACGTATGGAAGAAGATGAAGTATCGAAACATTTTTTAAGAGTATTTCGTTGGTATTTTCAATAAATTAGAAGGAAGGGCAAAAATGTCATTCAGAACCCTTTTTATATTTTTTGCTAATTCTGGGCACACGATGAAATGTTATTGCGCGGTGGATTTTTCATAAAACTTTTCGTTTTTTGGACATTTCATAAATTTTTCCATAAAAATGTAATGACTTGGAAAGAAAATTTAAATAGATATAAATAAAATATTCCATAAAAAATTTGATAGATAATAACTTACATGTCTAGGAACTTCCCAATATGTTTGCCTAGAAATTTAAATAGATAGAAATAAAAGATCTTATAAAAGAAAATTTTCTTTCTTCATTTCTTTGGCCTCTCATGTTCCTTTCATTTATGTAGAATTCGTGCATCACTTAGCCGGTAGGCTCCGCCATAAAAAATTAACGTTAAAATTAATAGTAAATTAAATTAATATTAATATTAATAAATTAATATTAACATTAAAGGTTAAAAAAATTAACATTAACATTAACATTAAAACTAAAACTAAAACTAAAACTAAAATTAATATTATATAATATTAAAATTAATATTAGAAATAAACTAAAGGAAATTCAAACGAAAATTAAAACAAATATTAAAATTAAAATTAAAATTAAAATTAAATTACAATCAAAATTAAAATTAAATAAAATTAAAATTAAATAAAATATATAATATTAATATTGATTGCAAATGTGTGATATGGTCTTCCCATGATTTTGATACACTAAAATGTCATCAAAGAAAACCAAAATAAATTACCAGAGATAGGGACAGATGATCACATATTAATGAGACTTTGGAAGGTTGCTGGAGCGTTAGTGAGACCAAATGGTATCACAATGAACTTGTATGCCCCTTGTGCGTCCGGAATGCGGTTTTAGGAATGTCGCCCTCATGCACGCTGATTTGATGTCGTTTAGAGCTCGATAATCATCAATGATATCCAACCGTCATCTGCTTTTTTTTTCCAATAGAACTAGCGATGAGAATGGAATGTTGCTTGAACGTATCAAACCAGATTGCAAAAGCTCTTTGACCATTTTTTCGACCTCAGTGTTTTGGTAATAATCGACAAGGCCTCACACTAACTAGTCCTGCGGTGGATGCAATGGAATGTCATACATAAGAATAGACGATTACCCACGGTTATTATCGTATTAAATAATTTTCATCACGGTAAAACCATGACGAATTGGACAGAGCAAAAGTAAATTTACTCACGATTATTACCGTGACGAAAATATAATTTGTGACGGTTGTTACCATGACCGACTTATTTTTTTTGTCACGGTAATAATTGTAACTAAAGTCCAAATTACTCACAGTTATTACCATTAGTACAATGTATTCTTTTGTCACATTTATTACTGCTAGTACAATGTATTTTTTTCACTATAGGCTACTTTTGTAACATAACCATTAGATAAATTTTTGTAATTGAATATATTTTCCATAACCTACATTCAACAAAGACATAATTCACAGATGAGTAACACTAAATTAGTGGGTAGGAATCCATAACCTCCAACCTATTCAATCACATGACACTCGCAAAATTTGGCATTAATAAGAAACCAAATAATGCCACCTGTATTAAGATATTGACCCAAGCGGAGCAACATTCTAACCATTCAAAAAGAAAAATAGACATATATTTTATTAGAAAAACTTAATATTTAACATATAATTCATAATGCCCAATACAGTAGTCGTGGCCCTTGTTACTATGACGAACATCCCCTACAAATTATGCAACATAGAACTAGGGTCGTAAAACGATTCAAATGGTTCGCGTTCGATTCGGTCAAAGCTCGATTCGAAGCTCGTTCGTGGACTGGTCGATACCGAGTTCAATTATTTTTTTTTGTTCGAAGGATGTTCGAACCGAGTTCGACCTTAGGTTGTTCGACTCGATCTTGTTCGCAACATGACTCAAACTCGGATCGGTATCTTGTATTAGAACTTGACTTGGACCAAATTTATTTAATTTGTTTAAGTTACTTGTTCTGGTCTCCTGGAAGTAGAAAAAAATGTATGTGGTAATTAAATAGTAGGTGTCTAGGTGGTAGAAAAACAAATGTTGGGTATAGTATTTAATTGTGTGGAGGCTGTAACCTGTAGCCGGTAGGAAATTCACATAGTGCTATGACTCTACTGTACTCACTCATATAAATGAGGTTACTTTTTCCAATTCCTAAACCTCGGCTACAATTAAACATGAAGAAGGCTACTAGTCAGTGCTCCTAGTTTCCTGTTCTCGTAATAAACAAGGTTTCTTCTTCCAATTCCTAAACGTCAGAGCATCTCCAACCCTATTATGAGTTTGAAAAGAATGGTTGCCACATAGGGATGATAACCATTTTTTTCCAAAAGTACTTCTCCAATGCAATGTGAAATAAAGTGTAGAGTTGACATGGCAATGACATGGCAAAGACAATATGAAGTTGGTTGTCTAGATCTAGACAATGCACTTCACAATGACTTTGTCTCCACATCATCAATTATGAATAGAAATATTTATAAAAAAGTTGAAGAAGTGGAGGAGTTGCCTTGGAAGTAGGAAAAAAATACGTTTTATTGTCCCCTCAATACTTTTGCATTGGAGAGAGTTTTTCTATCTCATTGTCTTTTGAGATATAATTTTGCCACATAAACAAGACATTGTCTTGTGGCTCATGCCACATAAGAGCCACCTAAGACAACACTTAACAAGACAATGGGTTGGAGATGCTCTCAGCTAAATTAAACATGAAGAACCTCCCTATTGTCTTTCAGTTGCATCCGGATGCTTTGAGAAAGGAGCGGATGTTTTGATTCCTCAACTCCGGTCCTCCGGACGCTTTGATTTCCAAAAACTCCGGCAATTTTTTTGTGGTCTCAATTTTTTTCTTGATTTTCGTCCAAATTTTAATTTCCAATATGGCATTATAATATTTTAATGGGACTTCGGCTCGGTCTTGGCTCGGATTCGGTTCATGTTTGTTCGAGCCCCCGAGCTAAATCGAGTCGAGCTCGAATCTTTCGAGTCTCTAATCGAACCGAGTTCAAACATCATTTTTGGGCTCGACTTTAAGCTCGGCTCGATTCAAACTCGTTCGATAGTTTTTTCGAACCGAGTTCGAATGCTCTTGTTCGAGCTCGTTCGTTCGATTTACAGCCCTACATAGAACATAATGAATGTCTACATATAATATGGACTAATGAGCGACTATCAGCTTTTGTTTAATTTATGATGCCAGACATTTAGGCCTCGTTTGGTTGGCGGAATCTTCCGGTTGGGAAAGGAAAGTGATTACTTTCCTATGTTTGGGCGTACAAGGAATTGAGGAGGAAAGGAAAGTGATTCCCAATGGAAGAGAAATTAGGGGGGAAGTGATTCCATCCATCCAAGGAAGGAATCACTTTCCCACATTGAAGTATTCACTTTCCTTTCCAAATTCCTTGGCATTGTTCAACATCGGAAGGAAATCAATAGGAATTAAAGTTTTCCAAAGGAAAGGAAATGACAAGGAATTGATTTCCTTTCCCTTCCATTCCGCGAACCAAACGAGGCCTTAAGGTGAACAGAGCCTTTCCTGGAGCTTAAATCAATATTCGAAACAAGACTAGGCTTTGTCTTCTGTTCTCTTTGGTTCATCTTCATCAAATATTCCTTTACTGCAAACATTTAAATACCAAATATAAAGTCCATGGCAAACTAGCATCAATAAAGTCGAACATTGATGCATCGTCGTATAAGAAAGTTTGATCGCTTACACTATACAACTAATTATAGGCTAAATTACAATTTGATACCCTCACTTTGATAGATACTAACTTAATACCCTATCTCAACTAATATTTTTAAGTTGATACCCAAAAAAAAATTTATTCCTAAAATACCCCCACCCCTACCCCTTGGCTGCTGCTCACCCCCCCCCCCCCCCCCCCCCCCCCCCCCCCCCCTCCAACCACCCTCGCGGCCATTACCACCCCCCCCCCCCCCCCCCCCCCCCCCCCCCCCCCCCCCCCCCCGCACGGGCATCCCCTCCTCCCTTCAACCCGGCCCCGACACCCCCCCTCCCGCACGGCTGGTATTGCCCCCCACCCCCCGCGGCCATCCCCCCCCTCCCCTCCCCTCGGCACCGACCACCCCCCCTACCCACCCCCGGCCCCGACGACCCTCTACCGGCTCCGGCCCTGCTCCCGCCGCCGATCGTGCGTGCTCGCCGCCCGCTGGCCACCCGCAGCGGAGAGGGGGGGGGGGGGGTTGGGGGAGAAGAGAAGGGGCAATTTGGTCCAAAAAAATTTCAGGGTATCAAGTTGGTACCTATAAAAGTTGAGGGTATTAAGTTGAAAAAGTGTGATAGTTTAGGGTATCAAGTTGCAATTTAGCCTTAATTATATTATAACTTATAAACTCTGGTATGGGACACTACAAATGCTTGTAACACTTGCAATAAGAGGGGTATTCTTGCTCTAAGGAAACATCAGAAAGTAAAGTAAGATGAATAAATAGGGTTAACTTTACTGATATCATCCTGCTCTGGGGAGTCCAGAATGTCGAAGGAATTGCAAACCAATATATTTCCCAAGATCTCCAAGATCTGTACATGGGTTACAAGATAACCAATAAACAGTGGGTTTAGAATTACAGCTTTTAGGCGATCATATCAGTTAACCATACATCTCCAAGAAATTGGATTTTTTTTTGAAGTTCACATAAATAGACCAGACTAGAAACAAATTGAAGTTCCTAAATTCAACTGTTTCAACTACATGTTTGTCAATATCGATGTCCTATCACAACAGTTTCTTGAAGTTGTACGCTTGTTAGCACAGAAACTCATTGTTACTAGTCTACTTACAACATTAAGGAATTAAAGAAAAATGTAGAAATTATATTAATAGACACAGAAAGACAAGTCACTCACCTATTGACATGCCTTCATCCATCATAAACATCGAGGGAGACCATACCCATCAATCCAACACTACCCCCACCAGATCAATGTTCCTTGACACCTGCAGATACAAGAACACACACCAGAATGATCCATGTAGCAGCAAGAACAAGTTGGCCAACAACACTGATCAAATAATATAAATATCAACAAGGTCACAAAAAACAGAAGACCTCAGTATGTTCCATTGTCTACTCCAAACACTTCAACGTCCACATTAATAACAAAGTAACAAACTAGAAAAATCCATGAAACATAACACTCGTTTAGGTTTTCTTGGGAACTTGGTTTTGATAACTAAAGAATGTTTGGAAATGCAAATTATTGACCATCTTGGTAGATTCTCTTCATGCAAATTATAGACAATAGTTCTAAAGACAAATCAAGTGTTCAAAATATGCAACAAAAGAGTAAATAACATATATATACATACCAGCTCCTGGCCAAGATCATTGGCAGCATCCTGGTAGATTCTCTTCTTGCATTGGCTACCTCCACAGAAGACACAATCCTATTGAATACTTAATGCTAACAGCTAACTATTTCCAACAAACACAAGTTATAAGAGAGTAGCGACAATGGGGTTGCATTCAAGGATTTTGCCTGTGGTGCCCAGTTATATTAATTAGATGACAAATTCTCATGAAGAACAGAAGCCATGATAATAGAGATGAGCATCTTAACAAACAAATTAATCGATGATTAATTTCCAAAGTAACTACTAACCAGCATGCTAATATAACTAGTTGCGTGGCCAAATAATCAAATTATATCTATGGCAGCCTAAATGTGATTAAATTGGCAATCTATACTCATAGTAGCAATATGAAATGTCTATGAAACCACTTAATACAATATACGAATTCAGCAAGACATTCAAACTAGGAAATAAACCTCAGACTTTCCTGAAAAACCCTGAACTAAGAAGGTTAAGGATTGAAATCCTCCACTATAACAAAGTGTAGAAACTCCAAGAAGTTAAACTTGACTCTTTTTGCAGAACCTTGTGGCCTAGAAATGCCCCTTAGGAGATAAATGAAAACTAAACAAGAATATGAACTAGGGATTAGAAAGGATGAGATAAACTAAAGAATGCTTCACATTTACAACAAATTTTATAATCAAAGGCATGACATGATTAAACTAAAAAAAATTTAAAAAAAACTGATGAAAAACTTATTTTCAACTACAAACCTTGCAATTTTCATATTCATCTGACATATTTTCACCGTCAGTTACAAAGTAGGGGGAGAGGTAGCTACGATCAAATTTTATTCCATCTACCACATGCAAGCTACTTTTTGCACTTTTTTCCTCGTCAAAGTGTAACGACGTCCTTCCTACCCACCTTACTCATGGCCTCTACTATCAGTTTCTAAGACCATCTCCAATGGGGGTTTCTATCTTCCCAATTTCTATGGAAGAAATCCATTTTAGAAAAAACTTCTCCCAATGGTGATTTCTATCACCATTTCTATCCTATGTGGCAATGATGTAGGATAGAAATCCTCTAGGAGGGTTTCTACATGTAGAAACTCTCATAGAAATTCTCCCATCTCTCATGACAATTATTATTGGGCCCCACACCATTAAATTGTTCCTTTTACTATGTGACACATAGGATAGAAATGGAGAACCATTGGAGAACATTTTTGTATGTCTACAATGGAGATGGTCTAATCTCATAGTTGTTTCCAGCACTGACTGCAGCTACATTTATTGTCTTCGACCTGTAACACCACATCAATCAGTGATAAAAGAAAATGTCATTCAAAACAATAGCATACCAAACCATGCAACATCCTATCATAAAAAGACACTATAAGACAAATAATTCAACTTTTTTTTAAGTACCTCTTTTGACATCAGCTGAAGCTCAGAAATAGGCCGAGGAAGACGAGCGAGTTCCTATGTGGCAACCATTTTTTTCAAACTCACAATAGGGTTGGAGATGCTCTTACAACTAATTTTGATTGTAATTTTACAACCGTCTACGTGACGTCCTTTGTTGAAGGAGAGGGGGGACGGATGAGCGCATGTCAGCAGGAAATGGATGTGGGTTATAAAAAAATTGTAAATTTTGATAATAAATCTAGCATTTTCCCTCGTTTAATCTCAGCCTGCAAGCCATGATGAAAATCTTGGACAGGTATTGTAGAAAAAAGATGAAAGTTAAAAGGCATTAAGATGAAAATAACATTCCTTTTATTTTCGTCTCTCATCTTCATCTTCCACTTTCTCCTATAATCAAGGTTGTGAAAAGGGGTATGCGCTATGGCTGCGTAGGCGGCCGCCTATAATGGTAATCACCAACACACACGAGATTAAAAACACCCGAAAATATTCCCGACTTGGGCTCCGAAGCATTTTAGATTAGTCGTAAACATGTAAGAGGAAGGAGAAGACATGGTAGTTGAATCTCGCTTGTTCCCATGGCTAACCCTGGTTGCAATCATCTGGCTGCAGGCCATCAGCAGCACCAACACCGACTTCCCGGCCTACTCCTCCCAGCTCAAGTCCCGCCTCCCCATCACCCAGGTCCAATTAAACAACCTCGCCGTCGCCTCCGACGCGGGGAAGCTCTTCGGCTGGCTCTGCGGCCTCGTCGCCGACTCCTTCCCCCTCTGGTCCGTCCTCGCGGCCGGCTCCGCCATCGGCCTCGTCGGCTACGGCGTCCAGTTCCTCTCCCTCGCCGACAAGATCGCCACGCTCTCCTACTGGCAGCCGCAGTACGTCCTCCTCCAGCTCCTGGCGGGCAACAGCGTCTGCTGGTTCAACACCGCGTGCTACGTCGCCGCCATGCGGAAGTTCCCGCTCGACAGCGGGGTCGTCTTGCTCGACAGCGGGGTCGTCATCGGGATGGCCACGAGCTACACGGGCCTCACGGCTTTAGCAGTATTTTTTCCATGTTACTTGTACTGATTATTTTCTGGCGAGCAACTTCTTAGTCAGAAAACTCATGACCGTTCCGAAAGTGCATATTGAACTCCATATGAGGAAGGTCTTCCTGTGATGGAGATAAACTTCTTCAGGAGATGTAAAAGCACAAGAGGAATGTGTTCTCTTGTTTCTAAAACACTAGAAGAGGATACTCAAAATATTGAAGTAGAATAATGTTTATTGATTTTGCTTGATAAAATGGATACAAGATGATGCTCTTATATAGCATATGTATTTGCATAAGTTACATGTTTATTAAAGGTGTAAGTTAAATAGAAAATGAGGAAACCGAAATGAAACTTGTCATGTATATGAACATAACATATAACATAGGATGTTTCTTTATTTAAAACTTGTAACTCTCTAGCTTATATTTCCAACAGCCTCCCTTAAGCTAGATCTTCACCATGCCTAGTTCTTCTTTCATCTTCTGGAAAATATCATACTTCAAGGCTTTGTAAATATATCAGCAACTTGATCTTTTGTTCTGCAATGTCTGAGATGAATCTCACCATCTTTAACCAAATCACGAATGAAATGGTACTTGATCCTGATGTGCTTACTTTTTCATGGAAAACAGGATTCTTGGTAAGAGAAATGGCTGAAGAATTATCACAAAACAGTGTTGTACCTTCAATTTGTTCATGTTTGAGCTCACCCAAGATCCATCTAATCCATAATGATTGACAAGATGCTAATGCCAAAGCAATATATTCTGCTTCAGCTGTTGAAAGAGCAACGACCTTTTGTTTCTTGGATGCCCATGAGACTGCACCAGAACCAAGATGAAAAATATAGCCAGAAGTACTTCTAGAATCATCAATACTTCTGCCCAGTCACTATCACAATAGCCAATCAACCTTGAATCTTCAACACTTTTGTAATGTATGCCTTCATTGATGGTTCCACACAGATACCTTAGTACCTTTTTCCTGCATCCCAATGGCTCCTTTTTGGTGATTCCATGAATCGACTAAGCATGCTCACAACGAACATAAGATCCGGTCTTGTTGCAGTCAAGTACATAAGACTACCAACAAGACTACGATAGAGAATTGCATCAGCATCTTCTTCATTTTAGATTTGCATAACTTCAAACCAACTTCCATTGGAGTGCTAAGTGGGATGGCGCCCTTCATTTGGAATTTCTTCAAAATATCATTGGCATACTTCTTTTGTGAAATAAAAATTTCTTCTTCTTGCTTGACTTCAATTCCAAGAAAGAAATGAAGCAAACCCATGTCAGTCATCTCGAATTCATGCATCAATGCCTTCTTAAATTCTTCACATATGCTTGTAGTTGCTAGTAAAAATTAGATCATCCACATAAGCAAACTATCAAGAATTCACCTTGATCTCTTCTGATATAAAGTGTATGCTCAAAGGGACATCTTTGAAACCAGTCTTCAAAAAATAGCTGTCGATGCGACTATACCATGCTTTCGGAGCCTGCTTGAGCCCATATAGTGCCTTCTTCAAATGACATACCTTCTTTTCTTCACCCTCTAACATAACCAGGTGGCTGGTGCACATAGACTTCTTCAAGAAAACCATTCAAGAATGCCGACTTGACATCCATTTGATGAACCTTCCATCCTCTTTGAGCCGATAGAGCTAAAACAATTCGTATGGTTTCAAGACGAGCAACTGGGGCAAACACATCTTGGTAATCAATACCAAATTTTTGTTTGTAACCTTTCACAACTAGACGAGCCTTGTGTTTTTCAGCTTCACCTTTAGAATTCAGCTTGGTCTTGTACACCCACTTCACATCAATAGCTTCTTTCCCACTTGGAAGGCTCACAAGCTCCCAAGTTTTATTTCTTTGAATAGAATCAATTTCTTGATCCATAGCATACTTCACTTCTCTTCTTTTGAAGCATCTTCAATAATTGGATCAGCATCGGCAAGGCAAAATTAGCCAAATCTTTTCAAATTTTTTGTTGCTTGATATAGCTCTTGTATGCTCCTTGTCTTCTTTGGAGGATGATGCGAACTCGAAGACGGAGAAGATGAAGATGGAGAGGAATGAGGAGAAAGAGGGGAGTGTTTACCTCATCATCATGTTGAATTTGTTCTCATTTTTCTTCTTCCACATGGACTACTTTGCCTTTTGTGTCATTTTCAGCCCAATTCCAAGTTGCTGCTTCATCAAATTTCACATCCCTACTTATGACAAGCTTCTTGGTAATTGGATTAAATAGCTTGTACGCCTTGGAGTGCTCGCTATATCCAAGAAAATACATTTTTCAGATTTGTCATCCAACTTCCTTCTCTCATCTGGAATATGAGAATAAGCAATGCTACCAAAAACTCTTAAATGAGCCACACTTGGCTTATGACCACTCCAAGCTTCTTGAGGAGTCTTGTCTTGCAAACTTTTAGATGATGCACGGTTCAAAAGATGATAGCGCATGCAACAGATTCAGCCCAGAAGTCATTAGGAATACCTTTTGCCTTCAACATGCTTCGAGCTAAGTCCACAATTGTTCGGTTCTTCCTCTCTGCGATCCCATTCTGTTGAGGAGTATATCGAGCAGTAAGCTGATGGCGAATTCCATTTTCCTTCAAATAAGTTTGAAAATCATGCCCAACATATTCACCTCCGTGATCGGTACGCAAAGTCTTCAATGGGAAGCCACTTTCCTTTTCCACCAACGCCTTAAAGTTTTTGAAATATCCATATTTCTGATTTTTCTTTGAGGAAGAAAACCCATGTCTTTCTACTATAGTCATCAATAAAGGTAAGAAAATAATGATTACCTCCAATTGAAGTAGTTTGCATTGGACCACAAAGATCTGAATGTATAAGCTCAAGTGGTTGTGATGCTCTCCAAGATTTTCCAATTGGAAAAGAATTTCTGTGATGCTTGCCAAGTGCACATCCGTCACATACTTTCTCTTGAATATCAACCTTCGGCATGCCTTCAACAATATTCTTGCTAGCCATGAGTGAAAGAGTTTTAAAACTCAGATGTCCAAATCTAAAATGCCATAGCCACGAGTTGTCTTGGATAGTATGCATGCATGAGTCAATTTGAGAATGAAGCTTCAAAGGAAACATTTGCTTAGTGTCATCTTTACCTTCGTGATAAGAGCACCATTCTATCTTTTATCTCTCACAGATCTTCTTTAAAATGAAGTTGGAATCCCTTCAATAGAAGCTGGCCAACACTCAGAAGATTGTGCTTGAGTCCGGGAACATAGAAAACGCTAGAGATGCGCTTTACTCCTTTCTTTGATTGGACAAGAATATCACCTTTACCTTTCACTGAGAGTCTCTTGTCATCCCCAGTTCGAACTTCACTTGTAATTGATTCATCAAGCTCCATGAACACCTTTTTGTTTCCAGTCATATGGTTGCTACAGCCGCTGTCGATGTACCATACTTCGTCATGTGTAACTTCTTCAACATTGCAAGTGAGAAAGAGAGTATCGTTCTCACTTTCTTTTCTTCTTCATGCATGAAAGTTGAGCTTCCTTCTTTATTATTGGTCTTCTTGGACCAACAATCTGTTTGATAATGGCCATATTTTCCACAATTGTAACATTGAACTTGATAAAAATCTTCACGACTTCTACCTTGGCCTCTACTTGCAGCTCTTCCTCTTCCTCTTGTTCTCCTCCAATTTGAAGAATCAACATCTTCCTTTTTCTCAGCTTCGATGTATCTGCCTCCATTGTGTCTTCCTCTTCCACGACCTCGTGGACCACCTCTTCTTCCTCTCGAACCGCCTCCGAAAGACATATGTGTTTGGAAAGCTTGCTCTAGAGGAGTGGAATCATATTGTTTCATACGGAGTTCATGGGACTGAAGTGAACCCAATAAACTCTCTACTGAAATGTAGACAAATCTTTGGATTCTTCAATGGCTACAACGGTAGACTCGAATTTTCGAGTCAAGCTTCGTAGAATTTCTCAACAATTCTTTGATCTTCAACTTTCTCACCATTCACTTTCAATTGGTTAACAATTGAAATAACCCGATTGGAATAATCTTCAATGGATTCTACATCTTTCATCTTTAGTGTATCAAATTCGCTACGAAGAGTTTGTAGCCTTACCATTTTCACCTTGTCATCTCCCTTGTATGAAGAATGAAGTGTGTCCCATGCTTCCTTTGCCGAAGTCACCGTCGATATCCTTTCAAAGATAACCTCATCCACCGCTTGGTAGATGAAAAACAATGCTTTCTTGTCCTTCTTGCGAGCTTCCTTCAATTCTTGAAGTTGTTGTGCATTGAGACTAGCCACATCAGCGGGTTCAGGAACTCCGCTCTCTACAATATCCCAAAGATCTTGAGATTGGTAGAGGACCTTCATTTGAATACTCCATTGGTTGTAATTCTTGCCGGTGAAGCGAGGTAGTTGGGGTTGCAACATGTTGTTGTTGTTGTTGGAAGCCATGACACACCTCTCTGGCTTTGATACCACTTTGATGGAGATAAACTTCTTCAGGAGATGTAAAGCACAAGAGAATGTGTTCTCTTGTTTCTAAAACACTAGAAGAGGATACTCAAAATATTGAAGTGGAATAATGTTTATTGATTTTGCTTGATAAAAATGGATACAAGATGATGCTCTTATATAGCATATGTATTTGCATAAGTTACATGTTTATTAAAGGTGTAAGTTAAATAGAAATGAGGAAACCGAAATGAAACTTGTCATGTATATGAACAAAACATATAACATAGGATGTTTCTTTATTTAAAACTTGTAACTCTCTAGCTTATATTTCCAACATCCTGTAGCATCGGACTCCGACGCACAATCCTTCCCCGGCTCCTCCGCCCTCCTGGTCGTAGATGATTGCGGCGATGTAGCTGAAGACGAGGGAACCAGGGGATGTTGGCGACGACAATTTTGCGGTTCGCGCTGAAATGTTGTGGTCCGAAGATGGCCGTGCCGACGAAGAGGGAGATGGTGTACGGGATGAGCAGGAGGAAGAAGGAGCCGGCCATTGGTACCATAAGTATCGCCACGGATGCGGGTCTCGACACCATGTACCGCTCGACGGCCCCGCTGTCGAGCGGGAACTTCCGCATGGCGGCGACGTAGCACGCGGTGTTGAACCAGCAGATGCTGTTGCCCGCCAGGAGCTGGAGGAGGACGTACTGCCAGTAGGAGAGAGTGGCAATCTTGTCGGCGAGGAAGAGGAACTGGGCGCCGTAGCCGACGACGCCGATGGCGGAGCCGGCGCGAGGACGGACCAGAGGGGGAAGGAGTCGGCGACGAGGCTGCAGAGCCAGCCGAAGAGCTTCGCCGCGTCGGAGGCGACGGCGAGGTTGTTTAGTTGGACCTGGGTGATGGCGAAGCGGGAATTGAGCTGGGAGGAGTAAGGCCGGGAAGTCGGTGTTGGTGCTGCTAGCCAGATGATAGCAAGCAGCATATTCTTAATAAAGTGGAGTTTGTTTCTAGTTAGTTAGAAAAAACTTCTACAATGAAAAAATATTGAGAATGACAATAATTTTTTTTTAACTTCGAAAACAACTTCTTCCTTTCTTTCTAATTTCTTTTAAACATAATTGATGATGTGGATGTGAAGACATTGTGAAGTGGATTGTCTATAACTAGACAACCAACTTCATAATATTTTTGTCATATTTGCAAACTTCACAATTTTTTAATATTTGTATTGGAGAATGTTTTTTCAATAAAAATCTTGCTACTTCTATGTGGCAACAATTTTTTTTTTAAACCCACACTTGCATTGAAGAGGCTCTTAAGAGTTTGCTTTAAATAGAGAAAAAAAAAAGAACGAAAAAGAAAGCAGAAAAAGAGGAGGAGCACATAGCTCACTCAAAACCCGGTCATTAATCCTACATGTTACTAGTAGTTGTTCCCAACAGAATTAGTTCTCTAGCAACTCATTCAATACCTGTGAAAGGGACCGAAGGACGGATGGGGGACTCTAATCTTGCTTTCTTTTTCTTTTAAAGACTGTGTGAAATAGGTTTGGTTTATTGATACAAATAATTTAGAATAAGGAAGGAATACAAGGAAGAAGTAATTGTTTGAGAATTAAACTGCTATATTTATTGAACTCCAACGGGCCATACAACTATAGTAAAGAACAACAATACAAAAAATTCTCAAAAAAAAAAAAAAAAAACAATACTAAAGGATAGGAAATGCTAAAAAAATCAGGACAAGTAATAGCAGCCACATAATGGACTGATCAATAAATAATGACTAACAACAATTTAGACCAAGCCTTCAATCTTGCTACTACACTCCGTGAACTGGTTTGGTGTGCGTAGAGTTGCACATATCATTCCCCTCGCCGTTTAAGGATCCATGTCCACAAGGATGAAATCAGGATACGACTTGGTAAAACGCCACTCGTTTCCCCAAGTTGCGTCTTCCATCTGGTGCCCCGACCCGTTTCACCAGACTTTTAAATTTTGGACGGTATTTACCCTTGCGGATCACACGTTGATCTAAGACAACTTCGGATTGTGGAAGGACCGCCGAAGTAGTCGAGACGGGAGAAAGTTGGGTGGAGGTTGGAGTGACTGGACCCAAATGCTTTCTTAACAAACTGACATGAAACACATCATGAATTTGAGAACCATGAGGCAGCCACCGGACCAACCTTCTCAATGACTTTGTATGGACCAAAGAAACGTGGGGCAAGCTTCATGGAGGCCCGAAAAACCACAGAAGTCTATCTATAAGGCTAGAGTTTCAAATACACATAATCTCCCACCATGAACGATACCTCGCTTCGGTGTTGGTCCACTTGACATTTCATCCGATCTTGAGCCAGCTGTAGGTTATGTCGCGGCTCAAGTAGGATGGTATCTCGGTCACGCAAGTACTCATCAACTGCTTGAATGCGGAAAGTGCCGGTACATAAGCTAGTAAACTTGGAGGTAGAATGCCGTAAACGGCTTCGAAGGGTGTCATCTTGGTGGAGTGACTGGAAGTGTTGTAGACGAACTCGGCCCAGGGATCCATTCGAGCCATTTTCGCTGTTGGTTCCCTGCAAAATTGCGTAAATATTGCTCCAAAGTGCGATTGACAACTTCCGTTTGGTTATCGGATTGGGGATGGTAACTTGAGCTCACACAACTTGGTTCCTTACAGTTGGAGCAATGTGCGCCAGAAGGAACTGATAAACACCTTGTCCCGGTCGCTAACGAATGATGCCAGAATACCGTGCAGGCGAACCACGTTGGCAACAAATGCCTTGGCGACAATTACGACAGTAAATGGGTGTTTCAAGGCTATGAAGTCGGCATATTTTGTCAAGAGGTCGACGACGACCATGATGGAAGTATATCCATTAGAAGATGGTAACCCCTTAATAAAGTCCATCGAGACAGCAGTCCACATTTGAGTAGGGATGGATAGTGGTTGAAGGAATCCCGTCGGTTTCATACAATCGGTTTTGAACCGCTGACAGACATCACATTATTGTAAAAAAATCCTTCATCGCTTGGAGCATATAACCAAAGAAACTTTGTTTGGTATGGAGAGAGTCTTATGAAACCCAAAGTTCCCACCTAAGGGTGAAGAATGGCAGTCAGCCATTATCTTTGGAAGCAAGGTGGAGGTGGAGCCCAAATAAAGAATTAGTCTCTTTTGAACCACACGCCATCGCGTTGGAGCATCTTGTGGGCGACTTGAGTGTAGGGGTGCAACTCGGACGGGTTGCGCCGGGTTTGAGGTCAACCCGAGCCTAACCCAATGAATCATAAGCCTAGCCTGTGTAGTGCCCCGTGTAGTGCCCCGCTCCCGTTGGGGCGAAGCACTATGTAATAGGCTCGTGCCAAGACAGACATGGTCGGGAACATAGATGGCTAGTCTGACTCGGCGACGAGTTTGATATACAAAAACCATGGCATCAATAAAATCGATTTGGACGAGTGATATGAGTACCGTTCCAACTAATGGATCGACTACTGTTGGAATAAGTCCTAGATGCGGTAGGCGGCGTCTTGGCGAAGGAACTCTAAAGAGAGCGACGCAACCCGTCTGCCGTTGATTTTATTGGTTTTCTTGGCTTTCTGAACGAATTGTTGCGTGGATTTGATAGTGTGCTTTCGCGTCGATTTCTGAATGCATCTTTGGAAATTTCGAAGGAAGGATTGAAGGAAGGGTTCTAATTCGACGCTCGTGCCATTGCAGGAGTTCGTGTAACTGACTCTTGACCGTCGTGAAGCGTGTTCTCCTACTCTCGGCGCAATCTCCTTAGGTGAGTGGTTCTTCGGCCCCTTCTTTTCTACTCCTTCCCGCCAACTAAATTCATAAAGTTCAACGTTCAAATCGATGATGCTACGGGATGTATGCTTGCCACTAAGATCAAGAGCTTGGGATAATACATCAACCTAGATAAGTTAACTCCGAAATTTTAAGTTCACACTAAGTAGGGAAAAGATAAAGTTCTAAGAAAGAGAGAGAATATATTTCATGCCATGCAAAACACAACGATGAAAACCTTGGTGGCGGTACATCATGCCTCGGAGAATTTGGTGCCTACGGGATGCTAAATCAGAACGTACGGTTTCGGGAAAAAGGACCCTTGCACGAGTAGGAATGATTATGTGATTCGATATTGGTTACGCTATGCAATTTACTTCATACATATTTAACTGTTCATACATTCGCATGGTCAAGGACGACTTGTGCACAAGATAAGCTTTCCTCGAGACGGTACCCGGGGCCCTGGGACCGGATCGGCCTAGGAGAAAATTATGGAAATTGTGCTTCGGCGCGAGGCATTGCGAGACCTCCAGTTAGGCTCGCTACCTGGACTGGAGGGCGCGTCGCAAGGCTACGTAATCGTCCTCCATGGTGTCGATATCACCAATGACCGCATATAGGATAGATTGCATGCTCACCTATTGTCTTGTGCAGGTGGTTAGTATCATGTATATCTTGTGCAGGAAAGGAGCACGACCGTGGTAAGAATGCATGAAAATTTGTTATGCGTTATCTTATAAAATGTGCCTTCGAAATGAATTGCAATTCATATAGTTCTAAATAGAAAGATCACTTTGTATGCTAGAATCCTTAATAAGCAGTGTCGGTTTAGACGAGTGGGTTCGTCCCATCCACTAGCAAGTGTGCTAACCCCCAACTCCCCAGGTAACGAGCACGCGGCGGGAGCTCGAGACTAGACCTGAAGCTGAAGAACGGGAGGCGGCACGAAGCTCTCCTATTTTGAAGTATTTTGAGTGCCAACTCAAATCGAAGGCTTTGTTCAAATGTATAAAGGGGCGTGAATGTATGGAACGACAAGGATTATTTCAGGACAAGCTTGTCGAGAGTTTTCTTTTGTGTGTTTCAAGTTGTAGCCGCAACGGCATATGTAATGCAAAAAAATGACCTTGCACATACTTTGCAAGTTTATGAATGAAAATCTAAATTTCTTCCTATGCTATGTTTTCAACTCTCTGTACTGTTTAATTTCAACGCGTCGAGACAAAAAAAATTTTAATTGCACATCCTTGCCTTGTGCAAGTCCAATAAAGACTTGCACGGCATCACGTCCCGACCCGTGGGGATCGATTTATATCGAGTCAAGGCGATGGCGACCGATTCGGCGAGTCGGGGCGTGACACCCCGTCCCTACATCATGTCTCATTCTCCGTCAACAGGGTGCGCGAGAAATGAACACTGTCGCCATCGATTCGATCGGAGCCGATAGGTCGGGATCGAGCGAATCGGTCGAACGAGAACGATTGAATTAAGATTCATTCCCCGTAATGGAATGGCTTCTTCGGAACCAAGTCTCATATTCAGCGGATAGCACCTCAAGGATTGGCTCTGCGGCTGAGTCGGGAGAGAGCTCTCGTTGCTTTGGTTTTTTATGCCGCACTTGCTTTGGCTTTGGTTTTCGTGAATGTTTTCGATGGTTTTCATGGCTTACGTTTTCGGACTTCGCATTCATATCGAAATCTCTTGAACAACACAGTGTTCTAATCAGTTGCTTGTGCGATTTCAGATAATCGCGTAGGCGACGACTAGCGCAACCAACAAAGTCTCTCGTCGCGAACAACAATCAAGGTGAGTGGCTAACCTCCTTCGCCTCGACTCTCTATTTTAAAATGAGAACTCGGGTAACTGTATCAAAATTGAATGATTCACTTGAAAAATACAAGTCCTATGTTCTAGAAGAGAAAAGATAAGATTCTAGAAAAGAGATAGAATTATTTTATGTTTGCAAAACCAAGTAAATGAATCGATTACATAACCAGTCCCAACGATACCCTAAAATATACATTATTAACATAACACGGTCATCGACAAGGGCGATGGTTTTTTCGAACGACAACCCGGGCCACGGGACCGACTCAGCCTAGGAAGAAACAGGTTATAGCAGAGCTGGGTATGAAGCAACCGATAGTTCGGGGACTTGCATCGGAGCTCGCTACTTGCGGCACAAGGACCCCGTTTACAAGGCTATGTCCAGGATGGCTAGTTAATGCCAGTGCCTCCACATTATACACTTGATATAAATTGTTATCAACTAACAGGGAATATGAGAGTAAGTTTTATGTTGCAGGGCGTGCTCTGCCGAGGAAAATTCTAGCGCAATTCACCTGGTTTATGTTTCGTCAAATGGTTCGCATGAAAATAACTAGGATGGCTAGAAAGATCACTAAAAGCAAGTTGTATGATTTTATCTAAATTTTTGAACCAAATAAGAGCCTGGAAACTAATTAGCCACTCGTCAGTACACGTTGATTGTACTGATCCTCGCTCTCTCTACAAGTGCGATAAATTGGAAGGAGCATGCTGCGTGAAGGAAGGCAACGCTCGTGTGTTTTGAAGCTTCGTCCTTGCGGTCGAAGCCTAGATCCAATCTCTTTTGAAGACTCCGTTGTCGAAGACCAGAAGACAGATGGAGCGACTCCCCACCATCCCATATGGTTCTGCAATGCTGGTTGTATAATCAAATGGATGAAATGTATGGAACATCTATCTCATCGATGTTCATTTTGTAATGGAGTTAGTTTGTAAAAAGTCCGCGCGGTGCCTTTGTATCGAGTCTGTAAAGTGATGTTCATTATCAATAAAGCTCAAGTTTTCTTCTTTATAATGTATGTTCAATTTACTCTGCGCATTCTCTTGTTGTTGTGTTTCGGATAACCTTATGACTATGCCTTGTCCGATCGCAATTTAGGTTCGCACGACATCACGTCCGGGGGACGACTATCGATTCTACAAAATCGGGACGTGACAGCCTGAGCCCAAGTCCGACCCGACATCGGGTTCAACATATGAAGCCCAAGACCAAGTCCGGAGAATCATTTTGCGTCGGGTCCATTGGGTTTATCAGGCTCTAATATAACATTTAAAATAATTTTAAACAAAAGTAATATTAAACACACAATCAAATATCAATGAAGCTTTGATCACTACAAATTACAAACTGAAATAGGATTTAGGATAAGGAGTTGAAGGATTTAGGTGGATAAATTTAGGATTTAAACTTTTTATTTAAGAAGTATGAATATATATATATATATATATATATATATATATATATATATATATATATATATATATATATATATATATGTGTGTGTGTGTGTGGGGGGGGGGGGGGGTGGGGGGGGGGGAGGAAACGGATATGAGCCATAGGCTCATATTCTTATATGAGCCATTCTAGGTGGCTTCCATGTCGACCAATAAAAATATAATATATGTATGGGAAAACGGATATGAGCCATAGGCTCATATTCTTATATGAGCCATTATAGATGGCTTCCATGTGGACCAATAAAAATACTGGAAATTGCTGAGAAACCCAATTTCGGGGTTGATTTTTATAAAAAACCCACATGATGGATTTTATAAAATGCCCGAAATTATATATTTTTACGTTAAGTATTCCAAGATTCTCTTTAGATGTTCTGTATTTACAAAATTAATACCATAACTACCCCTCCGCACAAACTTAGATTTGGATTGCGATTCTCGTATTCTTCTTCTTCACGAGAGATCTGAATTCCATTGCTCTCATCTTCAGCAGAGATCGCAAAGTTCGTTCGTAGTTCACCATGCTTTTTTTCAGTCGAACTCCGATCATCGCTCATCATCTTCTTCTTCTTCTTCTTCTTCTTCTTCTTCTTCTTCTTCTTCTTCTTTTCCAACAATTAGGTCAATTATGGAGAGAAGATCGTCTTCTTCTTTTCCATAAGAGTTAGCATCGTTTTGAAAGAAGAACGAAAACTCTTGAATCTTTATTCATGTCAATTTTTTTCTACAAAACAAAAAAATAAAAAATTAGGTTTCTGTCAACTGTTCTCCATCGATATAACACAAAGAATAGTCATTCTTCTGCATTTTAATAAGGAGAATGCCATTCTCCGTGTAAACTAACACAGAGAATGCCATTCTCCGTGTAAATTAACACAGAGAATGTCATTCTCCGTGTAAACTAACACAGAGAATGCCATTCTCCGTGTTTCTAACACGGAGAATGGTCATTCTCCTGTTTTTTAACATTTGAATGACCATTCTCCGTGTAATTTAGCACGAAGAATGCCATTCTCCGTACTAAATTATACGGAAAATGATCATTTTTCTACGTTTTAACACTGAGAATGGTCATTCTCCGTGTAAATTAACACGGAGAATGGCGTTCTCCGTATTTTTAACACGGAGAATGGCCATTCTCCTGCGTTTTAACACTGGAATGACCATTCTCCGTGCTAAATTACACGGAGAATGACCATTCTCCGTGTAAATTAAGACGGATAATGGCCATTCTCTGTGTAATTTAGCACGGAGAATGCCATTCTCCGTACTAAATTACACGGAGAATGGTCATTCTCCTACGTTTTAACACTGAGAATGGCCATTCTCCGTGTAAATTAACACGGAGAATGCCATTCTCCGTCTAAATTAACACGGAGGATGCCGGAGAATGCCATTCTCCGTGTTATTTAACACGGATTCTCTGTGTTATTTAACACGGAGAATGACGTTCTCCGTGTTTCTAACACGGAGAATGGCTATTCTCCTGCGTTTTAACACTGGAATGACCATTCTCCGTGCTAAATTATACGGAGAATGACCATTCTCCGTGTAAATTAAGACGGAGAATGGCCATTCTCCGTGTAATTTAGCACGGAGAATGGCCATTCTCCGTGTAAATTAAGACGGAGAATGACATTCTCCGTGTTACTAACACAGAGAATGGCCATTCTCCTTGTAAATTAAGACGGAGAATGACATTCTCCGTGTTACTAACACGGAGAATGGCCACCCTCATGCAAAATTAACATTCTTCGTGTTCTAACACGGAGTATGGTCATTCTCCTGCATTTTATGGTCAGTTGAAACTTTGGAGGGCCATAACTTTTGACTGGGAGGTCGAAACGAGGCCCGATTTGTCGCAAAATGAGCGTATCTTCGAGGAGCATGAGATTAACAATTTTTCTGTTAGACGGCCTTCTAAAATTTTAGAATCGTAAAAAAATGATGTTTGGACCTCCGTTTTAGCACTTTTGCCGTTTGTCTCGATTTTTTCGAAATTTTTCGACGAGTTTTTGAAGATTTTTTAGGCGAAAACCTAGATTCGAAAGTGAGCGACGTATGGAAGAAGATGAAGTATCGAAACATTTTTTTAAGAGTAGTTTCGTTGGTGTTTTCAATAAATTAGAAGGAAGGACAAAAATGTCATTCAGAACCATCTTTATATATTTTTTGCTAATTCTGGGCACGCGATGAAATGTTATTGCGCGGTGGATATTTCATAAAACTTTTTCGTTTTTTGGACATTTCATAAATTTTTTTCATAAAAATATAATGACTTGGAAAGAAAATTTAAATAGATATAAATAAAATATTCCATAAAAAATTTGATAGATAATAACTTACATGTCTAGGAACTTCCCAAATATGTTTGCCTAGAAATTTAAATAGATAGAAATAAAAGATCTTATAAAAGAAAATTTTCTTTCTTCATTTCTTTGGCCTCTCATGTTCCTTTCATTTATGTAGAATTCGTGCATCACTTAGCCGGTAGGCTCCGCCATAAAAAATTAACGTTAAAATTAATAGTAAATTAAAATTAATATTAATATTAATATTAATATTAATATTAACATTAAAGGTTAAAATTAAAATTAACATTAACATTAAAACTAAAACTAAAACTAAAACTAAAATTAATATTAATATTAAAATTAAAAATAAACTAAATTGAAATTCAAACGAAAATTAAAACAAATATTAAAATTAAAATTAAAATTAAAATTAAAATTAAAATTAAAATTAAAATTAAAATTAAATTACAATTAAAATTAAAATTAAAATTAAATAAAATTAAAATTAAATAAAAAATATATTAATATTAATATTGATATTGCAAATGTGTGATATGGTCTTCCCATCATTTTGAATACACTAAAATGTCATCAAAGAAAACCAAAATAAATTACCGGAGATAGGGACGGATGATATCACATATTAATGAGACTTTGGAAGGTTGCTGGAGCGTTAGTGAGACCAAATGGTATCACAATGAACTTGTAATGCCCCTTGTGCGTCCGGAATGCGGTTTTAGGAATGTCGCCCTCATGCACGCTGATTTGATGTCGTTTAGAGCTTGATAATCATCAATGATATCCAACCGTCATCTGCTTTCTTTTCCAATAGAACTAGCGATGAGAATGGAATAATGGAATGTATGTTGCTTGAACGTATCAAACCAGATTGCAAAAGCTCTTTGACCATTTTTTCTGTGTTTTGGTAATAAGGATATCGACAAGGCCTCACACTAACTAGTCCTGCGGTCGGATGCAATGGAATGTCATACATAAGAATAGACAATTACCCACGGTTATTATCGTATTAAATAATTTTCATCACGGTAATAACCATGACGAATTGGACAGAGCGCAAAAGTAAATTTACTCACGATTATTACCGTGACGAAAAATATAATTTGTGACGGTTATTACCATGACTGACTTTTTTTTGTCACGGTAATAATTGTAACTAAAGTCCAAATTACTCACAGTTTAGTACAATGTATTCTTTTGTCACATTTATTACTGCTAGTACAATGTATTTTTTTTCACTATAGGCTACTTTTGTAACATATAACCATTAGAAATACATTTTTGTAATTGAATATATTTTCCATAAACCTACATTCAACAAAGACATAAATTCACAGATGAGTTACACATAAATTACTGGGTAGAAATCCATAACCTCCAACCTATTCAATCACATGACACTCGCCAAAATTTGGCATTAATAAGAAACCAAATAATGCCAGATATTGACCCAAGCGGAGCAACATTCTAACCATTCAAAAAGAAAAAATAGACATATATTTTATTAGAAAAGCTTAATATTTAACATATAATTCATAATGCCCAATACAGTAGTCGTGGCCCTTGTTACTATGACGAACATCCCCTACAAAATTCTGCAACATAGAACATAATGAATGTCTACATATAAATATGGACTAATGAGCGACTATCAGCTTTTGTTTATTTTTATTTTTTTAACATATAAAAAAAAAAATGGACTAATGAGCGACTATCAGCTTTTGTTTAATTTATGATGCCAGACATTTAAGGTGAACAGAGCCTTTCCTGGGAGCTTAAGATCAATATTCGAAACAAGACTAGGCTGTCTTCTGTTCTCTTTGGTTCATCTTCATCAAAATATTCCTTGACTGCAAACATTTAAATACCAAATATAAAGTCCATGGCAAACTAGCAATCAATAAAGTCGAACATTGAACATTGATGCAGCGTCGTATAAGAAAGTTTGATCGCTTACACTATACAATTACTTATATTATAACTTTTAAACTCTGGTATGGGACACTACAAATGCTTGTAACACTTACAATAAGAGGGGTATTCTTGCTCTAAGGAAACATCAGAAAGATGAATAAATAGGGTTAACTTTACTGATATCATCCTGCTCTGGGGAGTCCAGAATGTCGAAGGAATTGCAAACCAATATATTTCCCAAGAGCTCCAAGATCTGTACATGGGTTACAAGATAACCAATAAACAGTGGGTTTAGAATTACAGCTTTTAGGCGATCATATCAGTTAACCATACATCTCCAAGAAATTGGATTTTTTTTTTTTTGAAGTTCACATAAATAGCCCAGACCAGAAACAAATTGAAGTTCCTAAATTCAACTGTTTCAACTACATGTTTGTCAATATCGATGTCCTATCACAACAGTTTCCTCTGAAGTTGTACGCTTGTTAGCACAGAAACTCATTGTTACTAGTCTACTTACAACATTAAGGAATTAAAGAAAAATGTAGAAATTATATTAATAGACCCAGAAAGACAAGTCACTCACCTATTGACATGCCTTCATCCATCATAAACATCGAGGGAGACCATACCCATCAATCCAACACTACCCCCACCAGATCAATGTTCCTTGACACCTGCAGATACAAGAACACACACCAGAATGATCTATGTAGCAGCAAGAACAAGTTGGCCAACAACACTGATCAAATAATATGTATAATAATATCAACAAGGTCAAAAAAAATAAAAAAAAACAGAAGACCTCAGTATGTTCCATTGTCTACTCCAAACACTTCAACGTCCACATTAATAACAAAGTAACAAACTAGAAAAATCCATGAAACATAACACTCGTTTAGGTTTTCTTGGGAACTTGGTTTTGATAACTAAAGAATGTTTGGAAATGCAAATTATAGACCATCTTGGTAGATTCTCTTCATGCAAATTATAGACAATAGTTCTAAAGACAGACCAAGTGTTCAAAATATGCAACAAAAGAGTAAATAACATATATATACATACCAGCTCCTGGCCAAGATCATTGGCAGCATCCTGGTAGATTCTCTTCTTGCATTGGCTACCTCCACAGAAGACACAAATCCTATTGAATACTTAATGCTAACAGCTAACTATTTCCAACAAACACAAGTTATAAGAGGTAGCGACAATGGGGTTGCATTCAAGGATTTTGCCTGTGGTGCCCAGTTATATTAATTAGATGACAAATTCTCATGAAGAACAGAAGCCATGATAATAGAGATGAGTATCTTAACAAACAAATTAATCGATGATTAATTTCCAAAGTAACTACTAACCAGCATGCTAATACAACTAGTTGCGTGGCCAAATAATCAAATTATATCTATGGCAGCCTAAATGTGATTAAATTGGCAATCTATACTCATAGTAGCAATATGAAATGTCTATGAAACCACTTAATACAATATACGAATTCAGCCAGACATTCAAACTAGGAAATAAACCTCAGACTTTCCTGAACAACCCTGAACTAAGAAGGTTAAGGATTGAAATCCTCCACTATAACAAAGTGTAGAAACTCCAAGAAGTTAAACTTGACTCTTTTTGCAGAACCTTGTGACCTAGAAATGCCCCTTAGGAGATAAATGAAAACTAAACAAGAATATGAACTAGGGATTAGAAAGGACAAGATAAACTAAAGAATGCTTCACATTTACAACAAATTTTATAATCAAAGGCATGACATGATTAAACTAAAATTTAAAAAAAAAAAAAAAAAAACTGATGAAAAACTTATTTTCAACTACAAACCTTGCATTTTTCATATTCATCTGACATATTTTCACCGTCAGTTACAAAGTAGGGGGAGATGTAGCTACGATCAAATAGTATTCCCTCTACCACATGCAAGCTACTTTTTGCACTTTTTTCCTCATCAAGTGTAACGACGTCCTTCCTACCCACCTTACTCATGGCCTCTACTATCATGTTTCTAATCTCATAGTTGTTTCCAGCACTGACTGCAGCTACATTTGTTGTCTTCGACCTGTAACACCATATCAATCAGTGATAAAAGAAAATGTCATCCAAAACAATAGCATACCAAACCATGCAACATCCTATCATAAAATAGAGACACTATAAGACAAATAATTCAACTTTTTTTTTTTTCTCATAAGTACCTCTTTTGACATCAGCTGAAGCTCAGAAACTAAGTATTTGGTTGTTCTTTCAATACCATGAGTTAATTGAACATGATTGACACCTGTTGTAATCACATAGACAACAAAGACACATTAGATAGCCCAAGTACTAGAAACATAAAATACATACATTCCAAATATAAAGATTGGCACCTGCTGTAATCACCTAGACAAAACAAACAAACATTAGATAGCCCAAGTACTAGAATCATAAAATGCATACATTCCAATTGAACAGGATTGGCACCTGCTGCAGTCACCATAGGGTCAATGGAGCTCTTTTTATAGGGAAGTGCTCTTGAAGCTTGCGTATAACTTCCAAAGCTTGTAATAAACATGAGGTAACACATTAATAAGGGACAAGTAAATTGCTTGCAAATAAACATTAAACTTGATAGAAATTTCATATTTGGAGTATCAGAAGGCCAAAATGAACAAAATAAAGACAACAAAAATAAGGTACCATTAAGATTATAATCTGAAAGGGCAAGGACAGCCTAGATTTCTTCCAAAATCACAAAATCCTCATGTAGCCTTCCGATTTACTTTAAGATATGGTAGACAACCAATCACGTCATCACAATCACTTCTATCTACTCCAATCTGTATAGAAAGACCAATAGAATTTCAGGATTCATGAAGATAACGTTGCTGTAAAATATTGAGCAGAAAAAGGAAACAAAAAAAAAAAAGCATTCTTATACACTTGGATCGATTTTTTTTTTTTGCACGTTCTCCTAGATGATTACTCAATGATTATATGTGAAAAGACTAGGGCTGGAGATTTTGCCCTGGTACCCTCTACCCTAGCCGGGTACCCTGTATCCTCAGGTGCCCACGGGTACCCTCTACCCTAGGAGGGCAAGCCCTACCCTTACCCTCTTGGAATTAGGGTAGGGTAAGGGTTTTATTCTGTTACCCTAGTGCAATTACCCGGGTACCCGTCCTACCCGCCCTACTCTATGCCCTGTAACCCTACCCTGAACCCTACCCTACCCTGAATCTCTACCCTACCCACTACCCTGTAAATCTGTGCTTTGTAATTTTGTATAGTCCCACACTCCCACTGTAGTTACTACTACATACTTGTATAGTCCCACACTCCCTCTGCCATGTAACCCTACCCTGAACCCTACCCTACCCTACCCTAAATTACTACTACATATTTGTAGTTTTTTGTAATTAGTTAGTACTTAGGATTAGGAGAACTACATAGTGCTTGATCCTAAGGAGTCAGGTCTAGCCCCCTCCTTGGGTATGTAGGCAACCCAGGTTCCACTATATAACTGGGTTCAGCGCCTTTAGTAAAAAAAAAAATATTTTCCCTGTTATTTCTTGTTAAGTTGTTATGATTTTTGAATGTTGTAAAAATCGTAAGTATCAAGGTGTTTACTAGCAAAAAAATAATTTTCAAAGTTAAAAAAAATGAAATGGCAAGGGTAATACCCTTACCCTCCCTACCCTGATCCTCAGCTACCCTGTGAGGGTAAAGGGTAAGAACGGGTAATGGGTATTGGTTTTTTGGAAGAGGGCTACCCTACCCTACCCTCATGACTCCCCTAGGGTATCAAAAAAATGTCAATACCCTACCCTGCCCTGCCCTCTTCCTGCCCTTACCCTACCCTACCCTACCCATCGCCACCCCTAGACAAGACCAATAGAATTTTTTTTGCATGTTCCTCCTAGAGAGAATAATGGTGATCTATGTGACAAAATTGATTAGTTCTAAGTACTCTTAGGGTGCGTTTGATTGCAAGCTGGAAAATCTGTGAAAAAGAAATTAATTCCATGGAATTATTTTCTTAGGAAAAAAATTCCATGGAATTTTAAAATTTTCCCATGAAAAACTTGGGTGTTTGATTGTCATTATTTTTCACAGAAAATAGTTATTTTCCATGGAAAATTGATATTTTTCCTATGGGTTAGACAAGTTTCATTTTCCACCATTTTAGAAGAAAATGTGAAAAATGATAGTTTTATGGAAAATAATTCCATGGAAAATATAAGCTATCAAACACTACAATTGGTGGAAAATTTGTGATGGAAATATTTTCCATAGAAAAAAAAAGTCAAATCAAACACAGCTTTAGTAATATTCAAGATATGGTTTGCAACTTCGACGAACACTTAACTGCGTCAACCAAACCAGTCTCAACTTTTGCTTGAATGAACTAATCCCATATCATGTACCCAACCAATAACGATGAGTGCTAACTTATTATATTTGCCTATCCAACAAAGACAACATTGTATCGACTGAATTGGCACCTGTTAGCTGTGTTGCACAGAGTGGACAGGACATGCAACAAGAAGCGAACACGGAGATATGGATGTGATACCTATTCTGGCATGCCCATGCATATTGTGTCCAACAGAGACAAGGCATGGACACGGTACCAGTTTGTTATGACTGAATAGATGGCTTAAACACTAAACATTCATGCTCATTGCATGCATAATTATTTGTTATGACTGAATAGACTTCTTTTATTATCTCTCATTAACTATGACATGTCAGATGTTGTCTCCATGTATCAGAAATTTTCATATAGTCCTAAAATTCTAGAAATTTCTATTTATGTTGAATTGATAAGTTCTAATATTATCCTAAATTATCTTTCTCAATAAACTTTTGTAAATTAATAAGCCATAAATGGCTACTGGAAGCGAATCAGAAAACCAGATGTATTTTGTTGTAGACTGTCTTAATATATGTAAATCATCCAAAGAAAGGTTTTATTATTTTTGTTTGAAGGCCTTTCAGGTTTACTACTACCAAGAAAGAAGTAACAGCCAATCCTCACACTAATTACCAATTTTTGCCACTAAAGTTACTCTTTAGGGTGTGTTTGGTTTGAGGGAAACTCAGGGGAATGAAAGAGGAAATATGATAAGCTTGTTTGGTTAGGAGAGAATAAAAAAGGAATAGGAAAATGAGAGAATTAGTATCATAAATTTTCTTATCATTTCCCTCCAAAAATGGTGGGATTACATTTTCTCTCTCAGCCTCTCCATCCCTCTCTCTTGCTTCTCCCCCTTCTCTCTCTCTTCTCCTCCTTTCTCTCCTCTCCCTCTCTCCACTCTCTCTCTCTCTCTCTCTGTCTCCCCCCCATCTCTTACAATTTTCATCTGCATTTTTTTTTTTCAAACTTTTGTATCACCCAAACAAAAAAAAAATTTCCTTTTTCTCTTTCTTTTTCTTTCCCTCACTTTTTCTCAAACCAAACATACCCTTAATGTTACTGCCCAAATACAATTGAGCCATCCAGGACTAGCAAAGAATCACCGTTTTCTAATTACCAAAAATAACCCGTCAAATATTGATCGAAACAACCATCTGAAAACTCATTAAAGACGAGGAATTCCAACTAGAAAAATGTAGGACAATATGAATTGCATTGGGTACAGGAAGCATAAAGATATTCAGATTGGTCCCCCATGAATGGAAATACTGCGCAAATAAGCAAATACAGTGTTTGGTTGCCTGTATAAGTGTATATGATGTTGCAGGATCTAGTGTTCTGAATGGTGCAATTAGGATGCTCGACTTCCAACTTTTTTTAGCGGGGACATTGTGTAATAAATGATGTTGTAACTGATTACATGTCTTGCAATTTGATAAAGGGTCTACCTAAAAAAAAAAAAAACGAAATATGATGAAAGGGGGGTTTGTTACCATTTTGGAAAGCCTGAGCTTCCTCTTGGTGTTCTTCTTGACGAGGAGATGCTGCTTCCCTGCCCTCCTCCTCACGATCTTCCCCCTGCCGGTCACCCGGAACCGCTTCGCCGATGCCTGGACAAAAAAAAAAAAATAAGAAAACAAACTTCTTCATCAGCATCATAATAATTGTGTTGTTTCTAAAAGGGGGAAAAAGAAATAATGTTTTACTTTGTTGGTCTTCATCTTGTAGCCGCCTTTCGCGGCGGCGAAGACGGAGAGACCCCGAGAAGGAGGGAAGAAGAGCCCATCGCCGTACAATCTTCCTATCTGTTTCTTTGAGAGGATTTATTTGATTGTTTCTGGAAATATATATATGTACGGAGAGTTTTAAGAGGATTGGGTAGGGACGGTGTCATTAGAGAAGAGCTTACAGTATTTTTTAATGTCATTAAACAAGTAGCCACCACTACCACCAGTCAATAAAATGTAACACAAACATGCACTGTTGAGCCACACCCACAGTTGTATATGCGTTTCCACAATCCACACTAACTACAGAATCGGGAATTGTTAATATAACCTTCTTTAGGGAATGGAGAAACAAACCATCCCAATTCAACAGTGAACCAAAAACTGCTTCCTAGCCACCTTCAACAACTCCTGAGTTAACTAAAAAAAAAAAAAAAAAAAAACTACTCCAGAGTAACACCACTGATGCTCTGCACTTACGTTTGGAGGTAAAGCGGAACTCAGGCATTTCTCTAATTTTGGCAATATAAAACTTCAGGCCACTAGTGAATCCCAGTTTTAATTATCATTTTCAATCAAGAAATAGCCCACTAATACGATGTTCACAAGGCTAACATAGACGTAGGTCAAAAAAACCAGAGATATGACACAGCACCAACCCTGGTTCCAAAAATCAGGTACTGATTCTAGATCATGAGTGAAACTCTCATAAGTGAACATTGCTTCCCACACAAACCCTTTATAGATGAGAGTTCATAGCGAACCTCTTCCAAATGAAACCTCGACGAATGCTATGAATTGAAACCACAATGAACATCCACCATAATAATACATCATGCAGTATCTTATAGTTTGGGAGAATTCCAAAAGGAACAGCTTAAAATAGGCAAACAGTTACATTCACATCAATTGGATGCCAATCACAAGTCTTAGTTCTCAACAGCTTAAGAACAGAGTCCAGAGGCCAAACTATAGGCTATGATGGGCATGATACACAAAGGGCCTCTTGGGTCCACCAAGTTTCCCTTCATGTTTTTAACATGTACCATCTGTTTATATGCTGTGGAAAAGGGAGAAAAGAAGGCAGCATATCACCATCTTTTGAACAACAAGTTTTCTCATTGTTGATCTTTACTCAAGGAGCCCCACATGCTTATCATTGACGAGTCATTGGTCATAGGGAGAAGCTCTCCTCCATGCTGATGCTGCATCTCATTGGTCGTAAGATTCAGTACATCCCCGTACTCTCTCTTGGTCTCATTAAGAAACCTATAGTTTCCCACTCCAGGGCACATATCACATCCTGTTGAGGATTTAATTTATCATGTAACTGGTAATTATGATAACAGTATTTCAAAGTTAGCAGTATGATTCCTACATTCCATTTAAAACTTACACTTGGGTTTTGAGGATCTATGTCAAAAGCATTGATAGCACAAGGTTCCGCCAAAAGCTCAACAGGTTCTTCACCTGTGGGAATGTAATATTCGAGTTAAAAAAGTATGAACTTGGACCCATATACAACAATGCAATCAGATTGTTTGGATGGTCTTATTATTTTTCACTTCATGAGTCGAAAGCGTCCAAGCTCACCAATCACCACATCTGCAAAGATAACTTACCTTGTTCAATCACTGAAAGAATCCCATCTTCTGAACACATCATAACAGGTAAAATCCTTGTGGATGGAGCTGAGCTAATGTTTGAAGATTGAGTGTGGCTATCATATTGGACTTCCCAAACCTCACTCTCAGAGGCATATTGTCCAGTTCCACCTAGCCCAACTCCAGATAGCATGATTGGCTGCTGCTGCCACCGTAGATCCCAAGCAAATATTGTGCCAGAAGAGCCACCAACCTTCAAGCATTTACAGAAATGGTTACTAGACATTAGATGTTTATCTAAATGCAGCAGTAAGCAACAACCATACAGTAATTTTAAGGAAGCAACAGTCTGATATAGCAGTAACTCAAGATATTGCTGAATAACTAAGACCTTAAATGTTCATTATTAATCATCATACACAGTAAACTTGAGACCTAACCAAGATTTTAAACCCACTGTAATCAAACGCAAAAAAGAAAGTTGAGATTCTGGAATGAATAATAACTATCTGATTAGTAGGAAGTCGATGTAAAAGTCTGATATGCTGTTCAGGAGGCTACAGCCTCAGCAATGATTTACCTCATTTAGTGCTCAAACATCCGTAGCAGCCTTACAGCATCACAGAATTGATATGATAATTTCAACATATAAATTAGATTAAAATCCTCCAATATGTCTGTCCCAAAAGACCAATAATAACAACAAAGTGTTCGGCCCAAATATTCGGGAGATTACATGAATCCTTTTCTTTCACAAATGGACATGGTTACTGAAAGAAAAGGGATTCATGTAATCGCCCAAATATTTGGTCTAGAATATCCTTTTGTATAGATTCAAATCATGTCCATTCTGGTCTAGTGTTAGGATGCTTTCTTTGAAATTATAAACCAGAAAGAAAAAGTAAAAAATAAGGAAAGTGTTATATAAAATACTAATCTGAAGACATCTTACCACACAAATATGCTTTCGAGAGGGATGAATATCAATGGAATGAACCATGCCTGTTAAACTTCCTCGAGCCCTGCAAAATCAGTACACTTTTAGGAGCAACTATGCAAGTAAAAAGTGAAATAAATTCTTACAAGTGATGCATATTTCATCAAGATGTGGTACTTCATAGTTAACCCTGCTACAAAGTTATCAATTCAGCTCACTACTCGTTCAGCTTGATAGCCACGTGTGCTATGAACCAAGCCAACAAGTCTAACTGTACTAGGTGCAATGGACCAAAAAATCGTAATACATGGACAACCAATTGCTGTTCTCCAAGACCAATCAGTTAGCTTTTAGGGTGTGTTTTGTTTGAGGGGAAGAAAAAGAAAATGAAAGATAAAATATGTTTGGCATGTTTGGTTAGGAGAGAAGGAAAAGGAAAAAAAGAAAGTTTGAGAAAATTACTAACATAAATTTTCCTTATAATTTCCCTCCCAAGATGGTGGAATTCCAATTTCTGTCTCAACTTATCCCTCTCCCCTCTCCATTTCTTCTCCCACTTCTCTCTCTCTCTCTCGCCACCCCCCCCCCCCCCCCCCCCTCCTCTCGCTACTTCTCCCTCTCCTTTCTTATACAATTTTCATCTCTACTTTCTTTTAGACTTCCACATTCCATCTCTCCCCTCCTCTCACTCTTCTCCCTCTCCTTTCTTGTACAATTTTCATCTCTAGTTTCTTTTAAACTTCCTCATTAACCAAACAAGCAAAAATCTTTTTCTTTTTCCTTTCTTTTCCTTTTCCGCAAATGGTCTCCCAAATAAAATAGCAATATGCCAATTATCTCCCAATCAAAATAGCATATCCAGAGGAACATGCATTAACTAAAACTTGATATTTAAGCAAAAAGGAAATTCCATATCCAAAGCCCAATAGTGAAGGTTAAAGGCTTGAAGCGTATTAGTTAGCTCAGCAGTAACCTTGTTCTCTTAATTTCTTCACGCTATCCAACTGGAACATGGTAAAACAGTAAGATTATGTGACAATCTCCGAATGAAAGGGAAGCTTCTACAACATACAGGTCTACATGTAGGTTTACAATCATTGAAAAGTTTTTGAACGAAATATTTAGTAGATAATCCAGGACGCCTTGGGGATTACATCTATATACAGGTCTACATGTAAGAATGCACTGTGTACAAATAATAAGTATAAATGAGTTATGTGATTAAAAGTGTTTCTACCATAGCATGAGCACACAGTTGCTAGAAAGCACATGCTTAAAACTTCCATTTGGATTGACAATCAGATTGTAGGTCCATATTTAATAAATGTATCTAATTACTATTCAATCTTTTAGATGTTATCATAATAACCTAAGTTCATCCATGTGCAACCACCCCAAATAATAACAAAGCCACTGTCCCAATTTCAGACTCAGCTACATGACTCGGTTTCTTCATTCATATGCAGGAAGCATATATGTATAAATGATTTAACAACCAAGTCTTAATTTTTAAAGCCCCAATAGCATTTAATTACAACTTCCAAAGTGAATGAAGTGGATAGATAAATATAACAAAACAAAATTTAAACAGTGTATTCTTCCACGTGGCCATCACAATAAACATAAGAAGTACCAGTATTTCTGATCACCAGTAATCATAGTAAGAATAACCCAATCGAATAAATATTTATCTCTTCTCTTCAACTTTTGAATAACATCGAAAGCAATTTCCAAAACCAAAGAGAACGTCAACAATCACTCCCCACCCTTGAACTAAGAAATCGTCCTCCAGAACAGCCACCAATTCACCCTAATGAAACCTTTTGTTGATCTTCAGGCTACCCCTGCATAGCACACCAATTCCCCACAATCCAGTGATCCACAAAGATTCCCCTACCCCTTATCAACAGGACAGATTTTCATACATTCCTGTCTATGAACTTTTAACCCCAGCCCACTATAGACCAATTTTGATGCAAGTACATGCTTAGTTATAACGCAAGCTCCCTTATTATATCACCATTTTAGATTTCCGTCATTTGAGTACGACAACCTTGAAAATTGCAGTACAAGATTTTATGTATCACAGGAAACTGATAACGAAACTGACAGAAACTGCCAAAATACTGAAACCGACGAATCCGGAATCACCGAAAACCCCAAAACTGCTGAAACCGATAGTCATAGGAAGGGTCCAAACTAATACTAGATCTTTGTATCTAGATGCATCTTCTAAAGTCTTTGGAACATAACCAAAAAAACTATGCATTTTGTTTCGTCGGGCTTTAAGGCCTCAAATACCCCCAACATATCAGACAACAGAAGTGTCCTAGACCTGTCAATGCATGAATATCAGATGCATGATAAAGATTTCATTACTGACATCCAACAAAATATAGGTCTATAGCTATCTCGGTATCTCACTTATGTCTCCTAATCATTATTAATAACTCCAGACAACGTCAGCACAAACTATGTAACCATGTCTTCTTAACCACAAGAGCATATCAATGTCAAAAATGTTTCTTAAAAAAGGATCAACAACTATTTTTTCTCCAATGGACATAATTATACTTTCACTAATGTTCCTAATTATAATCCAACTCCAATGATGCCAACGTAATTATGCACTCAGTAATCGAAGAGCACCTAGATGTATCTACATCTCACATATAAGGTTTCTAATCAACAAGGTTGCACGAACATGGCATCACTTTTGACTTGTTCTAGTGTATTTTAGAGTTTTTGTGCCACGTTCAAGAGTCTGAGACTAGTCTAACACAGACAATTCTGAAAGCATAAATCCCGCAACACCAAGAAAACTTACGAATTCCCCTTGAACTGCGAGACCACCCCTCCGGGCCGCCTCCGGTCCCACCAGCGCAAACCGAACCCCAGCCCACCCGTTGCGAACTCGGCAGGCGCCCCCCACCGCACCGCAGTGTACGCCGCCAGCCCCTTCCCGTCCCCGACCGCGGCCGTCTCCAGCCTCCCCTCCCCCACCCCGACCACCCTCACCCTCCCGTCCTCCCCCACGCTCACCGCCTCCCCGCCCCCGTCCGCCACGTCCACAGCCGACACCGCGCCCCGGTGGACCCCGTCAGCCGACACAGCCGACTCGACCGAGCCGTCGACCGGGTCGACGAAGAGGAACCCGACGGAGCCGGAGAAGGTGGAGAATGCGAGGGGGATCTGGGTCCGGTGGTGGGTCCTGGAGGGCTTTAGGGAGGAGATCTTGGAGTGGGTGGGGAAGGAGGAGACGGGGCTGAGGTTAGGGTTAGGGTCTAGGGTTAGGGAGTGGATGTCGATGGAGGAGGGGGAGGAGGCGGAGTCGGGATCGGTGACGGCGGCGGCGACGAAGCGGGAGAAGGGGGAGATCGGAGGGAGGAAGCGGATGGAGTCGACGGACTTCGACTGCGGGAAGCGGTGGAAGTGGGGGTGATCGCCGGAGGAGTTTGCCATTTTTCTCGGTAGGCGTTTCTCCGGCGGATATTTTAGGGTTTTAAAGCAGGGTTAGGCTGGGCTTTGTTGAATTGAAGAGGGAGTTCGGTGAATTTGTTTAAAAACCTTCAGAAAATTTATTTTATTGGTTAACTAATAATAACAGGAATTTATATATTTCTTACACCACCCATCTTGTCCTAGTAAGTTTTGTATATTAAATTTTGACACAAGAGGAACTCAAGTGAATTTTATAGTTATCAATGAGATATATAAGATCATGTAAGGAGAAAAGATTCATAAATAGAGCCATGAAAACGTATTATTTTTTTATTTATAAATGGTGAGAATTGTGGAGCAATGGGCCCAAAAATACAACAACGTGCACAAAAATTCTAGTGTTATGAAGGACATTTCAAAAAGCAATACTACGTGCACAAAATTTCGAACGTTATGTCGGATATTTAAAAAAAATGGCATCATGGTATGAAAATGGAATGGAGAATTAGTAGGAAAAAAATTTGGAGTATTGGTTAGGATTTAATAATACTAAATATCAACAAGTCATTCATAATTATGGATAACATTGGAAGCAAATTGCCAAACGCCAACGAGCATGTGTTTTGGCGTTGCAATCAGTGGCTTTTTGTGTTTTTCGCTTTCTCCGGTAGCATTTTGACAATAACGGCAAAAACTATGAAATACGATTTTGTTTGACATTTTTACTAAAATACGGTAAATTTTGAGTTTAAAACGATAATCAAATTAGTCTCCATGGCAATAGCCATCAAAGGATTGTTTGGACTTCACCAAGCCATCAAAGGATTGTTTGGACTTCACCAATGATGTATAAAGTAAAAATCCAATATGGAAGACGATGATAAAGTACGAGTTTCAGATTTGAAGACATCATTGTTTACTTCAGAAGAATGCCATGTGTTTCCTTTACCATATTTCAGTCTTTCGTTGGAATTTAAAAATTAAACCAACAATGTATGAAATAATTATTATATGTCAAAGTTCATATCTTCTATAATTTAAACAATATTATATATTTTAACAAACTACGTAATATCTTACCGTTTTTTCAATGAATCTATCGGTGTACAACGTCCAATCTTTCGAATTTGGGAGTCATGTATGATCGCACAACTTGTACCACCAAAAAATGGGTTTGGGTAGCATGTTAAAGTTTCTGCCAAATATCAAGAAATTCTAGAGTTGTAATTTTGGAGAAACAACCAACAATATTTTTGTTTTAAAAATGAGAATAAAACTTCCAAAAAAAAAATTATTTAAAAAAAAAAGTAAACATATTTTCTAATCATATAGTTTTTTTTTCTTATCGCTAACCTAAGTCAAGTTTAAGTCATTGTTTAACCTCGGATTTTTTTTTAAAAAAAACTTAGTTAAAAATCAACTTTTGTGACTCAAGAAATTTTTTTTCCCCAACAGATAATAACAATAATAAGTTCAATGTTAACAATTCCCCTCATCTCGGTTTATTAGGAAAGTGGGAAATTGGCAGATGCTTACTGCCAGTTCACGAAACTAATATTTCTATTAAGAAAGAACAATTCAGCTAACGAATTGTAAAGATCAGAGGTTTGTGTTTTTACTTCATTTTTCTCATGGATTTTGGGAATTTTTAGGAATTTCCTTTCGTGAAATGGTTGTACTTGGTCCTAGAAATTTCTCGTAGAACACAAATGTCACAACTAAACTTAAGTATCATGTAACAAAAAAATCTAAATAATGACATCCTGAGTGAAATAAGATTTAACACACGTCATATAGATAAACTTATCATTTCCATAACAATAATAAGGTAAATTGAGATTGTCTAGTTATCGACCATCAGACATCCAGGACCTAAGTGAAAAGAGTAAGAGACAACGAGGTGCTGTCTCTTAATCTCCTAAGAGTTTATTACTACTCATAAAACAAAGCCCCATTAAATAGAAATAGTACAGAGTACATCAAATTCCGCTCATCACTGGTAGCGTTTAGCAAGATCGATAGGATTTGAAGCTCGGATATACACACATACACCCAATTGTGCATCACCAGTAGCAAATCTAACAGGGCTCAGAGCTTGGATAGAGCAAGGTCCATTGCTTCAACTAGGAAGTCTGCAACCAGTAAAAGAATGTTAGGGAACCACTGAAAACTAATGGCAAAAGGAGGATCAAGTTTGGAAAGAGTAGGCCGAGAAAATCCCTTACCAGAATCTTCCTTTGTGAAGCAGAGAGGAGGGGTTACTCTGAAAACATTCCCATAGTGGCCACCCTTCCCAACCAACACACCCATGTCTGTTGAAGTATCGCGGTTCGTTAGAAATTCACGATAGAAACTTGGATTCATTCATGTCAAAATTATTTTGAAACAAGATCGACAAGTGTTTGCAATAGAAACTGGGAGGGCATTTGATCTCAATTGACAGTCTTTTCACTGGAACAAACGGTTTGCAAGATGCATACCTTTCAACTGGTCCATCACATGCAAAATTTCAGTTTTTGCTGGAGTTTTCTTTTGGCGATCAGTCACTAGTTCAATCCCAAGCATTAGGCCTCTTCCCCTCACGTCTCCAATGACTAAAACAGGCATACTAAACGTCAGCATTTAGATATTTCAAAAGATGAAAATTCAGGAGGGACAAAAGGGAAAAAAGAAAAGCAATCAGGAAATTATCTTACACAAAGCTGCTAATTTTACGTGTTTGACAAGAAATAAGTAGTTATACTGGGAGAGACCAAGAATTTACATGTTATTTGTTAACCAAAAAGGACTAACAGCCTTAAATGCCATTTGTCAACCCAAGAAGGCAATAATCAATTAGTTATATGGTAGTAAGTCTTCCATTTCAGGACTTCCACTGAAATAAAATCGCACCAACCTTAGATATTTAGCTAATCTTCAGATGTGATGGACCACTAATGGGATATCACGCTATCCACACTGCTAAACATGATCCTGGACGTCAAAAATTAGGGTTATTTAGTAATAGGATCTCATATAATGTTTGATATTAGGGCTCGGGTTTCCATAATGTCCAACATTAGGGTTTGGGTCTCCATAGTCTCCAAATTGGTAACATATTTGGACGTCAACAGTGAATATGAGACCCAAACCCTAATGATGGACATTATGGACCCCCAAACCCTAATATCAAATATTATATGAGACCCTATTACTAAATAATTATGTGTGAAAGAAACCTACTCAGGTAATCTTCATGTTACATTCACTAGAGTTTTTTTTATTATTGTTTTCCCTTTCAGAATCATCCAAGCCTTCTCCCATGTCATCATAACAATTCTAGTCTTCTCTCACCAGAAAGTGCCACAAAAGAACTGATGGAGCTTTTATAACTCATCAGCATGGCACTGATCCACCATGTTGGTATAAATTTCCTAGCTAAGAGAGTAGCTATGAGCAAGAGAGGGTCTTGCCATAAAACCTTGGAAGTAGTAAGGTCGGTAGGAAAACCAACCTTTTGGGCAAGGATAGCTATGAGCAAAAGAGAGGACCATGCTGGTATAATTCCTAGATAAGAGAGCTATGAGCAAGAGAGGGTCTTGCCATAAAACCTTGGAAGTAGTAAGGTTGGTTAAAACCTTGGAAGTAGTAAGGTCGGTAGGAAGACCAACATTTTGGGTGAAGATAGCTATGAGCAAAAGAGAGGACCATGCCATTAAACCTAGGAAGCTAGCAGGCGGGTAGAAAGACCAACCTTCTCGGCCATGGAATTTAAGAACATGGAGCCAAGTTTCAACCTCCAGGTTGACTTACAATGGAAAGAGTGTAGACAAAGAGGTAAGATGATATGATTTGCTATGAAGAACTGCATTAGGATACAAGCCAAAGGGTGAAAGAGTAATGACATTCCACACAAACATGTCCAAATGTAGAGTTAAATTGGCTGCCAATCACATGCATTTGCTATGAACATGATTTACATTTATTAACACTGTATGTAAAAGAATGCAATAAAACATATAGAATCATGTATATATTAATGGATAATAAACTGAGATGGTACGTACATGTGGGTGGATCTAGGTCAAATAGTTAACGGTCAAGTTCGTGCAAGTATTAAGACAAGAAAAGAAGGAAAGAACTAATGCAACATCGATGATTAACTTGAAAGCATGAGAAACAATATAGCTAAGCTCATTAGGATTGGTCAGTAAAGAAAGATCCACAAAACCTGCCCTAAAATGGGAAATGCTTACTTTTGATGGAGTTATAATATTAAACACGTATGTCAACATGAAAGTTTATGGCTGTATGAAGCAAGTGCAAGTGCATTGGCAAGCACCAACTTTTCACGCATAAGAAGCTATGTACGAGACAAGTCCAAGACATATAACTTCAGCATACATTCTTTATAGTCAGGAAGCTTACTTTCATGTTTTTCTTGCAGGCCCTTGAGTTGATCTTTCAAATAAGAGCCAACACTCAAAGCATTTTCTTGAAGTCTATCCTTTTCAAGCACTTTAAGAACAGCATGTCCTGCAGCAGTACAAACAGGATTTCCCCCGAAGGTATTGAAGTAGCTTCGCCGCATCAAAACTTGACCAATTTCGGGAGTTGTAACCACTGCTCCAAGAGGTATACCATTTCCAATACCCTAATGACATTGAAAAAAGTAAGTAAAATAAATGTGGAATCTATGCTTACATGAGAAAAGTTTTCTGCACAACTGCTAGCAAGTAAGTCAGCATGACAAAAACAGGTGGTAAAATTTTCAAGTACCTTAGGCTATCATTGTCACTATTGAACTTAGCTAGTCCTTAAGATGATTCATGTTTATGTTTTTCAGAGATGCTATAAATATTGTGACAAACTATAAAAGAATTTGTTCTTTGTTTTAAGATGATAATAGGTGGACCCCATCTCAAACTATCATAAAACATGCTAGACAGAGTAGCAAATTGAAGAACTTTCAATTGATAAATTTGGAGATTGTCTGCTAGGAGAATTCACCTTTGCCATTGTCACTATGTCTGGAACAACATCATGAGCTTCAAATCCCCAGAAATGGCTGCCAGTGCGTGCAAATCCTGACTGCACCTCATCTGCTATACAGAGACCTCCAGCATTTTTTATACTTTTATATACAGCAGGCAAGTAACCAGGAGCTAATTCCATAATTCCACCTACTCCCTGTTGCAAAAGAAATAGGGTTTAGATCTAAATTGGTTGATAGTAGAACCATATAGATAAATACATTACTAACATGTGTCAAAAGGTCAAGCAAAATTATATTTCTGGCTGCAAAGACTTTAACTTTGAAAAGAAGAAAAAAAAATGAATGATGGAGTGTTTATACTAAATGGCATACCTGTATAGCTTCAGAAATGAAGCCCGCAACCTTCCCAGAAGTTCCAAAGTCAATGATTTCCTGAACATCTCTGGCATATTTTTCTCCATCGGAACCAAAAACACCTCTATATTGGTCTGGGTTTAGTGCATGGTGCACTCCACTCTGATAGATGACAAACTAAGTTAGACATAGAAGCCAGATGAACCAATATTAACATCTAAGGCTTCTCCCATGAAACAGAGTTGACTGCAGAGCACTTGCCACTGGGAATGCTCCACAAAAGATGTCCAGCAAAATTTTCATTTGGGTATCCACCTAACTTTGACCCACTTCGAATGAAAACCTAACATTATTGGTTGTGCAATTTATACTCATGCAACCAGACAAAGAAAGGCCCTCCAATTTTATCGTTGATTTGGGTGCCGGGGGGTTGAGAGGATAGGATTACCTACATAAGTTACAGTTATCTATGGAATTGTACAAGTATAGTCATAGACAGCCAAAAACAGTGCAGTCCATAATTGAAAGCCGCATGCAAGAACTTAATAAATTTTGTATGAAAATACACTTTCTTCCATATTAGTGAAATAGCTTACGGGTAATTTTTTTTCAAACTACCAAAGTGTACCTCATAACAACAGTAGAGACATCAATTCGATAAAAGAAAAAGAAGAGAAGGGGGGGAAGGTGAGGAAAATACGTCAACGAATAGTGTGCATCAAATACACAGGGAAGTCAACAAAGAGTTGAGAAGATCAAAATCGACAGAGGGAAGAACCAATATGAATTGGTATCCTTTGAATCTACTTTGCATTGGATGTATCCAAACTTATCATCATGAGTACCAAAGTGCTTTTGATACTGTCCTAGTCATTGCAAGACAAACTTGCAAGTAATATATATGAGATTTGAACAGTAAATAATAGACAAATACCTGTATAACATTAAATTTCCAATTACACTGAGCAGTTGCACCCATCGTTCCAGCGGCATTTCCATGGTAGGAATTTCTGATTGAGATAATATCATGACAACCAGTATAAAGACGAGCAATCATCAGGGCAAGTTCATTTGCTTCGGTTCCAGAGTTGGTGAAGAATACAACCTGTAAAGGATAGCAAGAGTAAGTAAATTGTAATCTTGCTCAAAAACAAATAAAACTGTTATGTTATACAAACACAGGTAAAGAAAAGCACCTTGAGATCAGCAGGCATTTTGGAGGCTAAAGCCTCAGCAAAATCTGCAATTGCATGGTTTAAATATACAACAGTAGAATGTTGGAGGCGTTTAGTCTGGTTAATTATAGCTTCAATGACGTCAGGGTGGCAATGTCCACAACATACAGTAGCAATCCCACCAAAAGCATCAAGATAGCGACGACCATCCTCATCAAACAAGTACTGCATCTTTCCATCAACAATGTTCAACTGTATAGAGATAAGAAATAACATTAAAAAATGCCTTTAACGTTCTTAGACAGAACATAAGCAAAATATGACAAACAATTAAATCTCAAAACCTATACCACGACAAAGCTTTCATAACCACGAAAGACTAGATTGACTGATGTTAGCACAAAATTGGAAGCCATGACATATAAATGAATAGATAAGAAACTTTCACTCCTTAATGTGACTGATCTATCACACACCTAGTAATTTGTTAAAGAAACCACCCAGACATTATTTAAAGTAGCCATCTATTGTCAGGAAGTTAGGTGGTCTAAAACTAATGTTTCAGCCAAAGATCACCAGATTAGAAAAGAATCCCTGGAAGGTTAATCTTTATAGTGATATTCAAGTGTAAATAGTTCCCAACTGACGGTAATGTTTCTAGGGGTGTCATTTTCACATATTCATCAAAATCTAATAGAATTGCAATGGCCCTTGTCTCATACATGATTATCGTCATCCATGCCTTCGCCCATCAGAATGGCCCCCCAAAGAGCACAAGAAAGCCCCTTGAAAGAATAGACAAACTTTTACCAAAATCTTAACCAAGGTAGTAAATAAGCAAGACAAGACCTTGCAACGAAACCTAGAAGGCCACTTGGCAGGTAGGCAGATCAAGTTGGTAGGTAGGTAGACCAACCTTTTTCGTATGCAGTATAATCTCATGCAGGTATACACAAAGGAGCTTCTCATAGAGCTAAGAATTTCGTTTACTTATTTTCTACATGCAAGTACCTCAAATCTTGTTGATTTCGACATGTGTTCCTCCACTCGTGTTACTTGGATAGAGGTCCTTGAATAGTAAAGGAGCTATGGTTAACAGAACTAACAAAACGCAATTAGAACTAAATATGAAGTATTGCTCAGGCCATTTTCCCCTTGTGTACTGGTTTTCTTGATTTCTTCCCATATAACATCAACAAACCCATTTCAGTTCTTCCTAAATCCCCTGAAGTAGACGTCCTTCTCCAACATCCACTTCACCCTTTCTCATATCCTCCCCAACCTTTCCAACTTCTTCTCAACTAGATTCATTTCCACCTCTCAACACCTCCCCAGTTTGTGTACTTTTTCCCCGTGGGCACTTTTAAGTCATTAACCAAGATTGGTTTACGCTGATGGCGGTGAACTTATAGCTACATATAATTTGACTGACCTCTATCCAAATAACAAAAAATAGGGGGATTATATGTCAATCGAAAGATTTGTATTTTGAGAGCCATTTTAGTGAATACGGATCCAATAGCCAAGCGAATTGCATGCATTTACATCCTTCAGACTATTTAGCTTGTCCCCTCGACACCTGTCTAATGTTCTACGGATGCGACACGACACGACATGGTAAGGATTCGGTCGTTACAAATTTAGACTCCTGTCTGCTTCAGATTATTTATTTACCATTCCGTAATATTATCTATGCTGTACGAGCACCGATACGGCATGGCACGTTAAAGACACAGCCACACGAACACGACACCTATTCTGGTATGTCCTAGATAATTTTTGGAGCGTCCCCGGTTGTGTCCGACAGGACCGACACAAACATGGCCAGATTTTCGGTCTGGACTAGGCACCAAACTTCTATGCTAAAAATGGAAACTTTCTACGGATTCTAGATCTGAACGTTAAGGAAGAGCAACAAAATTCCCAAAATACACCCCAACAAACTCTGGGGAAAAAAACGTACTGGCTTCTTGTAGAAGTAGAACATGGAAGGGCTGAGAAACTCCGTCCGCTTCCTCATGATCTCGGCCGCCGACGGTCCGTCGTACGGCGGAGGAGTGTAGTCGAACGGGGGCATTCTGGGAAGAGCGCGGACATTCTGGGAAGCCGTGGCCTCCGCCTCCGCCGCTTGGGAGAGGCCGCGGGAGAGAGAGGGAGAGAGGAGCCTCCGGATGAGAAATCGCGCCTGCATGGCTGGAGGAGGAAGAAGAAAAGAGGCCCCTTTTGGGAATAAATGTGACTTCTTCTTCTTCTTCGCTCTCTCTCGTTATTCCCGAAGAAGGCCTATAAATTTTCTCTAGTTGTTGGCAGGAGAGGGAAGATGGGGATGAGAGCTATTTATGGAGATGTTTTTGGTATGACGAAAATGCCCTTGTATGAAATTAATTGATTGTGTGCTCATTTTTTTATGAGAGATATTTTGGGTCTACAAATTTTATTCATCGAATTTGGAAATTTGACTCTATTTTTGTGAAGTTTTTAGTTATTGCCTAAATACTGATTTAGAAACTATATAATTGTGTTTCTCAAAAGAGTTGCTAATTTTGGTAACAAATATTTGTGTGATTAGGAAAATTTTTGCTCTTTAAATGTGATCCATTGAATCAGGAATTTGATTCTATTTAGGTGAGATTTTTAGTTATTTCTTAAATACTACATTTGTTAATTTGATTCGTGATACTACATTTGTTAATTTGATAAATACTACATTTCTTAAATACAAATTTGATTCTATTTAGAGCTTCTACTTGATGTAGAAACTATGTTTCCAGAAACTAGAAGTTAAATTTATAATACTTTCTTGTTTTTTTTCTCATTCTAGTAAGTCTTTTCTCCTTTTGTTTTGGAGGTGATGAATAATAGAGGCCATAAAAAAAATTGACTATGCAATTTAATATTTTTATAGAACTTGGAGAATAATGTATGCTTTCAAAATTATATAGGTCTACATAGAAGATTATAATTAAAAAAAATTATCTTGAATATTTATGTTTATTTCGTACTAAATATTACATTAGTGTGTTTGGAATGATTTGTGTTTCTATTTAAATGTTGTATAGTTGGTACATTCTCAAGTTTTTTATCTGCATGGACATAAATATTTCTAGTCTTACGGTGATTTTAACATTTTTGTCACAATTTTATAATACAAAATTATATTAATTAATAATTAAATCATAGAATTGTATAAATCAAGCCTAACTGTATATGCGCCGTCTATATTTCATATATATTATTCATATGTGTACATATGAGAAATTTTTATGTGATCATGCTTACCAATGTAACCCCCCAATTCAAAAGTGATGAACTTCCTTTTACAAATCAATTGATGATAAAATTGATAATTCATATATTTTATCCTCGTTGTTAACCATATTTCAACTTACACTTTGGGTATGAAAAGATTAATTTTATTTTGACATATTTGTGATTAGGATTTTTCACTTTAAGTGATCATATCGCAAATGTTGTCCTAGTATTCACGTGCAAACAAAAGTGAGTAAATTTTGGATTTTTTTTTTTTTTTTGAAATACAATTTTGGATCAAAGTTAAGACCAAATATATAAACATAACATGATGAAAATATTGGAGGCATATTTGTTTCACTGAAAATTAGTTGTTTCTTTCGTGGTCCCAACTCACAACCGAGAATGCCTCACATCTTAGCTACTTTTTATATATATATATATATATATATATATATATATATATATATATATATATATATATTATTGACGCTCATGCACTCCTCCTTAATTTTATATCATTAAATTTTAAATATATCCATACATTAAATATGATATTAATTTGTGCATGCATAGAGGAAAGAGTGTAGGATGACATTTTAGGAGTGCCAATAGCGACATCCTATATAGGAAGCGGATCGGAAGCACCCAGAGGATCCCCACTCCACCCTCTACCGTTGGACCGAACGGGACCTGCTCGATCCGAGGTACGAGGGAGAGCGGGACTTTGATGGGGCTCCCGGACGATACTTATATATATATATATATATATATATATATATATATATATATATATATAGTGGGGCGGATCAAAAGACCTGCCCCTGGAGCCCCACAGGAGAACCCCCCCTCCCTTCTGCACTGTTGGATCGAGCGGACCGCATGGGCCCGCACGCGTTCCCGCTCGATCGAACGGTCGAGTGCGATGGGACTTCCGATCCGCCCATATATATACGTACACTTTGACACATAAAAAAACACAATCTTAACCATACATCAATAGAAATTTATGGCTCGGATTGAATATATGATGTGGCTACTACCTATAATGAAAACTTTGTTATGTAATTTATGTCTCACCTATTAATTATCTCAATTAATGCAGAAAATTTGACTAATTTTTGAATCTCGTCCGGACTTCCTTTTTAAGTAAGTACAACACATTAATTACTATCCTATAATTATAACCGAGATTTCTTTTTTAAGCAAATACAATCTATTAATTACAACAACCCATAATTATAAGTACACTATTTTACGGTCTCTCATATTTTATGTCATGAACCTGAAAATTGAGTCTATCAAATGCATACAAAATTACAAAGTTTGACTAATTTTTGAACTCGGCACAGATTACACAGATTACCATATTGAACATTGAAAGTTGCAGGATTGTAATAGACAAACCTAAATTTGATTACAAAGAGAGAATAACAAAATTGGTTGTAGTAATAATGAGTTGTACTTGCCTAAAAAGAAAATTCGGGCGAAGTTCAAAAATTAGTCAAAACTTTGTGTATTAATTGAGGTAACTAATAAGGGGTGTTACTACACGCACCACATCTTTATTTTGTTTACCCTTTTCTTTATTTTTAGGAGGTTTGACCAAATTTAAATATATTTTTCGAAAATTAAACTATCTGTTTACCCCTCACCCAACTAAATTTATAAAAAAAAACTAAAACTAATTTATTAACTTTTGATTAAATATCTAATCGATTTTTTTAGAAAAATGTACAATTTCTAGTCTTTCTTCATTAAAAAAATAGAAAAAAAATTCTAAATCTTCTCTTCATAAGATTTTATTAGTAATTTTTTTAATAAAAATAAAATATCGAAATGTTCCATCCACAGTGAAGATGAGTAACAGTTTCCAAGAAGACGAGCAATGATTGTTACAAATTTTAAATGTTAAAAAATATAAAAAATCATGGACAAAGGTAAAGAAAGAAAAGACTTAATATAAATACGAATATTTAATTGATTTAAAAAATCAGGAAAATAATAATACAAATATTTAATTGATTTAAGAAATCAAAAAATATAGGGGTAATAAGAAAGAATGACTTAACAAAGTTAACAAAAAGAGGTAAAATGAATAAAAATACGGGTGCATTTAACACCACCATTAATAAGTGAGACGTAAATTACATAACAATTTTTTTATTATAGGTAGTAACCACATCATATAATCTTAGCCATTAATTTATATCGATTCTATGGCTATATATATATATATATATATATATATATATATATATATATATGAAAAAAAAAAAAAAATTATATATATATATATATATATATATATATATATATATATATATATATATAATGGTGGGTATGGAATTACAAATAGGCCATGTTACCTGTAGGATGTGCATCGGTCGGTGGTCGACTTATTTGGTCCCAGCCGAAGTCGAACCGAAGTTAATCGGTTTGAAAATAAACAAAACCGAACCAAACCAACCAAATGGTCGGTTCGGTTTTGAAACTCACCGACTTGGTTCGGTTTGGATCAGTTCGACTTGGTCGGTTTTGATCACATAAAAAAATGGACTGTATGCTATTTTTGTTGTGAAACCTCAGTCAACTTGCACTTTGCAACAGTAAATACAATTCAATAGCTTCAATTCAACTTGCGCGTTACAGGTGAAAAAATGCCAATTATACATAATAATAATAAATCATATACATTCAACCAAAAGCCTCTTTCATGTGCACATGAGCAATTGAAAAAGTATAGGAGCTACCAGCACTCCTTTTTAAGACTAGAGAGAGAGAGAGAGCTCTTTCAACTTCAACTTGATAAATGACTGTGATGTGAATAAATGAACCAAACTGATATAATACAACCCAATGAACCCATACCCAACCAGCCAACCCTAATTATTTAACAAGGATTTGGTTCGGTTCGGTTTAGACGGTTTTTGGCATAACCAAACCATGAACCGAACCGAATCGGTCGGTTTTGAAAAAATTGAAACCGAACCAAACCATCGATTCGGTTTAAAACCAATCGGTTCAGTTTGGCTTGGTTCGATTTGGTCGGTTTGACTTAATTGTGCACAGTCCTACCTGTAGGACAAACTTTTCTTATATTGAATTTACTAGTGGTATTAGAGCGGACACCCGGAGGGGCCGGCAAGGTTCGAGCCCCCCAATTGCGTGTGTGAGTGAGATTTCAAAAAAAAAATTTACTAATAAGACAAATGTCAAAAATTACTAAACCATAATCCTAAATTATTTGTTTTGCTTAATTAATGCCATCCTTACATACAGACCAATGGAGATATGTATTAATTTTCTTGAGTCACGCCAGATTCAGATTTAGGTAAGGATCCAGCTGAGTCAGCTGAGCTGACAAGTCTAGATATGTTCAGCGCAAAAGTCTAATTGTATACGTGGAATTATATGATTGAAGGTTGAATAATTCATCAAATCAATAATATTTTAAGGAGCTCCACTATTTATTTTAATAATAGAGATAGGGACTCTCTGCATGTACACGTACGTCCAATATATGATCATACCACTTGTGTTGAGACTAGTGGAATCATAGAGAGACGTACTGTCACAACTTCTCATCCGACATGAGAAGGAAAGAAACTTTGTTGTCGCTATCAACATTATTCTAACATAAGAGATTTCATGATCATGTTTTGGTTTTTCTTTAGAAATAACTCCCCAAGAATGATAGCCACCAAATCATATATATGTATTTGAAATAATGACCTCCAAATTATGTCCATAATTGAACTTAAGCACCTTGGTTAATATGGGGGTGTTAAAGTTTAATGGTTATGCCCCCCTCCAAATTATGACCTCCAAATTATGTCCATCTATTTCGATGTAATCTTTTCCTCTTTATAAAAATGAACAATCTCCTTCTTTACTCTTGTTATTCTTGAAACCAAGGAACTTCTCGTATTCGCCCAAATCCAAGTTGTTGTCCTATTTCTTCAACATTGTTTTAATAATTTTTATATTTATTTTCTCCACATATTTTTCTACGCTAGAAATCCAATTTGTTGTTTCTCTCAAATTGTAACATAACATGGTCTATCCAAATAAACAAAAGCCCACTGAATTAGACAATTTTGAGAAACCCAAAATACTAGATGACATGAAAATTTTGTAACTAACTAGTAAGTTGACAATGATTGATGATTTTAAAAAAATATAATTAGTAACCAAATAGTTAGTGAACAATCTCGGTAAAGTCATACAGGCCCTAGTAAAATTGGTATCAAGACAATCATAACCATATTTAAAGTGCAAATTCTTCAAAATTTAATTTGGGAGTGATAATTTTTTTTCCCCTCATTCTACATCAAGAAAAAAAAAAAATCCCTAAACAACACAATTTTTATTTTAAACATCATAATTAATGTCAAACATGAGAATTTTTTTACCTTTAAACTGCCTTTTATAATTCAATATATATTTGTCCTAACATAGAATGTAGATGGAATTATGATCTAATGGAGAAGATAGTGTGTTTTTCTTAGAGAAAATAGTATTTTTTGGTTTGTTCCTCTTCTTTTACTTGAATTGGGAATAAAACAATCATTTGATGTGTATACTAGTCATAATTTTAGGTTAGTTAAACACACAGGGAGACTAATTAAGACCACGTTTGGTTCACAGAATCAGGACAATAGAAAAAAAAGTCGGTTCTTTTTCGTGTTTGGATGCCAATGAAAATGAACAGAAAAGAAAAATAATTTACAAATGAAAGAAAAATAGGAAAAAAAGATTCCTCTCACCAATAACAAGGATTCATTTTTTCTCACAATTTCTCTCGACTTTTCAAACACCATTTTTTTAATAAAAATTATAATTTTTTAAAGAATTTTCTTTTCTTTTCTTTCTTTTCCTTTCCTTCCGTTTCCGCGAACCAAAGGAGGGATACAATTGTTGAATAATTTATAACTCATCTTCCAAAAAAATTGATATGGGGGCTTATGATTTGGGAGGCTATATCTAAAAAAGCATTATATTTAATTTAAAAGCATGATAATATTGTCTATATATAATCTATGTACACCCACCATGTCACTCTGCGCACTTGTTAGTTTTAAGTGCATGATAATAGCATCCCAAGGAGAGATCGATGCTAATACATGTCACCATAATCACATTATTTTGTTGAAAGAAGAGGAAGAATGATCGATGTAAAGTCTGGTTCGATAGTCATATTTCTGGCACAAATCAAATTAAGACGTTTGTCCTATAATCACGGTAGGAGAGAAGCAACCATCAACAATAAAATGCCAAAATATATATATGCACCCAAATGAGCTTACACTTGTTGGTTGATGTGGCTCATTCCCATTCCTCGTTTCAACATTGGATGTCTATCCATCCTCACTCAACCTGCTCGCATTATCGTCGTGACAACGCCACCACCCCGAGTCATCGTGCTCTATCACCAATTTATCATCTTCTTTTTTTTTCAATTTTTTATCCTTTACAATGCTTTTCTGGTCTTTTTTTATAATGTGTTTTAATTTATTTTTTCATTTTAATTTTTTTTTGATTTTTTTTTGTAATATTTATATATTTACCAAATATGATAATATATTTTTTTTAATAATTTTTGTATAAAACCTGTACCAAACTCCTTGTTAGGTTTCGTTTGGTTCGTGAAAAGTAAAGGAGAGAAAATCAATTCTTTGCTTTCTTTTTTTTTTGAAAATATATAATTTTTATTAGTTTTTCTTTACGTTATTTGGAAATGTCCGGAAAATGGGAGGGAAAGCTAAAAAAACTAAATAAATTAAGATTCCAAAACTGAACCAAACGTGAAATTTCTCAGACAACAAAGTCCTTGTACAGGAAAATTGAATTCATTTTCCATAGAAAAAGGATGGGAAGTTAATTATAGAAATACAAAACCTTCATCCAAACGTCTCTCTCTAGAAATTAATTTTCTTTCATACTTATTTTTCTTTGGCATCAAAATATATAAAAAAAGCTAATAACTTTCTTTTTTAAGACCTTGGTTCTGCGAATCAAACATGTCCTTAGAGTAATCTCCTTAGAGGTACGCGTTAGCCGCTATGTCTGCATAAGGTCATGGTAGCACCAAAAGGTGCACAAACGGTGGCACCGTCTCATGGCATCAATATGTTAGTTGGCCACAATAGTTCCACAACTATTGTGGTCGGGACAAAGACGTTTCAATACAAATGCGTCCGCAGGCTAGATGGTGACCGCCAATTGATTGGCCCCATGCTAAGCACCTGCCCCACCTCCAAAAAATTTGGACCGAAAGTCAATAGACGACCATCACGTGACATGCGGACGAATGACAGTCCAAAGCCCTAGCGGCAATATAGTGCCGTCCTAACCATGGGCGGAGCATAAACTGGACTATAGCCCGGACTTAAGTAAATACTACAAGCTACCAATATATATATCACATGTAAGCCATAGCTTAAGTTGTTGAGTGAATGTGTTTTAATAAAAATGGCCTCAGATTTGAATCATGTATGTTGTGGCTGTGTAGAATATATATATATATATATATATATATATATATATATATATATATATATATATATAACCATGCTCGGTCCCCCCCCCCCCCCCCCCCCCCTTCGCCATGCTCGGTCCCCCCCCCCCCCCCCCCCCCCCCCGCCCCCTTCGCCCTTGGTCCTAATTGCAATTTAATCTCAGGGTCCTAATTGCAATTTAATCTCAGGGTCCTAATTGCAATTTAATCTCAGGGTTTAGAGCATCTCCAACCCTATTGTCTTATTTTGTGTTGTACCCTATTGTCTAAGGTGGCATGGGACACAAGACAATGTCTTATATAGGTGGCAAGATTATATTAACAAATGACAATGAGTTTAAAAAGTCATCTCCAATGCAAAAGTATTGAGAAGACAATACAAAATAATTTTTTACAACTTCCAAGACAACTTTTACTCTTCTACTTCTTTTTATAAATATTTTTATTCACAAATGATGATGTGGACATAAAGACATTGTGAAGTGCATTGTCTAGATCTAGACAACCAACTTCATATTGTCTTTGTCATGTCAACTCCACACTTTATTTCACATTTGCATTGAAAAAGTATTTTTGAAAAAAATGGTTGTCATTCCTGTGTGGCAACCATTTTTTTCAAACTCTCAATACCATTGGAGATATTAATTTGAGTCTATTTGTCATGTGTAAGAGCATCTCCAACCCTATTGTGAGTTTGAAAAAAATGGTTGCCACATAGGAATGACAACCATTTTTTCCAAAAGTACTTCTCCAATGCAAATGTGAAAAAAATGTGGAGTTGACATGGCAATGACATGGCAAAGACAATGTGAAGTTGGTTGTCTAGATCTAGACAATGCACTTCACAATGTCTTTGTGTCCACATCATCATTTGTGAATAAAAATATTTATAAAAAGAAGTAGAAGAGTAAAAGTTGTCTTGAAAGTTGTAAAAAATTAATTTGTATTGTCTTCTCAATACTTTTGCATTGGAGATGACCTTTTAAACTCATTGTCATTTGTGAATATATTTTTGCCACCTATACAAGACATTGTCTTGTGTCCCATGTCACATAGGATTCACAACACAAAACAAGACAATAGGGTTGGAGATGCTCTAATAGAAAGAAAAGGAGTCAAAAAGTTATTTCCCACTCTTTGTTGTCTTTTCAAGACTTGGAAATATTAATTTGAGTTCCATTATGAACATATTGTCCGGTGCGGTGCGGAGACCCACGTTCCAAATGTCACGCGCGCTCACCCACATTACGTACCTTCCATTTCCGGCAACCAAACAGAGCAATCTTTGCCAGGGTGTGTGCATGCAACTGTCCATGTAAACGTTCATTGACACTGCACTCCGCATGCACATTCAGTGCACAAAAACCCTCAACAGTTTCTTCTGCTCTTCCACAATTACTGCTGCCAATATCATTCATGCATGCATGCATGATGTCCATGATCAACATGACCCACCATTATATTCTCTTCTTCCTTCAATCCTTCTTATTCTTCGTCCCGAGCTTCTCCGATACGGACTTCTCGGTCGGCGGACGAGTGAGCATTCCGTTGCCGCCGGCGTACGAAGGTGGGTTCAGGGGGCTGGCGTTCTTTCTCGAAGGAGGCGGCAAGGAAGAGCCTTCTTTTAGGGCTGCCTTGAGTTTGGAGGCGGTTGATGGAAGCTACGTTTGTTCTTTGAAAGTGCTTCTCGGTGATACCATAGTCTGGGCCTCCGACCACTTCGTCAAGTTCCGGCCGCGCCGGACTTGCACGGTCGAGCTGACTCGGAAGGGGGACCTGAAGGTCCTAGACAAGACCGGACGTGTCGGCTGGAGGACAGGGACTTCAGGACAAGGTGTAAAGGTAAAATGCAAATAAAATAAAGACTATTTAGATTTAGACCCGTTTGGTTCACTGTAATGTAATGATAATCGTAATATAGTTATATAAAAAATATATATTTTATTTGATTATATTATGATTACGATTATATTACAGTAAATCAAACTGGATTTTAGTATTTCATTTTGTATAATATTAAAAATTTGTCTACAAAAGAGGATTTGAATTTTGTTCTAATAATTGACTTAGACTGACTGTCCAAAATAAAAATTTAATCCAAAATTTTAAATATCATACTAGTGTTGCTAATCTCATTCTCTCTATTGGTCGTGACAAACTAAATAATCTAAATTATAGCACTTGTTATTCAAAATTAAATAACGCCAAGTCACATAATTTTTATATATATTTTTTTAGTTTTAGGGTCACACATAATATTAAAATTTTAGATTTAGGTCTCTATTTACAACGTCAACCAAATAACTGTTTAGACGTAACGTTACGGACAATATGAAGCACTAAATTATTTTTAATATAATACAAGACCTTAAAAGTAAACAACCTTATAACCCAAATAATAAAAAAAAAAAAAACTGTTTTAGCTGATAATTAAGAAAAAAACTATGTCAATATTCATAAAAAAAGTTCAACCCAGCTGTTAAGGAAAAAAAAACTATGTCAATTCTCATTTAAAAAAAAAATCAGAACGAATTGATGTTTTGTCTCTCTTTACGTATCAGAAACTCCAGCTTCATAAAAGAACAGGCAATCTTATTCTCGTGGATGCAGAGAAGCGCGTGCGATGGCAGAGCTTCGAGCACCCGACGGACGTGATGCTGTGGGGCCAGCGGGTCGACGCCACGACTCGCCTGACCTCGTTTGCCCCCGACTCGGCTGCTGCGTCCTACACGTTCGAAATCGGAGGAGGAACGCTCGGCCTCTACTTGAACTTCCAAGACGACAAGTACTCCTACTGGGAGCACAGAACTCCGTCGAACAAGAGCGTCGCCTACGCCGTGTTGGGCTCCGGCGGCCTGAAACTTTTCGACGGGAACTCGAGGAAGATCGGACAGATATTAGCGAACAGAGGGGATCGGGCGGAGCCAGTTAGATTCTTGGCACTCGGGGGAACAGGAAATCTAGACATGTACTACTACTACTACAACTCTACCGAAGGGACTGCGTATCGGTATCGGTCATCGTATCGAGCTATTGACAGCCTCTGCGATCTCCCCCTCCCTTGCGGTCCTAACCAAGTTTGCACTCCTTCGAGCAACGGTACCTGCTTGGCGTTACCGAAGAAGAATCAAGGGAGGAACCACACCGGGTTCTGCGACGGGAGCTACGGCTCCGATCAGACGGAGATGGTGGAACTGGACCGGGTCGACACCGTTCTGAAGACGGCGTCGCAGAGGACCGGCTTGAGCAAGGAGGGATGCGCGGGGGCGTGCACGGAGGCCTGTTCGTGTTCGGCTGCTCTGTACTGCCAAGGGACGTGCTCCCACTATGGGATAGTTGGCGGCGCGCGACAAGTCGGAGGAGGAGGAGGAGGGGACGAGTGTAGCTACTGGGTGAAGGTTTCCAAGGAGGAGGGAGATGGGCGCTGCGGAAAGTCTTCGAGTCTTGTAAAGAAGCTGCTTCTCTTTGGGGAAGTGGTGGATGTACTTGCCATCACTTTGATTTTGGGAGGATTGTTGTATTATTTCCTTAGAGTTCGCAAGAGGAGAGGGAGTTCGGAACCTGATCATTGAAACTATAGTATGAAACTATGAATACATATACATTGATAAATTGGGAATAAATTGAGAAGAATTCTGTGATTTGGTTTCCTCGTACCTATAGTTACAATGAAGCCACAGGCACATAAACTCGAACACATTTCTCGCATGGAAATTATATGACTAATTAACACCAATTAAGCAGCCACTTAGTCTATGTTGAAAGAAAACAAATACGACAGAACACACCCTATTGTCTTGTTAAGTATTGTGAGTCATATGTGGCTCCTATGTGGCATGAGCTATAAGACAATGTCTTGTTTATGTGGCAAAATTATATCTCAAAAGACAATGAGCTAGAAAAACTCTCTCCAATGCAAAAGTATTGAGGAGACAATAAAAAATATTTTTTCCCAACTTCCAAGACAACTTTTAAGACAATACTCATCTTCTTTCTTTTTTCTAACATTTTTTATTCTGACATGGAAGAGAAGACATTGTCAAGTGCATTGTCTAGAACAAGACAATCAACTTTACAATGTCTTCTTTAATTTTTGTCACATAAGCTTCACAATTGACTTGACAATTGCATTGGAGAAGAACTTTTGAATAAAATTTTGTCATTCCTATGTGACAACAACTTTTTTCCAAAGTCACAATAGGGTTGGAGATGGTCTAAAGTAAACATGACGTACATTTTGTTGTGTTGACAAGTGTTTGATATGTGTCAAATTCGTGTCAAAAAATTGAGAACATTTTGTATTTTATTCAAATCAGGAGCAATTCCAAATTTTGGGAAAAAAGAGAGGAGAAAAATAGACCTGGGCCAGACCACAACTTGAGATCATGGTCAAGTCAGACCGCACCAGAAAAGAGCGTTGTGCATCAGTCTTGATTTTGCAGTACCAACTCCAACTCTAACGCCAACCAACCGCTTCTCTTCTCTATCCCTGCAATGACGCCGGCGCCGGCGCCGCCGGCGTGGTCGTCGAAGAAAATAGTGGCAGACTTCCTTATGGCCGGCGCCGCAGCTGTAGAAGCATGGAATTTCACAACCAGAAAGCCCATGCGTCAGGCATTATATGCGCCAGAACTCAGACAGCTAATCAAATAAGCCATAGACATTCGAAGAAGGACTTTTTATTTATATATATAAAAGTCTATTACAAAGGAAGGATCCTAGATCTACAGCCAACATCCACCATGCGCCTTCCAGATAGGCGCAGCAACCACCATGCGCCTTCCGATAGGCGCAGCAGTCCCCATGCGCTGTCAGCCAGGCGCAGCAGATGTCATGCGCCTCCAGCCAGGCGCATCCTACCATCTCTTCAGCAGCTCAGTTATGTGCAACTCTTCCAACCAGGCTCACCTGGCCGAGCAGAGCCCAGTTATGTGCCGCTCTTCCAGCCAGGCTCACCTGATAAGTGCTTCGATTACACAAAGCATTTAACCCTCTGGCTGGAACCAAGGAAGAGAAGAGCACGGCAAAGCTGTGGCCAGGGGAGGCTTCGAAAGAGCCTCCAAAGACCAAGGAAGACCGTGATCGAAATCATGGCACAAGGAGCTTTCAACACAATCAAAGTGGGCGGCACCCACTTTGAAGGAAGAGAGAGCCTAGCACCACCATTCCGATCTACGGTTCTTCCGGAACAACGGAGACGAGGCCCGAACATCCCTATCTTTGGATGCAACAGGCACCTTCCGCCTGCCTCAGAAGCCCTCGACTCCGTCTTTTGGATGTAACAGTCACCTTCAAGTGCATCGAAGACAACACGACGTCTCATCTTTACCCTCGGGAGCACTTCGTCAACAGAATGCACCCACATATCCAAGTTCATGTTGGAAGTACGTAAGGGAACGAGGAGCAAACCTTCTCTCCATGCCACTATTTATAGGCCGGGCAAATCAAACCCACGCGCCAAGTGGATGACTCTCCGAATTCTGTGCAATGAATTTGCATTAAATGGATGAACCGGACGCCTCGAATTCAGCCAAACGGCTATTTATAGCACTCGAGGAGCGAGACAGCCGCGTCATTAAAGGACATGTCAGATGCGCCAGCCAAACAGCGCATCACACGGACACGCCCTCCAGCATCAGGCGCATCACACAGACGCGCCCTACAATATCCGGCGTATCACAGAGGATGCGCCCCCCCCTCACATCTCCATACCGAGTGGAACACCAACCAATGTGCCTACTCAGCTGTCCATCGAACGTCACAAACATTAAATGCTGAACTGACACCAGAGTTGGCAGCACGCTTCCCAAAGTCTGAACAGTTGACAGCTTTTTCAGAGAACGAAGCATCGGCAACGTCAGCATCATCATGACTCTATTCCGACGGCTACTGCCACGTGGCCATCCGCATGCGCCTCTACGGCCATGCGTCCAAATCGCCGTGCGCCTCTACGGCCATGCGTCCAAACCAGCATGCGCCTCAAAAGCTGTGCGCCTCAGACCCTTCACCGATCCCTAAAGACTGAAGAAGAGTCTCCAGTTGAAGCTTTGCATGCGCCTCAAAAGCCATGCGCCCCAGACTGATCTCTGATCCCGAAAGACAGAAGGAAAGTCGCCTGCATGCGCCTCAAAAGCCATGCGCTCTAAACAGTTTGTAACCGCTAAAGGTTATGAGCCGCAGCCTCCTCCTGCGCCCAATCAAGGCACAGCTCACCAGATTACTTCCCCCCACCAAATCCGAGATCTTTGAGCCATGGGTCGATGACACGTGTCCTTTGACTTAACTCGTCCAAGATTTCAGCAACAGAAAGATCTTCTCCTCTGCTACGTGCCGGCTCACAACAGCAGTATGAAGAGTTCAACCTCCCAATCAGGGCGCATCATCCGTGCGCCCCCATCAGCAACTTCCATGTGGCGTCCCCACACACCGGCGCATCCTACATGCGCACATGAGCAGCCAGTCTGCAAAACTATAAATAGAGGGATCTTCTCCTTCACATACACACACAGAATCCACAACGAACATACAAGGAATCACCAGAGAGGCAGACACAGACACTCAATGTCTTCCTCCTTTCAGCAAGCTCCATCACTCAGAGCAATCCACACCTTCAGAGAACCGATAACCGTCGTCAGCCGGTCAACGGAGTCAACGCATTACCACTCGCTCCATTGGCACTAAGGATCCAGCTTAAACAAAAGTGTACTCCTAGGACTACATCTAAGTCCTACATTGTAACACTGTTCTGTTTGTATTAAAGTTTTCAATCAAACAATTTTAATGGCAAACAAGCTGGCGACCCTGCTGGGGACTTCTTTCTCCTCTTCCGAGAAAGTCGTGTCACAGGCCGACGACGTGAAGGTGGGCTCCTCCCACAAGACGCTGGTCGTGCGCCTCAATCAACAGGCGTACGAGGAGTTCATTTCTGAAGGAAGTGCGAGTCCTTCGAAGCGGCTACCAAAGCCGAAGAAGATCCGCACGGCCTGGGTGCGCAAGGTCGACGCCTCGGGCACCACCACTGAAGGGGATGCAGCAATCCAGCCTTCCCTTCCTGCTGACGTTCTCAGCAACCAAGGTGCGCCTGCCGATGCAGCGCATCTCTTGGGGAAGCGTGCGGCCGACCACGTTCCCCAGCTATCTCCCTCTCAGGCGAGGAAGATACGTCGACGGAGCAGGGGCGCAGCTAATGCCCCGCGCATCACCTCTGATGCGTCACAAAAAGCCTCTGTCTTTGACAGACTCACTCGTTGTAATGGCGAGGAGAATTTGGATGCTGAGTACTATGCGCCCCAGCGGACTGGTACGAAGAAATCCAAGGCGGCACGGGCCATGCACCACAAACGTGCTATGCCAGCAGCCGGCCAGAGGCACGCGCTCGTCATCACGCGCGCTGCCGATGGCAAGCTGTACAAGGTTGACTCAAGTGCTTCTGTACCAACAACGAGTCGATCTTTAAAGTCCTCATCTCGCTTGGGCGCATCTACTGCGTGCACAACCAAGTTGAGTAAGGCAAACTCGGTGGTCTTGAACACCCTCGTCTCCTCTGGTTGTGCGTTTGAGGTTTGTTCAAGTCACTTCAAATGTTGTGGTTCCCCCACTACTGATCGTGATGCCTGCTTGGTATTAGATCAGGGGGCGCAGCACTCACCTGACCACCCCGGCGTTTGGCCTTGCCATACGTCTGAAGGGGGTGTGAAGGCACCACTCTCCTCCAATGACCTGTGCAACGTGATCACTCACAAGCGCCGGTCAGGAGAGTCGACCAACAAGCACGATGCGCCTCTCACGGGGCATACTTGTGCGGTGGTCACCATCAACTACTGTTGTAAGGCGACAGCTCCACCAAGACAGTCGGTCTTCCAACGGCTGCAATCATCGACACCTCTCCGACGTTGCCTTGGGACGAAGGTGTCAACAGAAGAGGAACCAAAGGTTGCTTCATGCAATGTGATCTCCAACTCCTCATCAATCCGGAGGCCGACTGCCAATTCCTCGTCCTCATCCAAAAGCCAGCCGAGGAAAACCAAGGCAGCTGTCTCGACCTCTGGAGTGTTTGAAGGCACTCGGTCGAGGAAGAAGTTCTTGGAGGAAGCTGGGGGTAGCCAGACCCTTGTCGAGCCTCCTTCCGAAGACGAAGATGTCCAAAGCACAGCTGCGGCGGATCTTCATCATCAAGGCGAGGCTAGTCTCCCTGAAGCCCCTCAAAATGAGGATGTCCTCCAGGACACCGCCGGGGGTAGTTCTGGAAACGAAGAGGTCCTTCAAGACGGAGCTGAGGGCAAGCAGACCCTTGCAGATGCGCCTATTGGAGATGAACTCCAGAATGTGGCTGGGGGTGGCCCAACACCAGGAGAAGTGACTCTCCCGCATGAGAGTGAGGCCGAAAGCGAAGCCTCAACTAATCCATCCACTCCTGGCCGTGTCAGGACAGTATACATGGCTGGGGATGATGTCGAGTCTGATGCGCCGTCACAGGACATAGTCCAGCGCATAGACTCATTGGAGGGAGGACTCAAAACCCTTTCTGCCTCTATGCAAGCACTGACCCAAGCAGTGTTTGAGATGCGGTCAGCCTTGATCAGGATACCTTCAACTGGTCCTGACCCAGGAGCTAATGGGGAGTCGAGTGTGCCCCTCCAACGGGCGCCCTCAGATACAGAAGCACCTCGGACCTTGGAGCCCTCAAACGCTTCAATCCAGATGGTACCTCCTTCTCCGACTCCTAGCTCTACGGAGGATGTGGTCGAAATGATCAAAGACCTGCGGGAGCGCTTCGAGTCCAAGAACAGGCAAGAGGAACGCCAGAAAATGGGCATTTCCAGCCTTATCCCCTCGAGTGGAACAAGGTGGTTTATTCCCCGAAGTATAAACCACAAACACTCACCCCATACGACGGGAAGGACTCTCCGCGACGGTACCTGACGTACTTCCAGTCACAGACAGGGCATCTTCCGAAGGAGGACGCGCTCCTCACCAGTATCTTTGTCGGGGCCCTGAAAGGAGTGGCGTATGACTGGTACTGCAGCCTCCCTGATAATTCCATATCGTCCTTCGACGACCTGACACACCTCTTCCTCGACCGCTTCTACGACGGCGGGAAGGACATGACGATGGCGTCTCTCATAGAGATACGTCAGAAGGAGAAGGAAACGGTTCCGGCGTTCATCGAACGCTTCCGACAGGCTTGCTTCAGGCTACCTCCAGGCATGCCAGAACATGCGCTCCTCTCCGCTTGCAGCATGAACATGTTGCCTGCAGTAAAGCTCTGGCTCAACTCTACTCCCCCTCCTGACTGGAGCTCCCTGAACATCGAAGCTGAAGCTGCAGAAAAGAAGGCGGCCAATGCACGTCTTCTGGGTGTCAGCTTCCCCGCCTTTGACGATAAGGGGAAAAAGTTCGCAGCTAACAGCTCCGGACGAGAAGCAAAGGGGAAACAGACATTGACTGTTAATGCCTCAAAAGGCGCATCTGCGCCTACTCAGAAGCCTCCACTGCACCGAGACCCAAGGAGGTTTATTCATTCAATGATGACGACACCCTGCAACTTTTCGAGATACTGAAGCAGGGTGATAAGATCAAGCTACCGGACCCAAAGCGGCCCGATGAAGTTGGGAAAGTGGACAACCCAAGGTACTGTCACTACCATCGGTTCGTCGGACACCCGACCAAGGACTGCTACGTCCTCAAGAATTACATCCAGCGCATGATCAATGCGGATGTAATCTCCGTCGACTATGAAGAGAAGACAGTGTCGGCCAATGTGGTTTCGCTTCAGTTCGACACCTTGCCGCCAACTACCACACAAGATGGCGTCGTCCCCATCCCTAAGGCGACAATAGAGGTGGTAAACTTACCACCTACCCGTGACAATGTGACTGGACTCACCCCGCTCACCACATCTCGAGGAGAGGTCCTTTGGGTTTACCCCGACCTCGTCTCCGAGGTGACTCAATCGGAGGTACGCCCTACCTCCAAATCAAAAGGCAGGAAGATCAAGTCTTGCCGCACAGTCTCTTCTTCAACAGAAGAAGCACTTCCAGTGCAAACACGTGCACAACAGAACTCCCAATCCGGCGAAGCCGCCGCCGAGGTGGTGTCTCCTAGCACCATCCCTGAGGAGGGTCCATCTAAGCCCTCAGCAGCCAATAAGCAGAAGCAGGTGGAGGCCCGTTTTGACAGACCTCTATGGAAGGAGAATGCTTCGGGACTGTCCAAGCCTCACAACTTCGACATTCTGGCACAATTAGCCAGCACACCTGCGCGCCTGTCTTTGTTCGAGCTCCTGCGTCTTTCTAAAGATTCCCGAGAAGCTCTCTGCGAAGCTCTGAAGGACGCTGAATCCTTTCTCAGTCAGGTCAAGCAGCCTGAAGACCTCCCAACTACTTGTGCGCACTGTCATTGTGCGGATGAAGTTATCCCAAACATAACTTTCACCCAACGAGACATGCTGCTCAAGCATCACCGACATAACCGACCGCTGTATTATACAGGGTACATTAGCTCGGTCAAGATGAGCCGGATTCAGATCGATCCTGGGTCTTCCCTAAGCATCATCCCGAAGCTATCTAAGCTGGGGATCCCGATGTACCGGCTGGCGCCCTCCAATACAACCATCAGTGGCTTCAATGCTAGCAAGAGCGAGCCATTGGGCAAGATCCGACTGAAGTGTCACATTGGCAGCCTCAAAACTGAGGTGACTTGTTATGTGGTAGATGCCGAGGTCAACTACAACATCCTGCTCGGTCGACCATGGCTGTATGAGTACATGGTGGTGCCCTCCACGCTCCACCAGTGCATGAAGTATGTATCCACCAATGGCGTCATCCGGACGGAGTTTGCAGACATCGATCCTTTCAAAGGGATTGAAGCCTACTTCACCGATTCCGACTTGTACAAGCCCATTGACGAGGAGGAAGCCAACGACGCTGATGATGAGGCAGAGACGGCTACAGAGCCGGACATGGAGCCTGAGACGACTCCCGACGCCCCCTTGAAAATTCGACTGAAGGGGAAACCACCCCAGAAGGCGCCTCCAATGAGCATCAAGCTATCAGGGAAAGCGCCGGCTCGCGAAGTACCCCTGAAGATACGCCTCAAGGGAAAGCCACCTCAAACATCGGCTCCCCTGGTGGCAAAATTACAAGGGAAGGCACCACTCACCGGAGGCACAGCCGAGGCGCCTCTCAAGGTGCGTCTCAAGAGCAAGCCGCCGCAGTCATCCAAGGTGTCAGAGAAGGCTCATATAACCCTCTCAGACCCCAAAGCTGTGTTGGACTCTCCTAGTTCGCCTCCAGTTCTTACAGACGAGGAGCTTGGTGATTATATCTCGGCTGACGTAAAGGCACCCTCCTTTGACAATGTAATCCCACGGGATAAGATCTCGTATTTTATCAATAATAGAGTGTCTTTTAATTATTCTTGTCTTCCACACTGGAATGCCATGTATACATTAGACAACGCTCTACGGTCGTTGCAAACACAAATAACGACCGTCTACCATAATCGAGTAGTCCCGTCTCAAGGAGTCTTCATAGTCCCTCCACGGAGCCGAGACCAAGGCACCATCATCTCGGGCAAGGTCGAGCGTCATCGGGACCTTCCGTCAATCGAGCCCGAACCTGATACCGGCAGAGTACAAGTCTATCGGTACACGGATACGGCAAAGCACATCATCCAAAAGATGGGCTACGACCTGAAAAGCAATAAAGGCTTAAACTATGGCAAGGGTCGGCATCTCCCTGTCCGGCTTTCGATGCCCAATGGAAAGCCACAGGACTATTATAATCGGACTGGATGAGGGTTAGGCTATGTCACGCCGCCATCAACCCCAGAGAGTTCAGATGCAGAAGACATAGAACATTCCCACTCGTCCGAAGCATCGACTTGGGATTCCGATACCAGTATCGGATCAGTCTTCAGGAAAGTGCTGTCAGCTAACATGACGTCAGCACAACCTCAAAAAAATGAAGGCGAAGACCAAGCGCCAGAACCCTTCGAAGAAGAACCCTGGGCCCAACGCCTAGGGGAACAATGGGAATCTCGTTTTGAGTTACGCGAACCTCCCACCGAAGACGAAGTCGAGCAGATCGACCTCGGGGATGAGTCTTCTTCCAAACCCATCTTCATCAGTAAAAGCCTAGAAGGAGAAGATCGAGAATCTTTAATCCAACTGGCTAAAGAGTATATCGACGTCTTCGCCTGGAGCTATGAAGACATGCCGGGACTCGACCCACAGATCGCAATACATAGGTTGAATATCTTACCTGATGCCAAACCTATCAAACAACAACAGCGACGCTTCCGTCCAGACATCATGAATGCCATCGATCAGGAGGTAGACAAACTCTTGACCAGCGGCTTCATCCGTGAGGAACAACACCCGGATTGGGTAGCCAACGTCGTTCCTGTCACCAAGAAGAACGGGAAGATACGAGTCTGTATCGACTTCAGGGATCTCAACTCTGCTTGCCCGAAGGACGAATTCCCACTTCCAATCCCTGATGTGATGATCGACAACACATGTGGCTTTGAGCGCATGTCCTTTATGGACGGGTATTCAGGCTACAATCAAATCAAGATGTTCCCCGATGACGCGAAACACACGTCATTCAGGACTCCAAAGGGTGTTTTCTGCTACACAGTAATGCCCTTCGGCTTGAAGAACGCCGGTGCGACATACCAGCGAGCTATGAGCACCATCTTCCGTCAACATCTTCGCAAGACAGTCGAATGCTATGTTGACGATATCGCAGTCAAGAGCCGCCTCAAAGGAGATCACCTACAGGACCTGAAGACGGTCTTCGATCTCATGCGGGTACATCAACTCAAGATGAACCCCGCTAAATCCTTTCTCGGGGTTTCTAGCGGCAAATTCTTGGGCTTTGTCATCACAGCGAAAGGCATTCATGTTGATCCTGAGAAGACCAAAGCCATCCTCAACATGGACCCTCCAAAGAACCTTCGAGAACTTCGGGGCCTACAGGGACGTCTGGCATATATCCGGAGGTTCATAGCAAACCTCTCCGGTAGATGTCAACCCTTTACTCAGCTTATGAAGAAGGGAGTCTCTTACGTCTGGACAGAGGAGTGCCAAAAGGCTTTCGACGACATCAAGGCTTACTTAACAAGCCCACCAGTCCTGGTAGCGCCAGTCACCGGCAAACCATTTCTCCTCTACGTCCGTGCCATGGATCATTCTTTTGGCGCTCTGCTGGCTCAAAACAGCGATACAGGCTACGAGCAAGCAATTTACTACCTCAGTCGAACACTCATCGGGGCCGAACACCGGTACAACCCCGTCGAAAAGGAGTGCTTGGCTTTGGTGTTTGCCATCCAGAAGACTCGTCATTATGTCTCGGGTCAGACAATTCATGTTATTTCTCGAGTAAATCCGCTCAGAGTCCTCATGACGAAGCCAGGATCATTGAACTCCCGGCTGGCTACATGGGCGATCTTGCTAACACCGTACAACATGGTGTTTGTGCCGCAAAAAGCTGTTAAGGGTCAAGCTCTGGCTGACTTTTTAGCTGCACACCCCATCCCAGAATCCTCAAAACTCTATGAAGATATCCCGGATGAGGTCCAAGAATCCAACGTCACCGAAGGAAGCTCCGTTTGGCGGATGTTCTTCGACGGCGCTTCGAGAACAGGCCCCAAAGGCCAAATCATCGCAGGAGTAGGAGTAGTCTTAGTCTCCCCCGATCAGCTGGTCATCCAGCGTGCATACTCTCTTTCGAAGCCGTGCTCCAACAACGTTGCCGAGTACAACGCACTCGTCATGGGACTCCAGCTCGCACAACAGCTGGGGGTCGACCATCTGGAAGCTTACGGCGACTCAAAACTCGTTGTAAACCAGGTTCGGAGACAATACGAAGTTCGCCATGAAGATTTAATCCCTTATCATGAAGTCGCGTTGAACATCATTTCAACCTTCACCGGGTTCTTCATTGAACATGTCCCCCGTTTACAAAACTTGGAGGCCGATGCTCTGGCCGGCCTCGCAGCCTCATTAGCAGCGCCCTTTGGGACTCAACACTATATCACGGTAACAGGACGAGATCTGATTTGTCCCAGAAACAACCTATGCTTGCGGGTGGCTCACGCCATGCCGACAAACACTGGTGTTAATGTCCGAGACTGGAGGTTCCCGTTCATCGACTTCGCTGCCTATGGAATCCTTCCAGAGGACCCGAAGGAAGCTGTCTCAGTCAGGAGACGCTCCCTTCGATTCTACTACGATACAGCTACCAAAACGCTGTACCGACGCTCCTTCGACGGGCTCCTCCTTCGATGCCTGTCCAACGAAGAAGCAGCCGAAGCTCTTCAAGAAGCTCATGACGGAACTTGTGGAGCTCATCAACCCGGTCCTAAGTTGCAAGATCGACTGCGACGTATGGGCTACTACTGGCCAACCATGGCCGCCGACGCTGTTGAATATGCTAAGAAGTGCCACGCGTGCCAACTTCATGCAGACTTCATACATACACCATCGGAGCCGCTACATCCTACAGTCGCCTCCTGGCCCTTCGAAGCCTGGGGCATGGACATTGTAGGGCCAATCAAGCCTCCTTCATCGAGAGGACACCGTTTCATCCTGGCCATCACCGACTACTTCTCCAAATGGGCGGAAGCAGTTCCACTAGCAGAAGTAAAAAGCTCCAGGGTGGTCAGCTTTATCAAACACCATGTCATTTACCGTTTCGGAGTACCCCGGCGGATCATCCATGACAATGGTCCTCAGTTTATCAGCCACATTTTCAGCAGGTTCTGTGACAAGAATCGCATTCAGAACGTGGCCTCAACCGCCTACAATCTGGCAGCAAACGGATTGGCTGAGGCATTCAACAAAACTATCGTTAGGCTGCTCAAAAAGGTCGTGTCATCCAACAAACGCGACTGGGACGAAAAGCTTGGCGAATGCCTTTGGGCCTACCGCACAACGGTACGGACCCCAACAGGCAACACTCCATTCTCCCTGGTCTATGAGAGCGAAGCGGTACTGCCTCTCGAGATACAAATACCCTCACTCTGCGTAGCAATCACAAACAAACTCACAGAAGAGGACAATTAACGTCGCCGTCTGCGGGAACTGGAGGCACTTGACGAAAAGCGTCTCCTAGCTCAACAACGCATCGAACTCTACCAAGCCCGTATATCACAGGCTTTCAATAAGAAGGTCAAACAGAGGACTTTCCAAGTCGGCGACCTGGTTTTAGCAGTCAGAAGACCAATGGTGTTGACCCACAAGACACCGGGAAAGTTCGAGCCCAAGTCGGAAGGACCTTTCATCATAGAGACGGTATACTCAAACGGTGCTTACCGCCTCGCCAAACCCAACGGGGACTTGTTCATGATGCCCATCAACGACAAGTTCCTAAAGAAGTACTATTCTTGACATCCTCCAGACATATACTTCCCCAAACAACCTCTTTCCACAAACTCATACGCCTCCAGAACCCAGCTGTTCCGTGGCATCTTCCAGTAGAAAGATAACCACGTCCATATTACCTCTGAGTTGTCTCTCTACACCCTACAAAGCAGAATCTTACACTTCGTAAGCCTACGCTACCCTTCATGTTTACCACGTCCACATTACCTCTGAGTAAATATCTTGTACAAACAACCCCTGCGTTATTGTACATTGATCGCAGAACTTCCACGTCCATATAACCTCTGAGTTGTTCAGCGTATCCCCCAAGATCATTCCTACCACGTCCATAATACCTCTGAGTAGGGAGATTCTATCATTTTGAACCCAATGATTGCCATGTCCACATTACCTCTGAGCAAACATAATGGTTCCTTCAAACTTATTATCTGTACCTGAAAACCAAGGTGCGCAAAAGATAATAGGTCCACACAAATCATCAAGTTCATGACAACAAAAGATGAACACATCACAAAAAAGGTTGTAGACTTCTTTATTCTTCTGAAAAAAGAGTACAAGAAGCTACATCATCCCCCAGTAAGGGTTGCAAAAGAACACAAAAGAAAAAGGGAAAAGCTATGGTCCCTGAATCTCCCCAGGATGGGCTGAGAGCTCCCTGACTCGAAGCTTTAAGTCGACTGCGCAGGCCTTCGCCGTCGTCAGGACTCGTCGCTCTGCTTCCTGGCGCATCAATTCAACGGCCCCAGCGGAAGTATCACTTGCATGCTTCTCATCAAGCTGTTGTCGTTGCTGCGCCAAGGCAAGAGTCCGCCGAGTGGAAGTCGCTTCATCCTTCTTGAATGCTGCATGTTCAGCCCGGACACGCTCGACCTCTAACTGGAGTCGGGCCCGTTGGTCTTCAAGGCGGCGCATCTGGGTGTCGATATCCGCGATATTAGCTTCCAATGCAGCTCGAGTTTCCACCGTCGTCTTCATGGACTGAGACAACTGCTCTACCGCAGCCTCAGTCTCAGCCACCTCGCGCTCCCAAACGCCCACGGTGGCCTGGTATGAAGACTCGATCTCGGCAATCAGCTTCCCCTTCTCCGTATCTATCAGGACAGAGAGGTCGTTTCGCTGGATGCGTTGAAGTTCCGCGAGCCGCTCATCCAGCTCAATCACTGAAGCCTCCAAAATTTCGGCCATGTGGTCGTGGCCTTGGTGAATACGAATCAGCTCGATGCAGGGCATTGCCAAAGCTTTTGCCGTCGTAAAACTCCTGTTGGCATCCATCACAGCAGATACACCCTTCTGCAGCATTTTGTATACCCCCTCGACGAGGAATTTCACATACTCGTCTGCATCCGCCAGGACCTGCGGCGTCATCGCGGGAGTTGGAGGAGCTACTACAGTTTGCGGATCGGAAGAAGATCCGCCAACCTCAATCAGCGAGGCTTGAACCTCGGCATCAATGGGCTCTTCATCAACAGGGGCTGGACTGCTAGCCCGATGAGCCGAAGCAACAGAAGGGGCCGGCACAGGCGTCGAGATGGTCCCCCAAGTAGAAGGAGCGACACAGGGTTCTACACCCTTATCCTTCTCAAGCCCGGAGGAACCACCGATGTCAACGGCCACCTCTTCTACCCCCAACGTCCTATCAACAGTTGGTACCTTCCTTGGCAGAATAGGGAGATTATCACTTGTCTCTTGACCCGTCGCAGCGGTCTTGACTGGCAGACGGGTCTCATCATCGAGTCCCTCAACAGGGACAGAATCTGTCGCTACCTCCTGAGTGGTAGCCGCCTCAACTTCCACGGTTGAAGCCGGGGTAGGACTCGGCAATGATGCAGCCGACCTCCCCTCATCATGACAAAGAGGGGATTCAACCCTCTCCTCTGTCTCAACTACTTCTGTTGCCTCCGTAACAGGCTCTTGCAGCTCTGGAGCAACGTCATCGGAAGACGACGAACTCCATTCTTCTTCACCACCAGGAAACGGCGTGCTTGTTCTTGAAGCTTCCGTTCTGGCCTTTGCCGTCTCGGAAGCTGCTGCACCATCAGTTTCCCTCCTGACATAATCTGGGGATACCGGAATCTCCACGTCAACAGCATCCTCCGGATCTTCCTCCATGGAAGACATCATGGTCGGCGGGATACGCACTTCAGACGAGCCCGCCGTCCCTTCTCGCTTGCTCCCACCTGACTTTGGGGTGCGAGGTTTTCTTTTTAACGGTTCCTACAAGAGAAGATGAAGCCTCGTAAATAGTGGAACCAAAATCAGATTATATGGGATGCCTTTACCTCTGCGGACGTTGAATCCGATGACGCCGTCGGTGACGACGCCTTCTTCTGCTTCTTCGGTACAGGAGATTCAATCCCTTCGTCTGCACATCGCTTTGATCGATCGCCCGAGGGTTCTGCTTGAGAGGCGGAAGGGGCACTCCGATGACCTATCCCTGACGGACGATGCGATCGAGCCTTCACTGGCACGTCCCCGGTCATCGCTAACTGGGTGCCTGCAATAAGACTGGTATCCCTGTCATATCCGGAGGGCGCAGCAGCCATAGCACAGTAAAATTTGGCGGCTGAGTAAAGAATGGGCGGCCGCGGATCTGGGGCGGGCAACGTAAAATGAGCCCCGGTACATCCGGCATTATAGTAATGCCAAGCTCGTGCACCATCCAACAAACTTCCAATATACCCCAGAGAAATACTGGGGTTATCCAACATCATCTGGGCATAACCAAATTGCCGCTCAAAGCGGCTTGGCAAATATGGTTCCAGGTAGCACTGATTCCTGTTCCGGTATACCAGATGAGATGGCCGGATACTCTGCAACCAGCGGAATCCCTATTGAGGCAGAGTGGTGGTACCTTCGCCCAGATCCCTTAGATCTTCGTTGGCCTCAAAGCCCAAGTAGATTGGACCAACTTTGGTAATTTCCCAACCCTGAAGACGGGATAAAACCTTTCTACAAACAGGGACACCAGTATGTGACCAGCTCCTCCGATTGAAACGACGAAGGAGTGCATCTCCAGCCTTATAATCTTCTTTCGAGCCTGGACTCATCACACTGGGATGATGCAAAATCAGCCATCCCATCAAATAGTAAAACGGCAGTTCGGCGCGCGGGAAGTTATTGTTTCGGCCTCTGTCATGAATCACATTTCCAACAAACTCTCTCAAACCTCGCTGCAGGTTACATACCATTACGGGGAGAAAAGCCAAACGCTGGCCGAAGACCAGCTTCACGGCTGGCAGGATTAAGTTTCGGGTTACCCTCTCTACGGCACCGGATCCGCCCGCGAACACGCAATCCCGGAGCCATATCATCAGGTAGGACGCCAACACCGCCTTGGGTGACATCCGATAAGCAAGATGCCAGAAGCAGCTGTAGGAGCGTGCATCTGACTGCTGGTCCTCATTTCTTCGGGGATTTTTCTCCCCTAACCTGCTCATTTCGGACAACACTTCGCTACGAGAGAACGTCGGTGGAGTGGAAAATTGTGAGGGATCCTCCTTGTCTTGTCTAAAGACATAATCTCTCCAAGCGGTCACATGAGGCTGCGTCCCGTTCCTATCCCGTCTCTGCATATAGTAATGATGACTCGCCACTTCCTTGAAGACGGCCGTCATCTCCTCAGCCCTGTCCCCCAGGACTTGAAGTTCCTCGTTGGTGGGAAAGTACTCTTCATAGGGTTCCGACCCCCAAGGGAGTTTTGACACCTCGTATATCTCATGAAGTGCAAACCCTAATTCCCCCACCGGAGTAAAAAAGGTCCCGGTATGGACATCAAACATCTCCAGTAGTGCGAGGAACATGTGCCTGTTGAGATCAACACCCGCCTGGGTAGCACGGATCGAGGCAGTCAACCCAATCTCTCGAAGCTCGGTCCGAAACCGTGACAAGATCCAGAGTGTCAGTCTATCCCATTTGGAAACATAATGGCACCAACCCTCCACCCGAAAATCTCCTTTCGGGTATGAGCGTTCCATCAAAAACATACGATGTGTAAAAGTCGAAGCACTATAAGCAAACATATCAATGGGTACGTCACTGTAGAGGCTCCCGGGGCGTAGAGTCCGCCAGGTAAAAGAAGATCCAGACCGTGTGGCGGTCAAAGTATCCCTTTGGTCGGAGGTAGAATCAATTTGGATGACGCTGGTCACCGCTCCCCCCTGAGAGGGGGTAAGATCCCAAGACATCCTCCTCTGGGAAACAAGGCGACAGAAGGATGTCAAAGGCCATTGACGTTCGAGTTGCTTGACGGTCATATGCACCCCATTCGCTGTAAAGAACCAGTCCTCCTTGACCTTCAATACCTCGCATCAGTAGAAGTGAGACGGTCTTCGAATAGGAACTCAGGCTTCAAGAAGGTCAATTTATCAGATGTGGAAGATTTTAAAACACCACGTTCCATCATCCGTTTGAGGAACCCATACTGTTGCTCACGGATTTGGGTCATTCTCTCGGGAGGCTGATCCAGCATAAGAGCCTCTTGAGCGGGGTTTATCACTTCCTCATCATACTCTACTCCCATCTGGTTGAAGACAGCCTCCAAGAACACTTCATTCAAAGGCGGGATCGCTACTGACACTAGCAAAGATCAGAAAAATGTTAGAAGCAACAAGAGAAAGAAGAGCTTCGGCGCATTCAGGGTTTAAACCCATGCGCGTCAGCAGCCTCGGCGCATCATCAGGGTTTAAGCCCATGCGCGTCAGCAGCCTCGGCGCATCATCAGGGTTTAAGCCCATGCGCGTCAGCAGCCTCGGCGCATCATCAGGGTCTAAACCCATGCACGTCGGCGAACAAAGACCACGGTACATCATTAAAGACCCAAGGTCTATGTGCGTTGGTGTACGGAAAAACGAGACTTACCAACCACCTCCGGCCGAACTTCGACAGGCCGTCAGGGAACGTCAGCCGTTACAACTTTCGCAGGCTCCTTCGCTTTCTCCTTCCCCTTGCCGGCACCACCGCGAGGAGTCTTGGGAGCCATTCTCTCAAAAAAGAAAAGGTTAGGGTTTGAAGAATAACTCTAAAGAAAGCAAAGGCACAGAGAAGACGAACTCTCTCTCTCTCCAACCCTCACCTATTTATAGGGCATGGTCGCACGCGTGAACCGATGACGTGTAATCTCAGCCGTCGCTTCGGATTTCGTGAGAAGATAACAGCAAATACAACCAAAAGATCATCATTAATCTTTTTGGGTTACCAAGGCGTCATCATCATCAACTGGAAGGAGCATGCGCCCGAACAAGCATGCGCCCAACAATCATGTGCCCTGACCTCCATGCTTCTTATTCAAAGTATTCCAAAACCTATTCAAAAGTTTTAAAAACTTTGAAGGGGGTCTTGTAGAAGCATGGAATTTCACAACCAGAAAGCCCATGCGCCAGGCATTATATGCACCAGAACTCAGACAGCTAATCAAATAAGCCATAGACATTCGAAGAAGGACTTTTTTTATATATATAAAAGTCTATTACAAAGGAAGGATCCTAGATCTACAGCCAACAGCCACCATGCGCCTTCCAGATAGGCGCAGCAACCACCATGCGCCTTCCGATAGGCGCAGCAGTCCCCATGCGCTGTCAGCCAGGCGCAGCAGTTGTCATGCACCTCCAGCCAGGCGCATGCTACCATCTCTTCAGCAGTTCAGTTATGTGCATCCAGCTCAGTTATGTGCATCCCTTCAGCAGCTCAGTTATGTGCAACTCTTCCAACCAGGCTCACCTGGCCGAACATAGCCCAGTTATGTGCCGCTCTTCCAGCCAGGCTCACCTGATAAGTGCTTCGATTACACAAAGCATTTAACCCTCTGGCTGGAACCAAGGAAGAGAAGAGCACGGCAAAGCTGTGGCCAGGGGAGGCTTCGAAAGAGCCTCCAAAGACCAAGGAAGACCGTGATCGAAATCATGGCACAAGGAGCTTTCAACACAATCAAAGTGGGCGGCACCCACTTTGAAGGAAGAGAGAGCCTAGCACCACCATTCCGATCTACGGCTCTTCCGGAACAACGGAGACGAGGAACTAACATCCCTATCTTTGGATGCAACAGGCACCTTCCGTCTGTCTCAAAAGCCCTCGACTCCGTCTTTTGGATGTAACAGTCACCTTCAAGTGCATCGAAGACAACACGACGTCTCATCTTTACCCTCGGGAGCACTTCGTCAACAGAATGCACCCACATATCCAAGTTCATGTTGGAAGTACATGAGGGAACGAGGAGCAAACCTTCTCTCCATGCCACTATTTATAGGCCAGGCAAATCAAACCCACGCGCCAAGTGGATGACTCTCCGAATTCTGTGCAATGAATTTGTATTAAATGGATGAACCGGACGCCTCGAATTCAGCCAAACGGCTATTTATAGCACTCGAGGAGCGAGACAGCCGCGTCATTAAAGGACATGTCAGATGCGCCAGCCAAATATCGCATCACACGGACACGCCCTCCAGCATCAGGCGCATCACACAAACGCGTCCTACAATACCCAGCGCATCACAGAGGATGCGCCCCCCCTCACATCTCCATACCGAGTGGAACACCAACCAATGTGCCTACTCAGCTGTCCATCGAACGTCACAAACATTAAATGCTGAACTGACACCAGAGTTGGCAGCACGCTTCCCAAAGTCTGAACAGTTGACAGCTTTTTCAGAAAACGAAGCGTCGGCAACGTCAGCATCATCATGACTCTATTCCGACGGCTACTGCCACGTGGCCATCCGCATGCGCCTCTACGGCCATGCGTCCAAATTGCCATGTGCCTCTACGGCCATGCGTCCAAACCAGCATGCGCCTCAAAAGCCGTGCGCCTCAGACCCTTCACTGATCCCTAAAGACTGAAGAAGAGTCTCCAGTTGAAGCTTTGCATGCGCCTCAAAAGCCATACGCCCCAGACTGATCTCTGATCCCGAAAGATAGAAGGAAAGTCGCCTGCATGCGCCTCAAAAGCCATGCGCTCTAAACAGTTTGTAACCCCTAAAGGTTATGAGCCGCAGCCTCCTCATGCGCCCAATCAAGGCGCAGCTCACCAGATTACTTCCCCCCACCAAATCCGAGATCTTCGAGCCATGGGTCGATGACACGTGTCCTTTGACTCAACTCGTCCAAGATTTCAGCAACAGAAAGATCTTCTCCTCTGCTACGTGCCGGCTCACAATAGCAGTATGAAGAGTTCAACCTCACAATCAGGGCGCATCATCCGTGCGTCCCCATCAGCAACTTCCACGTGGCGTCCCCACACACCGGCGCATCCTACATGCGCGCATGAGCAGCCAGTCTGCAAAACTATAAATAGAGGGATCTTCTCCTTCACATACACACACAGAATCCACAATGAACATATAAGGAATCACCAGAGAGGCAGACACAGACACTCAACGTCTTCCTCCTCTCAGCAAGCTCCAGCACCCAGAGCAATCCACACCTTCAGAGAACCGATAACCGTCGTCAGCCGGTCAACGGAGTCAACGCATTACCACTCGCTCCATTGGCACTAAGGACCCAGCTTAAACAAAAGTGTACTCCTAGGACTACATCTAAGTCCTACATTGTAACACTGTTCTGTTTGTATTAAAGTTTTCAATCAAACAATTTTAATGGCAAACAGCAGCGGCGGTGGCGAATAGCGGGGCGGCGGAGAGGATCAAACTCCTGCTCCAGAAACAAGGGGAGATGATCAGTAGAGGGAACGATGCCAATGTCATCCGGCACTTTTCGACCCAGTTATTGACGTTTTCTTGGACTTAGGGGTTAGGGTTTTGTTACAATCCAATCTGTAGGATGCATTGTCATCATTGCCAGCTTGTTACCAGCTTAGGGAAGGATGCATTGTCATCATTGCCAGCTCGTTGCCAGCTCAGGGAAGTGCATCATAAGTAGTAATCCAGTCACCTCTATTGCCAGCTCTGTAAAAAGGGTGTTAACTGTAAATAACTAACTGATACACTATGGTATCAGTCCACTGCTGTAACAGATCCGGGTATAGCATATAAATACCTAGATCGAGAGAGAAAGGAGTAGCTGTGATTTGCAAACTTTAGCCACTTAATTCATAGTTACTTGTAGCTCTTCTAGATCCCCAATTTTAATACTATTACAACTCAATTTCCCTCATAATTTCTCTCTTTCTTCTTCCAATTCTCAGATTTGCAGGAGATCTCATGGCGACAGGATTGAAATCTCCCCCTCGGTTTGGGTTCCAGGGAAGGAACCTAACAATTTGGTATCAGAGCCACTGGATCCAGTGGCGGAGGCGAGTGATGAGCAAGGATCGAGCAGCCAATTCTCCAGGCCAGAGATGGTTGATGCCCGTCGAAGTCCCATGGCAGAGGAACGGATCCTTTCACTCGAAGGTACGGTGCACACTCTCAGTAACAAATTCGATTTGTTAGGGTATCGTTTTGATCTGTTGATTGAAGAACTGGAAAAATAAAGGGTGGGAATGAACCCAATTTCTTTGCCTATGTCACCACCGATGAACACACCAGCTCCCCAAATGTTTCCTGCAGTGACTTCTTTTGCAAGTAACCCCAATTTTTCACAAGTTGTCAGCAATAATATGGAATTTAATGCACCAGTAACTCAATATGAGTGTACTCCTTATAATCCACATATGAATAATCAAAATTTCAGAGGAAACATGGGACATGTGTTGCAGCCCACTCAAAGTCCTGCAATCATCAATCCTACTCCAATAGGAGTGCCAACAGGACAGCCCAATGCTGGACATGGAGGAGGACAACCCAATCTCAGGCTTAAATTGCCTGAATTTAGTGGAGAAGGGGATGTTGAAGCTTGGTTGTTGAGAGTCCACCATTATTTTACTTACTATGCTGTCCCAGAATATGATAAGATTAGAGTCTGTTCTGTGCAATTGAAAGATGCAGCAGCTTACTGGTATGATTGGGTGATGAAGACTAAAGGAGGAATTATGACTTGGGGAGAGTTTTGTCAAGCCATCAGGATGTAGTATGGTCCTTCTCAGCTAACAGACCACATAATTGAGCTAAAAATGTTGAAGCAAGAAGGGACTGTTCAGGAATATACTATGCAATTTCAGAAGATACTACAGAGAGTACAATGGCTACCTGAACAGTGTCTGATTAGTAATTATGTGGGAGGACTCAAGGATGAGGTGAGGTATGAAGTCTTGGTAGCAAGTCCTGTGAATCTATCAGCTGCAATGCAGGCTGCCAAGTTGTTTGAAGCCAAACTTTTAGCTATCAAAGGATGTTATAGGCCCAATGCTTATTATAACAAAAGCAATTTTGGAGGCTCAACTAACAGTACTGAGAATACAAAGTATATTGCACAGCAAAAAGGGGATATGAAGCCTGTTACTACTGCCAAACCCCACTCTGCTACAATCTCCCCTAATGAATTGATGAGAAGAAAAAACCTAGATCTTTGTTTCATGTGTGATGAAAAGTGGGTAAAAGGCCATAGGTGTAAGGCGAAAAGATTGTTTATGTTAGTGGCTGATGAAGAGCAAGAGGAGTTTCAAACTGATGTTCCTTCACCAGGGAAATCAGACTGCTATACTGACCCTACACAGAGTTTATTTGAAATATCATTACAGGCTCTGACACAACCCTCTACTATGAAGCTCAGGGGGACTATGAAGAACAAGCCAGTCATGATTCTAGTGGACTCAGGGTCCACACACAATTTTATTGACACAACATTCAGTGAGAGGTTGGGTCTTATATTGACTGAGAATCAATCATTTGAAGTCATGGTTGCCAATGGAGACAGGCTTACCAGTAAAGGCATTTGTAAAGGGGTAGTGATGGAGTGCCAGGGCACCAAAATTGAAGCTGATCTGTTGCTATTACCTCTCACAGGATGTCAAATTGTGCTAGGTGCAAGCTGGTTACGTACCTTGGGAAACATCAATTGGAATTTCCAGGAACTTACCATGAAATTTGTACTGCAAGGAGTTGAACATCAGCTGCAAGGTCTCATACCTAACTGTCAGCAACTCCAGGAGACAAATAACAAAAAGTTGAGACAGAAAGCACAAATGTTCCTCATTCAACTATGCTACCTGTAAGAAGATCCAGTGAATTCAAAAGACAAAGAAGAACATGATGAAGAGCTCCATTACATGTTAAAGAAGTATCAGCACCTGTTTGAAGAGCCAAAAGGATTACCTCCCCAAAGATCTTATGATCATAAGGTACCTCTTATTCCTGATGCTCTCCCTGTTTGTTGCAGGCCTTATAAACATCCATTTCTGCACAAAAATGAAATAGAGAGGTAGATTCAAGAGATGTTATCTTCTGGCATTATTAGACACAGCAATAGCTCTTATTCATCACCTGTGATTTTAGTGAAGAAATTTGATGGTTCCTGGAGGATGTGCATTGATTACAGATCACTAAATCAAATTACCATCAAAGATAAATTTCCTATACCTTTCATTGAGGAACTTTTTGATGAGTTGCATGGGGCTAAATATTTTTTTAAGCTGGACTTAAGAGCTGGATATCACCAAGTAAGAATGGTGGAGGAGGATGTACACAAGACAGCTTTTAGGACTCATGAGGGGCACTATGAGTTCCTAGTAATGCCTTTTGGGCTTACTAATGCTCCATCCACATTCCAAGCTATGATGAATGACATCTTTAGAGAATACATGAGAAAGTTTGTACTAGTGTTCTTTGATGACATACTAGTTTACAGTCCCAGCCTTGAGACCCATTATATCCATCTGGAACAAGTCTTTAAGCAGTTGGAAGCTCATCAACTAAAGATCAAAAGAAGCAAATGTTTCTTTGCTCAAGAACAGGTAGGGTACTTGGGCCATATTATTTCCAGCAGGGGAATAGAAGTGGACCGGGACAAAATCAAATCAATACTAGAGTGGCCAGCCCCTACAACTGTCAAACAATTAAGCGGATTCCTTGGTCTCACAGGGTACTATAGAAGATTTATACAAGGGTATGGAATATTGGCAGGGCCATTGACTTCCTTACTCAAGAAGAACTCCTTCAGTTGGGGACAACAAGCACAGGAATCTTTTGAACTGTTGAAGAAAGCACTCACTCAGCCACCTGTTCTAGCTATGCCTAATTTTCAGGAAGATTTTGTTCTGGAATGTGATGCATCTGATGGGGGTATTGGAGCTGTATTGATGCAGAAAGGGAAGCCTATAGCTTATCTGAGCCAACATTTGAAGGGCAGAGCTAAGTCACTATCCACTTATGAGAAAGAAATGTTAGCCATTCTCCTGTCAGTCAAAAAATGGAGTCAGTATCTGTGGGGAAGACAATTCACTATTAGAACTGACCACAAACCTTTGAAGTATATGTTGGAGCAGAGGGTGTACACTGATGCACAGTATAAGTGGATTCTAAAATTACATGGTTTCCATTACCAGGTTGAGTACAAAAAAGGTAGAGAGAATCAGGCAGCTGATAGTCTATCTAGTAAGGAGGATGCCAACCTGAATGCAGTGACTGTTGTACATGCAGATTGGCTCAAATTATTCAAAAGCCAAATGGAGCAGTCTGATTACTATGCCAGTATGAAAGAGAAATGGGAACAAGGGTTACTAAACAATACAAAGTACAGTATGGTTGACAACTTACTGTATTACAAGGGCAGGCTGTTGATAGATCCCAATTCCCATTTTGTGGGGGTTATGCTAAAAGAACATCATGATATGTTGCAAGCAGGACATTCAGGTACTCTCAAAACACTCCAAAGACTCAAAAGAGTATGCTATTGGCCAGGTATGAAGAAAGCAGTTAAAAATTATGTGAGGGCATGTGACATTTGTCAGCAGAACAAAGGTGAGACAACCTCCCCTGCAGGTCTACTGCAACCCCTTCCTATTCCTGCAAATATTTGGGAGGATATTTCTATGGATTTTATAGAAGGGTTACCACTTAGCCATCACAAGACAACTATTATGGTAGTGGTAGATAGACTTTCTAAATACATCCATCTCTTTGCCTTAACACACCCTTACACTGCTAATATGGTAGCTCAGGTATTTGTTGATGGGGTTTTCAAATTGCATGGGATGCCTAAATCAATAGTTTCAGACAGGGACCCTGTGTTTACTAGTCAGTTCTGGCAACACTTCTTTAAATTACAGGGTACCAAGCTCCAATATAGCACTGCTTACCACCCCCAGTCTGATGGTCAGACAGAGGTCACAAACAGGTGTATAGAAGGTTACTTAAGATGCTTCTGCAGCCATAAGCCTAAAGAATGGAGCAAACATCTCTCTTGGGCAGAATTTTGGTTTAATACCAATTGGCATACTGCCACTAAGGTCACTCCTTTTGAAGTTGTTTATGGCAGAAAACCTCCTCACATTCTCACTTATGCCCCAGACATTATCACTGATAAAACAGTAGCAGAGGAACTTATGTCTAGGGACAATGCATTACAAATTCTGAAGGATAACCTGACTCTAGCTCAAGACAGGATGAAGAAGATGGCAGATATGCACAGGACTGATAGGGAGTTCCAGGAAGGTGACTGGGTGTACTTGAGAGTACAACCCTACAGGCAAATTACTATAGCTCATAGGAGACCCCAAAAATTGTCTCCTAAATACTATGGACCTTACCAAGTTCTGTCGAGGGTGGGACAAGTGGCTTATAAACTCAAATTGCCAGAAGGAGCCCTTATACACCCTGTATTCCATGTGTCCCAGCTTAAGAAGAAAATTGGGCACCACTCTGAAGTTCAAACTGGCATACCTACACAGAGGGAAGAACTCATTCTCGAACCTCACTGGATCCTGGAGAGAAGACTTGTTCAGAGGAAAAATCAAGCTGCAGTGGATTTGTTGATCCACTGGAAGGATGGCCTTGCAGAGGAGGCCACTTGGATGCCTTATGAAGAATTCATCAAGACTTTCCCTCATTTTGACCTTGAGACAAGGTCAAATTGATGGAGGGAGTATTGTTACAATCCAATCTGTAGGATGCATTGTCATCATTGCCAGCTTGTTACCAGCTCAGGGAAGGATGCATTGTCATCATTGCCAGCTCGTTGCCAGCTCAGGGAAGTGCATCATAAGTAGTAATCTAGTCACCTCTATTGCCAGCTCTGCAAAAAGGGTGTTAACTGTAAATAACTAACTGATACACTATGGTATCAGTCCACTGCTGTAACAGATCCGGGTATAGCATATAAATACCCAGATCGAGAGAGAAAGGAGTAGCTGTGATTTGCAAACTTTAGCCACTTAATTCATAGTTACTTGTAGCTCTTCTAGATCCCCAATTTCAATACTATTACAACTCAATTTCCCTCCCAATTTCTCTCTTTCTTCTTCCAATTCTCAGATTTGCAGGAGATCTCATGGCGACAGGATTGAAATCTCCCCCTCAGTTTGGGTTCCAGGGAAGGAACCCTAACAGGTTTGTTCTGTTTGGCTACTTGGTTGTGTTTCTTGATTCAAAATGTGTTCTTGACGTTCGTTGTTCATGTTTCTTGATATCGATGCCATTCATCTGATTGAATTGGAGATGATAGCTGGAATATGATTACATTTGTAGTACATTGCAATTCCTTGGTGTTTATTTTTATTTTTATATAAAGTTAGACGTGGGAGATGGAGGAGGAGGGGGATAAAGTAGAGAAAAATAAGAAAGCCCAAAATCCTGGAAAATAGAGAAAAATAAGAAAGCCCAAAATAAGAAAGATAGATGGAGTGATAAAGATAGATGGAGTGATAAAGTAGAGAAAAATAAGAAATCCCAAAATCCTGGAAAATATCTCCTAAAATCGTCCAAAATAATTATGGCCGACAGAAACTCGAGCAAACAGAGGGAAGATGGATTTTTTTTTTTCCTAGTCATCCATACCAGGAGTTCAGGTTTCAATTTGACATTAAGCTTGATGAGCTACATTTTTTGTTTGGACAAAGCTCATGAGCTCATTAACAAGTTCAATTCAGACTTAAGCTTTTCCATATTTCAAGCTCATCAAGCTTTCTAATTTAAACAAGCAGCACGCGGACCAAGCTCATGCTGGAGCTTGCAAATATTGTATATAGAGCCGAGCTTGAGCTCAACTTTAGACTTGCCTTAAAGCTCGACCTTACTTTTCCTTAGAATTTCGAGCCCCGGCAGGGGGCTTCTTGCTCAAACTTTGGCTCGTTAACACCTGAGATGCTTTATTAAAAGCTATGGACCTATATATACATGGACGAAGCCAGGACTCGCGTTGGACATGGGCCGAACGCCCAAGCAAATTAAAAAATAATAATAATCACGCCATAAAAGTTAGGTTTTCAACAAACTCAAGTAGAGAACAACACATCCAGTACGGAAGTTGAAAACTAAATATGAGAAGAGACAAACACAACTAGCATATTTTCTTTTGAAAAAAATGATCTATAGTAAATGGCTTTCTCATTTTCTGCACAAGATTTGGTAGAAAAAGGGTAAGCAACTAAGCAAAAGCAAGGCTCAAAAAACATAAATAACTAGATAGTAATAAAACAAATTGAATAATTGAATAAACCTAATTACATATATATGTACAGTGTCCAGACTTTGCTCTTGCGATTGCGAATACCTAACTGAAATCCTAAGATGATTATGCGGCTTGCCAAGACACAAAGTCGATGAAAATTGGAAATTTTGGGGAGAGTGGAGACTAAAGAATATTCGATGACCTAATTGGATGAGGTCAATGAGGTCCTCGCTCCGTCCCTTTATGAGGAGGTGAATGGGTCTAAAGTAATGACTTAGCCCACATGGCCTAGTGGCCGCATCTAAGCTTGATATTCTTCTTTAAAGTATAAGTACTCTGGACTTTTTATCAAATTCGGGTGGTGGTGGGAAGGCCCCTTTTTGGCCTTAACCTGGCTCCGTCCCTGGTGTGTGTGTGTGTGATGAGGATTGACATCCTCTATGACATTAACCAATGTGGGACTAAACGAGGCCGACTTACAAAGAAACTGAAAAGAGATTCAAAATACTCTCTTATAAAGGTCATGCCTACATGCATCTTGACTCTCGTAGGCCATGTGTAAGTGGGAGCCTCGCGCCATTGAGATGCTCTTTTAGTAAGAAACAGTCACCTGATGTGAAAGTTTACTTATTATTTTATGATAATCTATATTTGCTTATGATTTTGGATTCATTTTATCACTTTGACCATTAATAAGGAACGTAATGTGTGTTTATCCTCGGGATCATTAGTAATACTTGGGATTTTAGGTTGTTCGGTTATATTGGACTTGGATTGAGATAAAAGGCTTCTTAGTTTGACTAATCTATCAAGTTATTGGTTTCACAGTTTTATTCATAAATCTAATATTTTGTCATTTTCTGACTGTATTCACGGTAATTACAATGGGTTGGGGTAGGGGTGCAACTCGGGCGGGTTGGGTCGGGTTTGAGGTCAACCCGAGCCCAACCCGATAGATCATAAGCCTAGCCCAAGCCCAAGCCCGACCCGACTTCGGGTTCAACATATGAAGTCCAAGACCAAGTCCGGAGGATCGGGTTGGGCTCGGGTTGGGTCGGGTCCATCGGGTTTATCGGACTCTAATATGATATTTGAAATAATTTTAAACAAGAGTAATATTAAATGCATAATCAAATAGCAATCAAACCTCGATCATTACAAAATAAAACTAAAATGAGATTTAGGGCAAGGAATTGAAGAGTTAGGGTGAAAAAAATTATAGTTTAAACTTTTTATTTAAGTAGCATGAAACTATATATATATATATATATATATATATATATATATATATATATATATATATATATATGTCGGGTTTCAGGTTCTTCGGGTTACCCAACACATGAACCCAAGTATAACCCGATTTTTGATCGGGTTCAAATATTTTAACCCGAGCCCGAGCCCAAACCCGAATATCTTCAACCCTAACCCAACCCATTAACGGGTTTACCCGATCGGGTTCGGGTTTAGCCCGCCCGAGTTGCACCCCTAGGTTGGGGTTTGACAATTGGACTATCAGTATAATTGGATGCATTCTTCAATGAAATTGGTCAACCAACCTTAAGAAATTGAATTCTGTTTAGGTAAGAAAACTTGGGTGAAAAACCTGATTGCGGTCAGAATTTGAAATTATAAGTTTCATTTCGTATGGTTCAATATTTTCCTTTGATTTTGGTTTGGGTTTTGTTCTTTTTCATTATGGTTGAATTTTTGTTTTGTTTTTTATTTTGGGTTGATTTTTTTTTTTCCTTCAGATATATTTTTTGAATTCATTTTATCACTTGGAAATAATTAGTGTAATGCATTGTAGCTCGTCTGGGTTACTATACTTGAGATTTTTAATTGTTTGCTTAGGGTTGGTATATGAATTAGAATCTGTTTGACCGTCTTTCGATGTTATGTGATCCAAAATGTGGTTTTGATATCAACTATTAATGTCCATGTCTTACATCTGGATTAAATGGATTTTAATAGCTGGAGTCTGAGAATACTAAATTAAATATTCTTTATTAAAAACGCTCATCAAAGCTTGGGAATTTTTTTATTTATAATTCTCGATTTATTCTTTCACTTTGTATCAATTTGGACAGTATTCAACTATACAGGGGTTATCTTGACGAATGTATGCAAGAACCTTTGAAGTGAAAGTGTGAAGTATACAGTTTCAAAATAGAGACTGTATATACATCAGTTCTTTCTTTCAATATCTCAAGAATTTATAAGTTTGTAACTTATTGGGTCTATTTTTCTTTGACTATAACCTATTTTAGGCTAATTCTAAAGGCACTCCACATTTTACTCCAGGACAGTCCGTTAGGACTGCCAATAAAGTTAACAGTTCTAACATTAAGGAGGACTGCCAACTTCATTCACAGTCTATCTTAATATGCAAATTCTTTAGGACTGCCAACTTTGTTGGAAGTCCTACTTTATGTTGTAGTGCCCCATCCCGCAAAGTCAATCGGAGAAATCGAAACGCCGACGGCGTTGGAACTTAGCCTTGCAACGGCTGCTCGAAGGCTCGCTCGTCCGAGGCAACTCCTCGCTCAGGTGGGGTAGTTTCGGTGAACTTGCCTCATCTTAGCCTTCACTTAATAATGCGCATGTTTTCAACTTGCACAAGTAGGCTAATATAAAAGCTACGAACGCACATAGCTGAGGGAATAATCCCGACCCGTCGGAATGTCTTAGAACATGGAAAATGGTCCCACGGTCTTCATAGAAGTCGGCTCAGCGTGCTTTCAAATGACACTCGATCCTTCGATCCCGTGGCTTGGGAGAAGGAAGTTGGCTTAAGTTGTTAAGTTGCCTCGACACTTGAAATAGCCTAAGTCATAAGCGTCGCCTGCGTGAATGCTTGGTAAAGCATGCACGGTTCCGTCGTTTTGCCCCAACACTTGAATCAGCCTAAGTCATAGGCATCGCCGCGTGAATGCTTAATTAAGCATTGAACGGTCCTGTCCCGCAAGGCTTGGCATAGCCTTCGCACGTTCCGCAAGTTAAGTCGTCTTGCACGGTTGTTGGCTTAAGTCTAGGCACGAACTTGGTTGTTCAAGTCGACCCTGTGCATAGCACGTCCTCTCGACGCGGAGCTCGGCGTAGCCTTTGCTCGTCGAGTCGTTGCCCGAACAAGTTAGACAAGAGTTGCGTTGGGCTATCGAAGCCATTTCTAGCACTGTCCCGCTCTATCTGCGGTTGTCAAGTCGCGTAGTCCCTTGAGAACAAGGCTCGTCGTATAAGTATATGACTTGAGCGTTAGCGTCGCCTATAGAACCAGGCCTGTCTAAGGCACGAGTTACGGTCGGTTTAGTGAAAAGCTTGCCACGAACAAAGGAAGTCCACGCGACTAGTTGTCGCCGAGATCGGTCCCGCTACTTGGGAGTCTCGCTAAGTCATGATATGTCCCGCACACGAGATCGGTCCCCTGGCTTGGGAGTCTCGCTAAGTCATGATATGTCCCGCACACGAGATCGGTCCCCTGGCTTGGGAGTCTCGCTAAGTCATGATATGTCCCGCACACGAGATCGGTCCCCTGGCTTGGGAGTCTCGCTAAGTCTTGATATGTCCCGCACACGAGATCGGTTCCGCTACTTGGGAGTCTCGTTAAGTCTCGATAGAAAGAAGGAATACATGGTCACGTTAAGAAAGGATTGGTTAGATCGAGTTGAGTTTGCATGGTCATTGGACAACTTGTCGACAAGGTGTAGTCTTCTCGAGTGATCACCGGGGCGCCGGGATCATTCGGCCCGGGGGAAGCGAGTGTGGCTCAAAGTAGGATGCTGGATGACCGCATGGGAGAGTTCGGCCCCACCGGACTAGCTACCCGTGTAGGTACAGGCCGATATCCCACGAGCCAGTCCAAGATAGCTTGACATTGCTAGTGACCACTCATGTAGATGTGTCGGCAATAGCGGCACACCGCGTGTATGCCTTTGGATTTGGGTCTAGAGCTTGAATGCAGGTCTAGTCGGTAACACAAGGTCTGGGCCTAAGAATGGGCTGCAGCATAGGCACCGTGCTTGGCACGATAGATGGCATCGGGATATTCATAGAATCAACACTATGTTTCATAAGTCTTGTCTAAGTTAGCAAATGAGTCGATCAGGAAGGCCGCAAGGCGGTAGCATGATAAGTCTTGATATGTTGCGAGACGCGGCCTCAATCTCGAAGCACGAACAAGTCTAAGCAAGGTCTAGAGGCACGACCTGCACGAGTCGTCCCGTTGTCGTCTTTGGCATTTGAATCGTTGGCACGAGAATTGGCCTAATGAACTTGAGTTTAAGTGAAAGTCTTGGCACGGCCGAGTCCACATAAGTTGCTCCTCGGCAAAGCACAGTCTTGAATACGTTAAGGTCCCGAATAGAGTACGGCACGACCCTGCCGTCCCGAGTTCAAGTTGGGTCAAGTTCATGCACGATGAGGCACTGCCTCGATCGAAATACACGTTGGTATTGTAGCACGACCATGTCGTTGCACGTCGAGTTGGTTCGACGTCAAGTCTTAAAACTGATCCTAAGGCAAGACTAAAAAGACAATCGAAAGGGTTTAAGCTGCACAAAGTAAATATGAACGTGTCGGTTTTGTATGGGTGGGCGAGGAGCTCACTCCACCAGTACAGTTGAGTACTGACACCCACACAGTGTTCATGTGCAGGCACAGGTAGAAGCTCGTGGCGCGGAGCTCGCTTGGATGCGTCGAGGCACGGAGTTCCTTGGCGACTCGAAGCGTGCGGCCGCGTGGATTGAAGACTTATACAGGACATAATGTATGGACATCGCCTTCCGAAGCTTCCGCTGACATCAAACATTGTATCGAGAGATGAGAGAGAGCAGAGTGAATTGTAAATGAGAGAAAAGTGAGCACGAGAGACTTGTAATTCGGCCTTGCGCCCACAAATGTAATCTTGTATTCAATATCAATAAAAGAGTTTCTTTTGAATGACTTGTGTTCATGTGTTCTTGTTTCTAATTTCCGCTGCATATTCAATGTATCTGCTTGGGACTTCTGTGTGACGACCCCGTCGCCGCCGCTGTAATCGGCCGTTATGGAACCTGCCTTGCACGAGCGCAATCTAGGCTCGTGCGGCATCACGTCTTAGCGAGGACGATCGCTCCTACGGGAGCGGGGCGTGACAACAGGACTTGCCAACAAATTGGCAGTCCTAGGGCTAGGCTAGCTACAAGTAAAACTTGTAGTGCCTTTAGAATTAGCCCTATTTTATGGTCCTTTGATGTAGCTTCACTACACTTTTCTTTATTGTTTTCATGACAGCTTAACCTAGCAAGACGTTTGATTGATTATTTGTCTACAGCCCTTTAGTTTTGCATTCCAGGGCTACTTTCAGAACCTCTTTGGGTGCTAAGAGGAAAAATATGGTTATGCCAAGTGGTTAGCAGGCAATGTTGCTTCTGGTAGTGCAGCAGGAGCATCAAATTACTTATTTTTGTATCACTGGATTATGCTCGCACTCGACTACTGATGCAATTGAAAGCCGAGCGAGCAACCAAAACCAGTTCAAAGGACTATTAGATGTCTATAGGAAGACTCTGTCAAGCCTTTGTTTTGCAGGGCTATATTAAGATTTTCGGGTTTCCATGATCGGAATGACCGTGCTATATGGACCACAGTTTGTGACCGCGGTCCCGGTCCGCCTACCACGTGTTGTTGGAGCGGGGCTCGAAATTTCGGAGGTGGGTCCCCGAAGGGTGCAGGGTGACGTAAGTGTGGACAAGTCGGCGCGGGCACAGCCGCGGTCCACCTCCGTGCTGGCGAAAAAGGAGATTCCGTAATCGGAATTACTCTTTTTCGGGGCCTTTTTTTTTTTTTTTTTTTCCTTTCATCTATGACACTTTGAAGCCATCTGGTCTAGTTGGACCATTGGAGGTAAACTTGAGCATTCTGTTTAAGTTGTTTTGTCAATGCGTAAACAATGAAACACTTCGTTTGGTTTCATGCTGTTTTCTGCTTGTGGTATGATGTTGATGATGCTCGCTAAGTAGATGAGCAACCTACTTCGCTTAAGGCAGAACCTTTCAAACTCCCAAGCGCCTCATGTTTGAAGGATGATTCTAGAATGAGTTTGAGAAGAGACTTGAAATTGTTCTTCCACCTTAAACTACTCGGTGCTCTGTGTTCTATGGTTAGGATTATGTGTTATTTCTAGAGCTTGGTTGCATTACTTTGCATTTGGAATAGGAAAATGCTATCTGGCCCGCAAGCGGGCCAGAGCGCACGCCAGGTGGCCGAAGCCCATTGCGCCCTCCCCCCCTCTATAGGCATCGGTCCCATGCCGGTTGACCTGCCAATTTGGGGGGGGGGGGGGGGGGTGCAGCTGGCGGCGGGCCAAGTAACAGCATTGTTTGGAATATGTATTATATATCATTTGTTCCTTATTTCGTAGTAGTGGACTTGAAATTTCTAGAATAAGGGCCTATCATGCATAAACCTTCGAGATCAACCATTACTGGTGTTCAACCATGTCCCTTCTCTAATCAAAACATTTGAGTATTGTGCAACTGAGGATACTTTCAACAGGCTTGGGTTTGCGGACAGAACATCTATCGTTGATTGTCTAGCGATTCATGGTAACTCTTTCAAATCCGTGAACTCTCCCTCCCGTCCCTTATATCCAAGGCTTCAAACACTTGATTATCCAACCTTTGGTGACTTAGATTCTATGTTTAGCATATACATAGTAGTTACAAGAATCCTTTTGTCATCACATTATTTTAATTGTAGTAAAATATAATTAAGCCAATAATAAATTTTAGAGAGAGATGCAATTCATGTAGCAAGTTGTATTGAAGATAGTTTATGGTCTAGGAGATTTGGAGCGTATTCTCTGGTTGCATGAGCTTAAACTGTATATCCAAAATATATTGCTACAAACATGTCAACTGGCCGTCTAGATTTTATGATATGACCTTCTCATGCTCATAGCTTACATTGACTAAGAATTTGGCACCAACATAGAGGGTTATCAAACAGCCTGACAGTTGGTCATAAAAACTTTTATCAAATTGTTTATGGAACTTGCTTATCCTCCATATCCAACCCCATTCTGATTGGAGGAGACTTGGATTTGGATGATGATGATAGTGCTGTGACTTACCGAATAATTTTTTCCCCTTCATATCATCGTTATTAGCTGTTATACATCTTATTCATTCCATGTCCACCCTTCAGTTCCTATGTGTTCAACAAGGAGGATTGAGTTGGATACAAATTGGTCCATTTAGGTTAGACTATGTTGGGGTCTCCTTGGGCTGTTAGATTGAGTTTAATGGACTAAGTTCTAAGTTGGCCCACTCCTTGCCTATAATTGCATTTTCTTTGCTCCATTGCCTGAACCTTGGTTTTCCTGTCAAAATCCTGACTTGGAGCCCCCTTGCAACAAATTTTTTTTTTTTCATTGTTAGTGGTCCAAGCAGTCTGAAATAATCCACCGGCGCAGTCTGGACTGAAACTACACAAAACTGAAGAAAATAAATGGATAACGCTAAGGAACATCTAGCTTATTTACGAATCAACACAAGAACTGGTCCTGAATTTTCGTTCATGACATAACTCTAACAAAATCACTTGGTCTCTTCGTTTCTTCAACCCGAACTCCATCACGATAAGCGTGCAAGTAAGCAAGAGTTTATCAGCTAAAGTTGTTCAGGGATCTAGATTTTGGTTGATTGGTTTATAAGCTAGTTTCTAACTTTATGTGTTCATCCTTTCGTTCTTTCTTATTCTTATATATAGTTTGAGTTCAGCTGGATCTGTTACTGGTTTCTAGCAGTTTGGCCAACCCAATATATAGACCAAAACACCTAAAGACAAGTATCTTCAATTGAGCCGAGTGTTGGACCTGCTTCCCGCTCTTTCTGAATAGTTTTTTTTTTTTTTTTGGTGTCCATTTCTTGAGGCCGCCAGCTTGGGACCGTGGCCGCCCCGTGACCACCCAGCATACCCACGGGGGCTCGAACTTGGGACCTCTTTCTGAATAGATTGGGTACTTACTGTTTCTTGATAGACTTGCAGCCTGTGGTGGAGCCTATCTTAGTTCTTTTGTGGCTGTCTAACTGGGACTAGCTTTGTCCCCCCTTTTTTCCATGCTTTCGTGCTTGTTTTAATCATGAAATTATGCTGCTGCTATTATTAATAGATGAGACGGGCACTGCCCAGATCCTTTTATTAGAAAATAAATAAATATCTGTCTCTCATAACATAAGTTTCTCTTGTTCAATAGAGGAACAATATCATCAAATTTTATTTAATTTGGGAGTTATGCAGCAACAGTTCATCTCAACACTCAATAATTTTTTATTTCTTTCGAGAGTATCGAGTGATTTTCCTTTTTCTGTGTCCTTGCAGGGAAAAACTTATTTGCCAGTTTTGCATTAGGATGGAGTGTTACAAGCAGCATATCCTAAGGCCATCTCCAATGGAGATTTCTAAAATTGGGTTTCTATCGTACTTGTGATTGTACTTTTATGTAAGTTCCTATCCTACTTGGTAGAGTTTCTCTGTAGAAATTGCACACAAAAAAAAAACACTATCCAATGGTTCTCCATTTATATCCTATGTGGCAAAAAAAAAAAAAAAAAAAAAAAAATGAACGAATCATTTTAATGTTGTGGGGTCCAATATTAATTGGTATGGAAAATTTTTGTGGGAGTTTCTACATGTAAAAATCCGCATAGAAACTCTCCATCCTACACCAATGCCACATAGGATAGAAATTCATCGTACACCAATGCCACATAGGATATAAATGTTGGTGCTTTCTTTACATGGAGGGAGCTTGCTCTCAACATGCCTTGTAAATTTTAGTCCCACATCGGAAATACACCATGAGTTATCTCAACATATATACTTGGGTGTGTTGTTGAGAGATGCACATGGGGTGGTGACCCTAAGGAGGGAACCATGTGGGTGATTTTACTAGGAGGTAAGAATAAAGCTCCAAGGATTAAGCATTAATGCTTTTGTCATTCTCTTGGATTAATTCCACTTGGAGCTAAGCCCCAAAGGGGCTTAGCGACTCGGACTCGGACTCGGACTCGGGCTCGGGCTCGGGCTCATGAGGCGTAATGTGGCGTTTTGTTGGCGCACTTTGCAATCAATGCGATTAAATCAGATCCTATCTTTGTGGGATTTGAATTAATTTCGTGGGATTTGAATTAATTCGCTGCTATCTTTTTTGTGATCTGATTCAATCTTTCCATAACTGAAGAGGCGGCTAGGGTTTCCACCCTCTCTCTATATATACTCTCTTCTGGCCTCCTTTGTGGCTACTACGAAAGATAGAAGTCAGAAAAGGAGAAAGAAAGAGAGAGAGTTGCTGCCGCCATTGCAAGTCCATCCGAGGAGTCAGAACAGAGGTGACTTCGAGCGTTCCACAAGTTCTTCAACTTGCTGGTTCCTGGAAGCAGATCGTGTGGGACGAATCTTGCTTTGAGCAACGGTGTTTTGACACCCCAGCAACTGTTCTTCTTCTAATCTTCCTCCAGAATATTGTAACTCGTTATGTCCCAATTGCAACACGTTTGCAAGGAAGAACGAGAGATCTTCTCTTTTTCCCTCCTTCAGATTGTAATTTGACTATTTGATTTATTGTACCTTCGTAGATCTTGAGTTTGATCACTGCAAAGTTTTTGTGTGACGTCTCAGATCTCGATTGCATCTGTTTTTCATCTTTGATCAAGCCCCGGGAATAACAATCTCAAAGAAAGATCCGTGTAGATGGAAAACATTAATGCTTCGCTCCTCCAATCGGACTTCTGCAAGTTGGAAAAGTTCGATGGAGAGCACTTTCAAGTCTGGAAGAGAAAGGTTTACCTAACTCTTCAATTGAAAGACGTTGATCATGTTCTGTTAGAGGGAGAACCCTCTGTTCCAGACACTGGATCTACTGTCGCAATCAACGCCGCTACCAAACTCCAGGCCAAATGGAGAAGGGAAAATAGCATCTGCAGGCTTCTCATCCTGAATGCTATGGAGGACTCCCTGGCAGAATCCTACTCAAAGAAGGAACTTGCCAGAGACATATGGGAGTCTGTGGAAAATCTGTATGAAGAAGATAAGAACAGGAGCAAAATGTTTGTGGTTGAAAAATATCACAAATTGCTCTTTGAGGACGAAAAGTCCATGCTGCCACAGGTGAAGGAATTTTTGAAGCTGCGTCAGAAATTGGAAGACGAAGAGATGCCCCTTCCCGACAAGTTTGTCGTCGGAGGGATCGTCTCAAAACTTTCTGCTGGATGGAGTACCTTCTATGCAAGGATGCACAGAAAGAAACTAGACATTAGCTTGGGAGATTTACTGCAAGAGATCCATGTTGAGGACGAGATGCGTTCCCAACAGAAGGTGGACACTCTGTCCAAACAGTTGGCTAAAGCCAATCTTGTGCAGACGAGAGATCCCAAGGGGAAGCAGGCGGCTTCTCATCCCAAGAAGAAGGACTTCACTAATCTAAAAGTGAAGGGTCCTTCTTTCAAGCAACAGAAGACTAAGTCCCACGTGACTTGTTACAATTGTGGCAAGAAAGGCCACTACAAGAGTGAATGCAGATCTAAGCCTAAACAATCAGAGAAAGGTGAGCCTAATAAGGTTTCATTGGTTTCTAACTTTGTTGCTATAATCGCACAGGTCACAAATGTGGGGGTTGACTCTGACTGGTGGATAGACACTGGTGCGACTTGCCATGTCTGTTCAGGCAAGGAATGGTTCGTCACGTACCAGCCGATATCTGAGAAGGTTGTCATGGCGAACCAGGCCCAAGCTGAAGTTCTGGGGATCGGGACCGTGGAACTGAAACTCACTTCTGGGAACACTCTGATGCTTCAAGGTGTGAAGCATGTTCCGGTGATTGCCAAGAACCTGATCTCTGGGAGCCTGCTCTGCAACGCAGGCTTGAGGATGGACATCAATGCTGGTCAGATGGTGATGTCCAAGAAAGAAACATACTTCGGGAAGGCTTATCAAACCGAAGGAATGTTTAAAATTTAGCTTGTCGACCAGTTTGAAGACATTAATGCAGTTGCTTTTTCTGATTATTCTCTTGAGTTGTGGCATAATAGACTAGGACATGTTCATTGTAAAAGAATTAACAAAATGTCCAGTCTAGGACTTATCTCCAAATATGGGGGTAAGGTGGAGAAGTGTGAAGTGTGTGCTCAGACGAAGATCACAAGAAAACCCTTTCATCGGGTCAATCGAAGCACAGATCTTCTGGAGTTGGTGCACTCCGATATCTGTGACTTCAAACTTTTCTCCACGAAGGCCGGGATGAAGTATTTCATAACCTTCATCGACGACTTCTCAAAATACGCGTTCGTCTACTTACTCAAGTCTAAAGACGAAGCTTTCGAGAAGTTCAGAGAGTTCAGGGCCGAAGCTGAACGGCAGACTGGACAACAACTCAAGCGGTTAAGGAGTGATCGAGGTGGGGAGTACAGGTCTCATGAATTCGCATCATTCTGCAAAGAACATGGAATTATATGCGAGACTACTGCTCCATATTCTCCTCAATCCAACGGAGTAGCAGAGAGGAAGAACCGGACATTAACAGAAATGATGAATTCTATGCTGCTTACTGCAGGCCTTCCAAAATGCTACTGGGGAGAAGCTGCATTGACGGCCACTTTTATTCTAAATAGAGTGTCGTATGCAACTTCGGACGTAACTCCTCATGAACTCTGGTTCAAAGTCAGACCAAACTTGAATGTCATTCGAGTGTGGGGGTGTCTGGCGTATGTGAAGCTCCCAGATCTGAAGATTTAGAAGCTAGGGACAAGGACTACGAAGGCGATCTTCTTGGGGTATGCCGAGAAGAGTGATGCTCGGAGATTTTTTGATATTGAGTCAAATCATTTCATCGAATCTCGCGATGCTGAATACTTTGAAGACAAGTTTACAAAAGACAAAAACATTGTTCTTTCGGACATTCCGGAAAATGATGTAAGTGCAAATGAGACTGAAATCTCATATAAGCCAGTAGTCCAAGAAGAAGCTGTTGTTGAGGAAACAACTTTTGTACCAGAACTCGCAGAGCCGTCAGCTAAGCGAGCGAGGAGAACGAAAGATTTTGGAGATGACTTTGTCACCTATCATGTGGAAGCAGATCCGCTTACCTATGATGAGGCGATGAAGACCAGAGATGCTATCTTCTGGAAGGAGGCAGTGAATGACGAGTTTGACTCTATCACCTCCAATAACACATGGGTGTTGGTAGATCTACCTGAAGGAGAAAAGCCCATCGGATGTAAATGGATCTTCAAGAAGAAGATGAAGGCAGATGGAACTATTGACAAGTTCAAGGCCAGGCTGGTAGCCAAGGGATTTTCTCAGAAACAGGGGATAGACTACTTTGACACGTACGCTCCAGTAGCCCGGATGACCACCATCAGGATGTTAATCGCTCTAGCAGCTATACATAAGTTGGTGATACATCAGATGGATGTAAAGACCGCATTCCTGAATGGGGAGCTGACCGAAGAGATTTACATGCAACAGCCAGATGGATTTGTCGTCAAAGGTCTTGAAGACAAAGTCTGCAAGTTGGTGAAATCATTGTATGGTTTGAAGCAAGCTCCCAAGATGTGGCATGAGAAGTTTGACAAAGTTATTAGGTCAAACGGCTACAGAGTCAGCGAAACGGACAAATGTGTTTACACTAAGTTCGCTGATGGACGAGGAGTCATCGTTTGTCTGTACGTGGACGACATGCTATTCCTAGGTACGGATATAGGCTGTGTCACAGAGACAAAGAAGTTCCTCTCAACCAAGTTCAGTATGAAGGACCTGGGGGATGCAGATGTCATCTTGGGCATAAAGATCATCAGGACAGACACTGGAGTAGCGCTGTCACAATCTCACTACATTGAGAAGATGCTCACACGCTATGGGTATAAGGATCTTCTGGGGATCGATACGCCATACAGGTGTGATCAGAAGCTGAAGCCAAATTCAAGGGAAAACGTCAGGCAGCTGGAGTATTCTAGTGTTATCGGAAGTTTGATGTACGCAACCACTGCCACAAGGCCTGACATAGCTTTCGCCGTGGGAATGCTGAGTCGGTTCACAAGCAACCCAGGGGTTGAGCACTGGAAAGCTGTGAAGCGGGTGATGAGATATCTCAAGAAAACTCAGACATATGCACTGCACTACAACGGGTATCCGACAATAGTGGAAGGCTTCAGTGATGCTAGCTGGTGTTCAAAGGTGGAAAGCGAGAGATCCACAGGTGGATATGTCTTTTCCTTGGGTGGAGCTGCTATATCGTGGAAGTCGAAGAAGCAGACTATACTCTCTCGTTCCTCCATGGAATCTGAATTCTATGCACTTGAAACCACAGCAGATGAAGCAGAATGGCTTCGGGAGCTCATGTATGATCTTCCAGTGGTTGGGGCTCAGATACTGGCGATACCGATATACTGTGACAACCAGGCGACTGCGGCGGTGGCATCTAATGACCTCTTCAACGGGAAGAAGAGGACTGTGCGGTTGAAGCACAGGGCAGTACACGATCTTATCAAAAGAGATGTAATTGCAGTGGTTGATGTTCGGAGTCAGGAGAACCTGGCAGATCCGTTCACAAAGGGCCTCAAGCGCCAGTTGGTCGATGACACAGCTTGTAAAATGGGCTTGAAGGCATTCTGATAGTGTGTCTTTGTAATCCTACCATAAAGTTTTATGCTATTAGTTCAAAGAGAAATCTACTAGGCATCTAACTTTTGGTTCAAAGGAGGATCACTGACTGGGAAACTATCAGGTAACAGTGGGTACTTGTTCTCTGGAACTTGGAAGGGATACGGACCCATAACCACTGTTGTCTACTATGTATTTTTTTCTGCGAAAAAAACTGATCCTGTGGAAGGTTGGCTTAAACGCCTTAATGAGTTCTCAGGCAGAGTGAATGCCTGGTGTGCTTTACAGGAGGCTCGGTAGAGCAGCACTACAAGGAGTGAAACTCCATGCTACAGTGGGGTGACTCCACCATGAGGTTCCCAGGTAGGGGTAATGCCTCGGCTTTGCATGCCAAGTCACAGTGGCGTAGCACCGCAAATAGGCAGGTAGCCTAATGCTGTATGACGTAATTAAAGAGTTGTAGACAGCACTACAAAGGGGAGGATGGCCCCATGTTACCGTGGCACGACACCACGATGAGGTACCCAGGTAGGGGTAAAGCCTCGGCATTGCAAGCCATGTCGTTGCGGCGTAACACCGCAAGGAAGCCTTAGGTTTCATGCTGGGTAGTTTGGCACTACAAAGAGGCTTGTGACCTCATGCTACAGTAGTATGACACTACGATGAGGTTCCCAGATAGGGGTAATGCCTCGGCTTCAGGCCATGTCATAGCGGCGTAGCACCGCAAGGAAGCGCAAGGCTTCATGCCATATCTCTTTAATAAAAGAACTCACCTATAGTGTATGGAAAGAGATGTCAGGCCGTCTCTTGAGGGTAAACTTGTAGACGCCCAAAATTATACACTGAAACCAGGCTAGCACAGGGCCTTTAATGTGCAGCCAGAAGCACACGTAACTACACTTTGTGAGTGGGAAGAATTACAATTGTGGTGCAGATTTCAAGACGTAGTCCATTCTTGTATCACATTGTTATTTAACCATGCGAAAAGATTCAAGTCGTCAGCGACATCTATCCTAATGCAAAATAGACAGTTACTGTGGGGAACGCTCAACCCTGGACACATATATATGTTGTGATATGTGGGGGATTGTTGGTGCTTTCTTTACATGGAGAGAGCTTGCTCTCAACATGCCTTGTAAATTTTAGTCCCACATCGGAAATACACCATGAGTTATCTCAACATATATACTTGGGTGTGTTGTTGAGAGATGCATATGGGGTGGTGACCCTAAGGAGGGAACCATGTGGGTGATTTTACTAGGAGGTAAGAATAAAGCTCCAAGGATTAAGCATTAATGCTTTTGTCATTCTCTTGGATTAATTCTACTTGGAGCTTGTAGGCCTTCAAAATGAAAGTCACGCTGAGTTGATCAGAATTGAGTCTCAAAATCACGCTGAGTTGATCAGAATTGAGTCTCAAAGTCACGCTGAGTTGATCAAGACAAATGTTTAAAAATCACGCTAGTGACAGATCATCATTTGTCAGAAGTGTCATTATGACTGACAGCACGACAGTCGAAGAATGTCTCCTCATATGCCACGCATGCACGGAACTCGAGAGATCACAGCCGACTTTTGCGTGACTTTTGAAATCTTCTTCAACAAGACTCAGCCTTCATCAAGTTGGCGTACCAAAAGGGCTTCTTGTCATTTAATGCGACTGACAAAGTAATCACTGTCAGAGATTTTGTGTCAGTCGAGGCACATCAAATCAAGACAGCTGGCAGTCCTGCTCAAGACTGCGTGTATTTTGAACTTATATGTTCCTTCATCAAGTTTGCGTGGATTTTGAAGCTTTTTGCCCCAAGTCTGCGTAGATTCTGAAGCTTCTTGCCCCAAGTTTGCGTGGATTTTGAAGCTTTCTGACCCAAGTCTGCGTGGATTTCGTCTTCAACGAGCCTGCGTGGATTTCATCAAATTGGAGTACGTGGCAGCCATGCCACTGATCTCTCGCTTGCGTGTCCTGTAACTTGCACACGACTCATACATGATTGCCATGTGTCCAACAGTTACAGGCCACGTCCAGTAACTGCTCACAACTCTGCGTATGTTAAATCCTGCGTGATTTTCAACTATGCAGAGGCTGTGAAGACAGTTATCTTTTTTCAGTTATTTTTGACTCTATAAATAGAGTTCTTTTCTTATTCATTGGACAGATACACAGATATCTAATTGCTGTTGAAATTTTGAGAGCTTTTCTTCTTCGCATCGTCTAAGGGATAAAGCGATCGTCTTCTAGATCGGATTCCTACAGTTGTAATTTTTCCAGATACACAATAAATAAAGTGAATTTATTTATGGAAAACAAATTGGCGACTCTGCTGGGGAAAACCATCTTCTCTTCTGAGATGGTAACAACTCAATGCGACACTTCGTCAGTCGGCTCGACGAAGAAGGTGATATCGATCCAATTCGATCAACTCGCCTATGAAGAAATGCAGCGGGCTAAGGGTGACAAGCCCACTTCTGCCTCCATCACTACTGCCAAGTCGAAGGGACGATCTGTCTATGTCCCTAAGAATCAGTTGGCAACCAATAGTGACTTTTCTGTCACAGTGTCTACTCCTAACACTGGCAAGAAGCCTACTGCAAGCACACACACTCTTGTGTGTTCGAAGACAACAGCAGCCAAAAGTCACGCTGACAGCACTGGCTCCTTAGTCAAGCCTGTTCCAGCGTGCAATCTTAATTCCAAAAGTCACGCTGGCAGCACTGGCTCCTTAGCCAAGCCTGTTCCAACGTGCAATCTTAACATCAAAAGTCACGCTGGCAGCACTGGCTCCTTAGCCAAACCTGTTCCAACGTGCAATCTTAATTCCAAAAGTCACGCTGGCAGCACTGGCTCCTTAGTCAAGCCTGTTCCAGCGTGTATTTCTAACATCAAAAGTCACGCTGACAGCACTGGCTCCTTAGCCAAATCTGTTCCAGCATGTATTTCACCAAAATCTGGCTCTTTAGCCAAGACTCTATATACTGATAATACAGGCTCTTTAGCCAAATTGTCACCAGCATGCTCTAAGAAGAATAGCTCTTTAGCTATCTCTTCTTCTTTGCCAAGTTCTACTAGAACTGGGGGTGGTCTTGCTCCTCCACACAAAGTCCCTTCAAAAAGAAACAATTCTTTAGTTGTTTCTTCTGTTCCTGTAGTTTTTACTTCAGGAACAGCTTTGACTGACAATTTTGTTAGTCAAAGAAAAGGAGATTGTCTTTTGACTACTCTTCCTTCTGGACATTTTATGTCCCAAAACTTGAATAAGTCTAAAAAGAAACATTTCTTAATGTCTTCTTCTACGACTTCTTCGAATTGGGCACATAATTTGTCTATAAAAGAGGGTCTGTTACCAACTTCTAATCAAGGGGGTGGTCCAACTCTTCCTTCTCTGCAAATATCCAGATCAATGGAAGGAAAACTCCAAGTTTTAAAAACCAATGTGTTACCTCCAACTGATCTAAGAGCAAAACTTGATCAAATCCGTTTAGGAAACACTTCTGGTGTCAAAAAATCATATCAATCGGGAACAAAAGCAAGAGATCCAGATGCAGAGTATGCTAGAAATTATGTGGCTCATATTAACCACTCTCTATATAATCAAGAGCCATCAAGACCCAAGAACTGGAAATATATTCCTAAAAATGCACAAAGAATGTTCTCTGATATACCTCAATCTTCACAGACAGATCTACGAGAACATCTTCAACAGAAGAGAAGGAATAATTCTGTGTCAATGGACCATGCTGAATGTGACTTCCAGCCAAGAGTCATAATTCAGTGCAGATGTCAATCAATGGATCAGAACTATGTTGATCATGAATGTGACTTCCAGCCGAGAGTCACAATGCAATGCAGATGTCAAACTAAACGACAATCTGTTTTCCATCGGATTCAGTGTGAACCTATGCCTGATGAAGATGAACCTCTGTATGCTTCTGTCAACATGACCTCTCAGGATACTGGGGGTAGAAATGATAGTCCAGATGGAGTATATAGAGGCACCAGATCAAGGGTCCTGGCTTCTACTCAAAGGACTTTGATTCCTGAAGATGATTCTGAATTTCTTGGGGAATCTAACTTCCCACCTCTTCCTACTGGAGGTAGTTTTCCTATAACTGACTTTGATACACAAAGTAGTGATTCAGAACAAACAACATCCACCAGTTCATCAATAATCCCTCGCACAGTCACAACATATATGGTTGATGGGAATACTGATGAACCTTCTTCTTCCATGACTCCTCAAGAACAAAGAATTGCTTCTTTGGAACAGCAAATGAAGTCTATGGCTGATAATATGAAGTCGATGTATGAACTCATGGCAGCCCAACTGCAAAATCGACAGACTGTACCAGAAGCTACACCAATTGACACTGGTGTAAGTCCAGTCCATGTTCCTCCAGCAGTTCAATCCAATACTCCTGGGCAAGCTCAAACAGTTCCTAGTCACTCTGGAGCTGGGGGTAGTACTTATAATACTGTTCCTCCTCCCAACTACTCTCTACAAGCTACAACTACACAGTCCTCCGGAGTTGTTACTGAAGAATTGAGGAATCTCAGAACTCAATTTGAAGCATTCAAACAGAAAGATGGTTTACAAAGGTTAGGCATCAAGCAACCTTATCCGATAGAATGGAAGCAAGTATCATACCCTCCTAAATACAAGCCTCCTACTATCTCATTCTATGATGGAACCACTTCTCTAAGTTAATTTATTAATCACTTTGAAGTGATGACTGACCAGCTACAACCAAGCGACGCCCTCCTTACTCGGGTGTTTGTCGGATGTCTCAAAGGAACGGCTTATGAATGGTATAGAAGTCTCCCTGATGGGTGTATTACTTCATTTGCCGGTTTCAAACAAATGTTTCTTGAACGGTTCTATGAAGGGCTCAATGACATGACTATGTCTGCTCTTATTAGAATCAAGCAGAAAAATAATAAAACTACAGAGGAATTCATTGAACGGTTTCGAAGAGAAGCTCTGAAGATGCCTCTTGGAACTCCTAATGCTGTCACAATCGACACATGCAAATCAAATTTGTTGCCAATAATCAGCATGTGGACAGGATCTACTCAATTTCAAGATTGGCCTTCCTTCATAGTTAGTGCCAAAGCCGCAGAGATCAGTGCTGAAACCTTCAAAGGTTTAGAAATGCAGATGAATCCTAAAGAAACAGGTCAAAATACTGCTAAATTCAATAAAAGCAAGGGAAAATAAACTCTTGAAGTTAATCTTCAGAGTAAAGATGCATCGACCGTTCAAACTTCTCATGCCTCTACAACTCAACAACCGAGAACACCTCGCCCCAAAGAAGAATACTCTTTTGATGACGATGATGTCTTGGTATCTTTGAATGTCTGCTGAAAGGTAATAAAATACAATTACCTGAAATCAAGAAACCTGATGAAGCTGGTAAGACAGATCATCCTAAATACTGTCCGTACCACAGGATGTTGGGTCACACAATTCGTACATGTTATGTACTGAAAGGAAAGATCCAAGAAATGATTAAATCTGGAGCTATCTCTCTTACTCCGAAAGAGAAGACCGTCACCTCCAATGTCGTCTCTATGCAATTCGGAGATTTCCCTCCTCAACTCCTGGAAAGCGGGATCGTTCCTATTCCCAAGGTAACTCTTGAGATAGTGAATATTCCTCCTCCACAATTTGAAGGGTTAGTACCAATCACTATGGAAATAGGAGAAATCATGTGGATTCATCCTGATCTAGTGGCAGACTTTGAATCTCCTCATCTTCAAAAGACTACATCTAGAAAGTCCAAGAAGGCTGGAAAGATTAAGTCATGTCATATGACTTCTCTCGGATCTACTCCTGACGCAGAGCCAAAAGATAAGGAGGAAGCACTTGTTAGTGCTACTCGAACAGGGAAACCTTATCTGAAGGATTATTCCAAAAGTCCTGAAGATACTCTTGATATCCCTCTTGCTGATAAAGATGTTCCTAATGTTCCTCTTGAAGAAGAATCATCCGCTGCACCTATTCCTTCCACTGCACCAGTTGAACCTGCTCCTTCCAAGCCCACAGCTCTTGAGAAAGGCAAACAACAGGCTCGGTTTGATAAACCAATCAAGAAGTCCCCTCCTCTTGGGCTTCAGAAACCTTATAATTTCGACATTTTAGCGCAACTTGCTAATACTCCAGCTAGAATGTCCCTATTTAAACTTCTACGTTTTTCCAAAGAGACTCGGGAGACGTTAAGTGAGGCACTTCTTCAGGCGGACTCTTGTCTTGCACAATTAAAGAAGCCAGATGAAGAACCTGCCACTTGCTTACATTGCAACAGTGTACTGGAGATTATCCCAAATATCACCTTTACACAAGACGATATGCTATTGGAGGATAATCGACATGATCGGCCTCTCTACTACACTGGTTATATTGATACAATGAAGATAGATCGTATCCTCATTGATCCAGGGTCTGCTATAAGTATAATGCCGAAGAGCCTGTTGGATGAATTGAAAATTCCTCTTCACAAACTTTCCAAGACGGTTACTACTATCCTGGGATTCAATCAAAGCCGAAGCGAGCCTCTGGGAAAGATTCATCTGAAACTTCAGATTGGCGATTTCAGATCCAAAGTCACTTTCTATGTGATCGAGATCGTAGGGTCTTATAATCTTCTTCTGGGGAGGCAATTTCTTCATGAAAATAATGTGGTGCATTCTACTCTTCATCAGTACTTTAAATATATTGATAGCAATGGAAGAGTACAAAAGGAAGTTGCTGATATAAATCCCTTCCATGGGGTTGAAGCTTATTTCAATGATTCCCGGATGTATAAAGAAGAGTATACAAGGGTAATACAAGCTATGGAGAAAGAGGATTCACAAAGTGATACCTTAATAATTCCAGTTAAAGGTCGAACTACTCAGCAACAATCTCCTAAATTCTCTGGAGAAGTTTCTTTCATCATTCCAGTAAGTGGACGGATCTCTCCACTACCTCAGTTGTCTACTCAAGATATACTGATCATTCCTGTCAGTGGGCGTATTACAGTTCCTGTGTCTTCACATGTGAAACAGGATACTCTGGTAATCCCTGTTGGAGGGCAGACTACTCTTCCATCTCAAGATTCAAGGGAGCTCACCTCTTCTGAGCCATTTGTTATCGATCTTAATCGAAACAAAACTTCTTCTCGTTCTTCTTCTCCCCCTTTAGTCATTTATTTGGCTAAGATCTCTAAGGCTCAGTGTCACGCCCCGATTCCGTAGAATCGATAGTCGTCCCCCGGGCGTGATGCCGTGCGAGCCTAAGTTGCGCTCGCACAAGGCATAGTCATAAGGTTATCCGAAACACAACAATAAGAAAATGCGCAGAGTAAATTGAACACACATTATAGAGAAGGAAATTTAAGCTTTATTGATAATGAACATCATTTTACAGACTCGATACAAAGGTGCCGTGCGGACTTTTTACAAACTGACTCCATTACAAAATGAACGTCGACGAGATAGCCATTCCATACATATCATCCATTGATTACAACCAGCATTACAAAACCACCTGGGATGACGGGAAGCCGCTCCATCTGTCTTCTTGGCCTTCGACAGCGGAGTCTTCAAAAGGTTGGATCCAAACTTCGACCGCAAGGACGAAGCTTCAAAACACACGAGCGTTGCCTTCCTTCACGTAGCACGCTCCTCCCGATCTATCGCACCTGTAGAGAGAGCGAGGATCAGTACAATCAACATGTAATGGCGAGTGGCTAATTAATTTCTAGGCTCTCATTTGGTTCAAGAATTTAGATGAAATCATACAACTTGCTTTTAGTGGTCTTTCTAGCCATCCTAGATATTTTCATAAGAAATATTAAGTTACACCAAGATTTACTCCGGCAGAGCGCGCCGTGCGACATAAAACTTACCATCACCTTCCCTGTTAGTTGATCATAATTTATATCAAGTGTTTGATATTGGAGGTCACTGGCATTAACTAGCCATCTTGGACATAGCCTGGTAATACGGGACCCTTGCAACGCAAGTAGCGAGCTCCGATGCAAGTCTCCGTCTTACCGATTGCCTATTACCCAGCTCAGCTATAACCTGTTTCTTCCTAGGCCGAGTCGGTCCCGTGGCCCCGGATTGCCGCTTGAAGAAACCATCGTCCTTGTCGACAAGTTGTCCATGACCATGATAGGTTAACATGGTGTATTTTAGGATACCGTTGAGGCTTGTTATGTAATCAATTCATTTACTTGGTCGTTTTGTAGGCCTAAAATAATTCTATCTCTTTCAACACAACTCATTTCTTTTTCACTTCTGACATACAGGACTTGCATTCTGCAAGCGAATCATTCAATTTTAATATCATTACCCGAGTTCTTATTTTGAAATAGAGGGTCGAGACGAAGGAGGTCAGCCACTCACCATGAGTCTTTGCTTGAGGCAAGAGACTGGTTGGCTGCGCTAGACGTCGCCTACGCGATCACCTGAAATCGCACAAGCAACCGATTAGAACACTGTATTAGGCAAGAAATTTGATAGGAAATGCGAGTTCGAAATGTAAGCCATGAAAACCATCGAAAACATTCACGAAAACGCAATCAGAAAACCAAAGCCAAAACCAACACAAGCGGCGTGAAAAGCAGAGCAACGGGAGGTCTCTCCCGACTCAGCCGCAGAGTCAATCCTCGAGGCGCTACCCGCTGAATGTGGGACTTGGTTCCGAAGAAGCCATTCCATAACGTAGAATGGATCTTAATTCAACCGTTCCCGTTCGATCGATTCGATCGATCCCGACCTATCGGTCCCGACCGAGTCGATAGCGACAGTGTTCCTTTCTCGCGCACCCCGTGGACGGACAACGGGGCACGATGTAGGGACGGGGCACTACACCATAACCAACTAAAAATAAGTTTCGTCCTCGAAACTTAAGAACATAACCTACCTCTATGAAATAATGAAGGAAACTTTTCTTTCATCTCTGACTCGAGTTCCCATGTCGACTCTTCCGTCGCATGGTTCCTCCAGAGTACGCGAACAAGAGGGATCACTCGACTTCGTAGAAGCTTATCCTTGCGTTCTAAGATTTGAACTGGTTCTTCAACGTAGGATAAGTCGGACTTTAGCTCCAGCTGGCCAAAATCTACCACGTGGCTAGGGTCGTGCACGTACTTCCGTAGCTGGGAGACGTGGAAGACATTGTGCACACCTTCAAGCGCCGGCGGTAGGGCAATTCTATAGGCTACTGGGCGACCCGCTCGAGTACTTCGAACGGCCCAACGAATCTCGGACTCAGCTTCCCCTTCGCACCGAACCGAGTAACTCCTCGCATAGGCGACACCTTTAGGAACACGTGATCGCCCACCTGGAACTCAAGCGGTCTTCGATGGGTGTCGGCGTAGCTCTTTTGCCGACTCTGTGCAATCTCCAGTCTTTCCCGAATTAGCTTAACCTTTTCCACAGTCTGTTCCACCAGCTCCGGGCCGAGTATCTGCCGTTCTCCGACTTCATCCCAGCAAATGGGCGATCTGCACTTCCGGCCGTACAAAGCTTCATACGGTGCCATTTGGATACTGGATTGGTAGCTATTGTTGTACGCAAATTCCGCCAGCAGTATGTGGACGTCCCAGCTTGATTTGAAGTCAATTGCGCAGAGCCGTAGCATGTCTTCGAGAATCTGATTAACGCGCTCCGTTTGGCCGTCGGTCTGAGGATGGTAAGCTGAGCTGAACTGCAACTTGGTACCCAGCGCCGACTGAAGACTACTCCAGAATCGCGACATGAACCGTGAATCCCGATCAGAGACTATGGATACTGGAACTCCGTGCAGCCGTACTATCTCGTCAAGATAAATCTGCGCCAGGCGATCAACGCTCCAAGTAACTTTGATGGCGATAAAGTGCGCTGACTTGGTTAATCGATCGACAATGACCCAGATGGCGTCATTCTCCCGTGGTGTCTTCGGCAGGCCAACAATAAAATCCATAGTGACGTGATCCCATTTCCACTCGGGAATAGCGAGGTTCTGCATCTCTCCACCCGGTCGCTGATGCTCAGCTTTCACCTGCTGACAGGCCATGCATTGTGACACGAAGAGCGCCACATCTCTCTTCATCCCGTGCCACCAGAAGGTCGTACGGAGGTCCTTATACATCTTGGTACTGCCTGGATGCAAGGTATATTTCGCATAATGCGCCTCCGACATTATCTCCTTTCGCAGTTCTGAATCATCCGGAACACATAGTCGGCCATTCAATCTCAGCACGCCGGTCTTGTCTTCCGCAAAGTCGGTCGCACTACCTGTCGAAATTCGCTCACGCATTTTCTTCATGTACGGATCATCCTTCTGAGCGGCCATGATCTTTTCCAGCAAACTCGGCTCTAACTGAAGCTGCGCCAACCGTATATCTCTGAATCGAACCCGGAGATCGATGCCCATCTCTTCTAGATCTTGTAGGAGTCTGCGGTTGATGGATAGCGAGGCAAGGTATTTTCGACTCAGAGCGTCCGCCACAATATTCCCCTTGCCCGGAGTGTAGTCGATCGTCAAGTCATAGTCTTTGATCAATTCGAGCCAGCGCCTCTGTCGCAAGTTCAATTCCTTCTGAGTGAAGAGATACTTGAGGCTCTTGTGGTCGGTATAGATCGCGCACGCCACACCATATAGATAGTGATGCCACAATTTCAACGCGAACACAATCGCTGCTAACTCCAAGTCGTGCATAGGATAGTTCTTCTCGTGCGGCTTTAACTGTCTGGAGGCGAAGGATATCACCTTGTTTCGCTGTATGAGCACACATCCCAAGCCCTGGCCTGAAGTATCGCTGAATATCTAAAAACCCTCTGGCCCATCCGGAAGTGCGAGTATAGGTGCCGAAATCAGTCGCTGTTTTAGCTCCTGGAATGAAGCTTCACAGTCATCCGACCACTCATACGCGACTCCCTTTTGAGTGAGGCGAGTCAGTGGCGATGCAATCTTTGCGAAGTCTTTCACGAAGCGTCGATAGTATCCCGCCAAACCAAGAAAGCTTCGAATCTCACTAGCAGACGCAGGCCGCTTCCAATCAGCAACAGCTTCCACTTTCTTCGGGTCGATTGCAATGCCTTCGGACGAAATGATGTGACCAAGAAAGGATACGCTGCTTAGCCAAAATTCGTACTTACTCTGCTTCGCGTACAACTCATGTTCTCGAAGTGTCTGAAGCACGGCCCGTAGATGTTCTGCATGTTGCGCCCTGTCCTTCGAGTAGACGAGAATATCATCAATAAAGACTACCACAAATTTATCAAGGAAGGGTCGAAATACCCGATTCATCAGATCCATGAAGGCGGCAGAAGCATTCGTCAGGCCAAATGGCATCACCAAGAACTCGTAGTGGCCGTATCGAGTGCGAAAGGCGGACTTTTGCACGTCGTCTGACTTGATCTTGAGTTGATGATAGCCTGAGCGGAGATCAATCTTCGAAAATACCAAGGCACCTTGCAGTTGATCGAATAAGTCGTCTATGCGAGGCAATGGGTACTTGTTCCGGATGGTGGCCTTGTTCAACTCTCGGTAATCGACACACAGACGCATGGACCCATCCTTCTTCTTCACGAACAACACGGGCGCTCCCCACGGTGACACACTAGGCCGAATAAATCCTCTATCGAGTAACTCTTGTAACTGGACCTTGAATTCCTTCAGCTCGGCGGGGGCCATTCTGTACGGGGCCTTGGAAATCGGTCGGGTATCGGGAAGTGTGTCGATACTGAACTCGATTTCTCTGTCGGGGGACATGCCGGGTAGCTCGTCCGGGAACACATCGGGGAATTCTACCACAACGTCGGTCTGACCCGCGTTTGCACCATCCTGTCGCATGTCTCGGACGGACGCCAAATAGCCCTCGCACCCAGAATGCAGCATCCTCCGAGCAGAAATCGCCGAGATCAGCATGCAGGTCGACGACGCCTCACCACACGAAAAGCAAAATTCAGGCACTCCTGGTATGCGGAAGGTGACCGTCTTTCCAGCGCAGTCTATGGTTGCGTTGCACGGCCCGAGCCAATCCATTCCCAGAATAATATCGAAGTCCTTCATGTCTAGGACTATCACGTCAAGACCGATCTTTTGACCGTCGATACAGATAATTCTATCGGCACAGGCTAAGTTTGTGAGTATTGGTGTGCCCGAAGGTGTGCTTACGCTAAGGTCAAGATCTAATGATATTACAGGAAATTTGTGCTCGGTGACAAAGTCCGTCGATATAAAACTATGTGAAGCACCTGAATCAAATAGTACACGAGCAGGCACATTATTGAAATTTAGTATACCTGTCACGACCGTATCTGATGCATGCGCTTCATCTCGAGTCATGGCGTAGACGCGGCCCTGGGCAATGGGGCGACGGTCTTGGCCATTTTGTGGTGCGGGTTGATGGGCTCGAGGCGCTGGAACTTGATTCCCTGGACGGTTCTGTTGGGGCGCCATTGGACGGTGCTGTTGGGGCACCGTTGGGTTCGGCCTTCTGGTTGGACACTCAGCACGCATGTGGCCCCTCTTGCCACAGTGCCAGCATCCACCCTCTGGTACCTGGCAATCGTCGATCGTGTGACCGATATTATGACATCGGTTGCAGTAAGGCTTTGGGTTACGCCCTTGATATCCGCTTTGGGGCCTATTGTTCGGACGCTTGGTCACGTTGTTCCCTCCTGCGTGGCTAGGGCGTTTATGATTGTAGGTATGCACAGCGCCGGCAGCACCTGGAGGATATTGGCATTCAAGGCGGAGGGCGTGGTTGAGAGACTCCCCCATCGTTTTGTATTGCGGGACGGACACGTGGGCGTAGATGGATGGTCGTAGACCCACTTCGAACCGTCGAGCACGACTCGCCAGGGAGGGCAGGAATTCTCCAGCAAACTTGGCTAACTTGTTGAACTCCGCCGCATACTGCCGTACCGTCATATTCCCTTGCCTTAGCTGCATGAATTCATTTTCCTTCTCTTGTCGAATGGCTTCGGGGAGGTACTCGATCTCGAACGCCTCGCGGAAGGTGGCCCAAGAAATTGCCGCTGTCTCGTCGTCGCGTCTGATCGCTCGCTTTTGCACGGCCCACCAGTCGTGCGCGTTCGACCGGAGTAGAAGTTGAGCGCATGCGACTTTCTTGGACTCTTCAACGTCTAGCAGCTCGAACTTGTCTTCCAGTTCCTCTAACCAGTCGATCTCCAAGGAGGGATCTTCCGTGCCGTAGAAGGAAGTACGGCAACTTTTTGTGAATTTCGACACGTCGAAGTTAGAACTTCTCGGTATTGCATACGTAGGCTCGGGTGCCTCCGGATCGACATCACTTTGTCTGGCCGCAGGCTCGGTCACGGCAGGAGTTGTCGTGGAGTTGTTGTTGTTGGCCACCACCGTCTGTACAATCTGCTGAAGAGTATCAAGCTGCTTTTGCTGCAACTTGAATTGTGCATCGAATCGAGCCTCGAACTGGATCTGGCGTGCCTCTACCTCCCGTCGATGTGCCTCAGTCTTCCGTCGATGTTGCTCATTCAGGCGTTGATTCTCCTGAGCTTGTTGTTGTTGCGCTTCCAGCATACGCACTATCTGTTCCATGGCATCGTTAGAGGGTCCGGGCCTCGAGCTACTCGAGCCGCTCGAAGCACTTTCTTCGTTCGCCACATTCACCGCCGCACCTTCTGAGATTTTGAAGGTAAAAATGCATTAGTAACCAAACTTATTACGGACTCCCTCGTATGGAACGACATATCTCATCGACACGACACCAACGATTTGTGACTGGAAACTCGACACTAGAGGCCAAAGACGTAAAGCCGTGCTCTGATACCAATATGTCACGCCCCGATTCCGTAGAATCGATAGTCGTCCCCCGGGCGTGATGCCGTGCGAGCCTAAGTTGCGCTCGCACAAGGCATAGTCATAAGGTTATCCGAAACACAACAATAAGAAAATGTGCAGAGTAAATTGAACACACATTATAGAGAAGAAAATTTAAGCTTTATTGATAATGAACATCATTTTACAGACTCGATACAAAGGCGCCGCGCGGGCTTTTTACAAACTGACTCCATTACAAAATGAACGTCGACGAGATAGCCATTCCATACATATCATCCCTTGATTACAACCAGCATTACAAAACCACCTGGGATGACGGGAAGCCGCTCCATCTGTCTTCTTGGCCTTCGACAGCGGAGTCTTCAAAAGGTTGGATCCAAACTTCGACCGCAAGGACGAAGCTTCAAAACACACGAGCGTTGCCTTCCTTCACGTAGCACGCTCCTCCCGATCTATCACACCTGTAGAGAGAGCGAGGATCAGTACAATCAACATGTACTGGCGAGTGGCTAATTAATTTCCAGGCTCTCATTTGGTTCAAGAATTTAGATGAAATCATACAACTTGCTTTTAGTGGTCTTTCTAGCCATCCTAGATATTTTCATAAGAAGTATTAAGTTACACCAAGATTTACTCCGACAGAGCGCGCCGTGCGACATAAAACTTACCATCACCTTCCCTGTTAGTTGATCACAATTTATATCAAGTGTTTGATATTGGAGGTCACTGGCATTAACTAGCCATCTTGGACATAGCCTGGTAATACGGGACCCTTGCAACGCAAGTAGCGAGCTCCGATGCAAGTTCCCGTCTTACCGATTGCCTATTACCCAGCTCGGCTATAACCTATTTCTTCCTAGGCCGAGTCGGTCCCGTGGCCCCGGGTTGCCGCTTGAAGAAACCATCGTCCTTGTCGACAAGTTGTCCATGACCATGATAGGTTAACATGGTGTATTTTAGGATACCGTTGAGGCTTGTTATGTAATCAATTCATTTACTTGGTCGTTTTGTAGGCCTAAAATAATTCTATCTCTTTCAACACAACTCATTTCTTTTTCACTTCTGACATACATGACTTGCATTCTGCAAGCGAATCATTCAATTTTAATATCATTACCCGAGTTCTTATTTTGAAATAGAGGGTCGAGACGAAGGAGGTCAGCCACTCACCATGAGTCTTTGCTTGAGGCGAGAGACTGGTTGGCTGCGCTAGACGTCATTTATGGACGGGTATTCTGGGTATAATCAGATCAAAATGTTTCCAGACGACGAGAAGCACACTTCTTTCAGAACGCCGATCGGTACATACTGTTATACAGTGATGCCATTCGGTCTCAAGAATGCAGGAGCAACTTATCAACGAGCTATGAGCATTATATTCCGTGAACATTTGCGGAAAACAGTTGAATGCTACGTTGATGATATTGCAGTCAAAAGTCGACAAAAAGAGGATCACATCCAAGATTTGAAGACTATATTTGATCTAATGCGTAAGCATCAGTTAAAGATGAACCCTACTAAGTCCTTCTTAGGCGTCTCTAGTGGCAAATTTCTTGGCTTTGTCATTACCGCTAAAGGTATACACGTAGATCCCGAGAAGATCAAAGCTATCCAAGAGATGCATCCTCTACGCACCTTAAAAGAGCTACGAGGATTTCAAGGAAGGATCGCTTATATCAGGAGATTCATCTCCAATCTTTCAGGACGCTGCAGACCATTCAACAAACTTATGAAGAAAGGTGTTTCTTTTGTCTGGAATGATGAATGTCAGAAGGCATTCGATGATATAAAACAATATCTGATGAGCCCTCCAGTATTGGTACCTCCTGTCTCAGGAATACCGTTCCTATTATATACCTGAGCAATGAGTCATTCACTGGGTGCATTGCTCGCTCAAAAGAATAAAAATGGTCATGAACAAGCCATTTACTATCTCAGTCGTACTATGACCGGAGCTGAACCTCGATATTCACCGGTCGAAAAAGAATGTCTAGCCTTGATGTTCGTCGTCCAAAAGACACGACATTATATCATGGGTCAGACTATTCATGTCATTTCCCGAATCAATCCTATACGGGTCATGATGAAGAAACCCAGTGTTTTGAATTCTCGATTGGCTAACTGGGAAATCTTACTTGCTCAGTATGATATGCACTACATTCCTCAGAAATCAGTCAAAGGACAAGCTTTAGCTGATTTTCTGGCTGCTCATTCAATTCCAGAAAATTCAAAACTCTATGATGAAATCCCAGATGAAGTCCTAGATTCAAACCAAATTGCTGAAGAAGATCCTACTTGGCGTCTATTCTTTGATGGAGCTTCGAGAATAGGTCCTAATGGTGACATTGTCGCTGGAGTTGGAATCGTTCTTGTGTCGCCAGAAGGTCTTGCTATCCAAAGAGCTTATTCTCTCGATCAACCATGTTCAAACAATGTAGCTGAGTACAATGCACTGCTTATTGGTCTTCAACTCGCTAAACATCTGAATATTCAACATTTGGAAGCGTATGGAGATTCTAAACTCATTGTCAATCAGATAAGGGGTACTTATGAAGTTCGCCATCAAGATCTGGTTCCTTATCATAGATCGGCTATATATATGGCTTCTTCATTTGAAGAGTTCTTTATCGAGCATGTTAGGCGAGCATGTAACACAGAAGCTGATGCTCTTGCCAATCTTGCGGCGGTGTTGGCTATTCCAATTAGACGTCAACAAATGATTGTTGTCTGCAATCGAGAATTATTTCATCTTGAAAATAATATAACTCTAGGACTTCCAGTTGACATTGAAGAATCAACATCTCATGATGTCAACACAACAAGAGGATTTGGATTTAGTCGTAAATCATTGTCATCTTCATCTGATTCTAGTATGGAATTCATCTTCAGTAATTCAGCTGAGACTCAGAATACGGATAAAGATTGGAGACTTCCTTTCTTAGATTTCGTATTATATGATATTCTTCCAGATAATCCGAGTGAAGCGGCATCTATCAGACGACGATCACTCAGATTCTATTACAATCATACTACAAAACCATTATATCGTCGAGCTTATGATGGTTTACTTCTTCGATGTGTTGCCGGTGATGAGATTCAACAAATCATTCGTGAAGCACATGATGGAATTTGTGGAGCACATCAGCCTGGGCCAAAACTTCAAGACCGTATTCGACGTATGGGTTATTACTGGCCTACTATGGTATCAGATGCCATCGAATATGCGAGGAAGTGTAAAGCTTGTCAAATCCATGCGGACTTTATTCATCAACCCTCAGAATTTCTACATCCGACGGCAGCATCATGGCCCTTCGAAGCTTGGGGCATGGACATTATTGGTCCGATTAATCCGCCATCATCAAAAGGTCATCGGTTCATTCTCGCAATAATTGATTATTTCTCCAAATGGGCCGAAGCTATTCCTTTATCTGAAGTCAAGACGTCCAATGTCATCAATTTTATCAAGCATCATGTCATATACAGATTTGGTGTTCCTCGACGTATTATTCATGATAATGGTCCACAGTTCGTCAGTCAGAAATTTACTCGATTCTGTGACGATCATCGGATCAACAATGTGGCTTCTACCGCATATAATCCGGCAGCTAACGGATTAGCAGAAGCTTTCAACAAGACCATCATCAAACTCTTAAAGAAGTTTGTTTCTACTAACAAACGCAATTGGAGTGAGAAACTTGATGAATGTTTGTGGGCTTACCGGACTACAGTTCGTAATGCTACTAAATGCACACCTTTCTCTCTGGTGTACGGATGCGAAGCTGTTCTTCCATTAGAGATTCAAATTCCTTCTTTAAGGATAGCAATCGCTAATGATCTTACTGCCGAGAATAATGATCGTCTTCGACTTCAGGAGTTAGAAGCTCTGGATGAAAAGCGGTTATCTGCTCAACAGAATATTGAATTCTATCAAGCTAGAATTTCAAGAGCTTTTAACAAGAAAGTCAGAGTTCGAGCATATCAAAAAGGAGAACTTGTTCTAACGGTTAGACGTCCTATGACTATGACTCATATGAGCAAATGCAAATTCAACGCAAAGTGGGAAGGCCCCTATATTGTGAGCAGAGTTTTCTCAAATGGAGCTTATCAACTCTCAGAACTTGATGGTCAGAAAGTTATGATGCCTATCAATGGCAAATTCCTTAAAAAGTATTATATATGTATAAATGTAAATCATCAGACAAGTTCATGTTTATAAATAAAATTTTATTTTAATCATGAATGATGGTACATGATATTAAGGAAGATCACTATCATCCTTCTCTACATTTGGACGCGGACCACTGCCGTCTTTCTCGAAAATGCGATCAGCAAAAGAACTGAGAACTTCTTTGCTGGAGCCCACGAGAAACTTGCAGACTGCCATCCTCATGGCTTCCTCTTCTTCAGTACTTCCTGGATCAAGCAGAAAAACCAGAATGTCTCGTGGCGGCTTGGGTGCAGATGAACCTTCACATGCTTCTACCTTCTTCGGCTGAATTGGATCGACATGGCGTTCTTCAGTGTCCTTTTGAACCTTCGAGACGATTTCCGCCTTCTTGGATGCTTCCTCAGACGACATTTTTATGTTGAAGAGTAGAAGTGTTCGTTCTTGTTAGATTTTTGCTATATTTGTAGACAGAAGTTCCTCGAATAATGAAACGACACATTCATCCGACGGTTCGTCCGTTCATTAATGCTTGACGGTTCATCCGTTCATTTATTACATTCATCCGATGGTTCACTTGTTCATTATCACCTGATGTTTTGTCCATTCATTATCTTCTATCAATTTATTAAAAAAAAGAAGTAGAAATTCGTTATTTATCACGTTTGCATAACCTCTGAATAAATGCTGAATCTACTTACTCATTTGTCATTTTCCATCTTTGACCTCTGCATAGAAATCAATCTATTTTCTTTTGAGTTCCTACATATTATCACGTCCATATTACCTCTGATAGTATTATGTACTCTGAATCAGAAAAGAAGGTTTCATTATCTATCATGTCCATACTTCATCCAAATAAATACAAATTATTGAGTATAGAAAGATTATCATTTCCACTCTCATATCATCATAAAAAGTCTATTACATTTTCTTAGACTTTCTTACAAATCATAATGGAAATCTATTACAATTTTGGATTTTCATTCTACACACACAACAATAATCTAATAGAGATCTATTTTCTTCCTTGGATCTTCTTTTACGGGTTCGTTGTTTGTTGCAATTCCTGACTGTCTGAGCTCCAGTGGCGACCAGAACAGCAGGAATCAAACTCTGGTCTTATCTCTCAGACGAGAGGAGAACCACAGAGTATGGCAGCCCGAAGGCGTATTGCTGCCAATACAACTGATGGATTAGGAGCGGCCTTTCAGAGGGGACATGGATGTATCCAACATTGGGATACAATTCCTAGTTCTGCCGTGAAAGGAACTCTACTACCCGATTTCTCGGGATAGAGTTAACTCCATCGTCCAACTCTCCGTGTATAAAGGCTCTTCCTACCATCGGAGGAAGACCCTTCTATCCCACGAAGAGTTCTGAGTTGTCTGATTTGCGCGTCAAAAGCGCATGAGCTCCCTGATGTTGATGTCAAAAGAACGCTCCCCACAGCATCCAAATCACCAATGCCAGTTCTGAAAATTTTTTGCAGCCAAGCTTCTGCAGAAAACAGCAAAGAAAAAGAGATTGATTAACAGAAATGTCATTTGGCACGCACTGGCTAGTCAAGCACACCCTGTTCAGTCAGAAACAAAAGTTCATCTTCAACAGTGAAAATTGGGCTATTATACTGAACTTACCATCGAGATTAAGATTAGAAAGCATTGCTTTCCTGTTGAGAATGAAATCTTGCAAAAAGGTCATTCTCAGAAGAAGAACAAGAATGAAGAGATGAGTATGGGTGGAACTTAGTTATCTAATTAAAGGTCAAAGTGCAAGCCTATTTTTGGGAAAGATCCGAGTAAAAAGTGCTCATAACCACGGAATGAGTGTCACGTGTGCTTTGGAAGACAACATAATATTTGAAATAGTCAAAGAAGCCACCTAATGCCTTTTCATTAGTGCACGCTATTCGGAGTAAAGCTAGCTTTCAGCGTGAATTCGTACCACAGAAATATTTGAGCATTGATGCCCTTACAAAAGAGAAAAAGAAGTGCAACATTTTCAAAAGAAAACAGAAACATGAAAAGGACACGCCCTATTTTGCAGAGCGACTGAGCTTGGCGTCTAATTCCTCTACGCTGTTGACCCCCATACGGTGTAACAGAGCGTTGAGCGCTTCCCATTGCTCTGCGAGGCTACGTCCATTGGAAGAAGATGAGCCATCCAGACCAAAATGGCTCAGGAAGTTCTTGGCTAATTGTGTAGGGTCATCTTTAAACTCAAAAACTAAAGGCTCCGGTTCTTTACCCCCGAAAGTAGGGTCGCCATGGGCAGAAAAACCCAACTTTCGTGCTTCTTCTTCAGCTTTCTCCTTCGGTGTCATGTTGACGTGAGATGAAGATTAAAGTCGAATTTCCTCCCTGTTTATATAAAGAAGCACGCCGGCGGTTCATATTCCACCATAAATTGGATGCAATCAGTCTCGAAAAATGAAGAGTCATCATGACATTTAATAAATTCATTTGCATGTTTTCAAAGCATTAAGGAGGAAATATCTCTTTAAAGTCATCTCAGCGTGACTAAATTCATTTTATCATCTTAATTTCAAAGTATTTCGAAATAATTTATCATTTTTCGAAAACTTTGAAGGGGGTTTTGTAGGCCTTCAAAATGAAAGTCACGCTGAGTTAATCAGAATTGAGTCTCAAAATCACGCTGAGTTGATCAGAATTGAGTCTCAAAGTCACGCTGAGTTGATCAAGACAAATGTTTAAAAATCACGCTAGTGACAGATCATCATTTGTCAGAAGTGTCATTATGACTGACAGCACGATAGTCGAATAATGTCTCCTCATATGCCACGTATGCACGAAACTCGAGAGATCACAGCCGACTTTTGCGTGACTTTTGAAATCTTCTTCAGCAAGACTCAGCCTTCATCAAGTTGGCGTACCAAAAGGGCTTCTTGTCATTTAATGCGACTGACAAAGTAATCACTGTCAGAGATTTTGTGTCAGTCGAGGCACGTCAAATCAAGACAGCTGGCAGTCCTGCTCAAGACTGCGTGTATTTTGAACTTATATGTTCCTTCATCAAGTTTGCGTGGATTTTGAAGCTTTTTGCCCCAAGTCTGCGTAGATTCTGAAGCTTCTTGCCCCAAGTTTGCGTGGATTTTGAAGCTTTCTGACCCAAGTCTGCGTGGATTTCGTCTTCAACGAGCCTGCGTGGATTTCATCAAATTGGAGTACGTGGCAGCCATGCCACTGATCTCTCGCTTGCGTGTCCTGTAACTTGCACACGACTCATACATGATTGCCATGTGTCCAACAGTTACAGGCCACGTCCAGTAACTGCTCACAACTCTGCGTATGTTAAATCCTGCGTGATTTTCAACTATGCAGAGGCTGTGAAGACAGTTATCTTTTTTCAGTTATTTTTGACTCTATAAATAGAGTTCTTTTCTTATTCATTAGACAGATACACAGATATCTAATTGCTGTTGAAATTTTGAGAGCTTTTCTTCTTCGCATCGTCTAAGGGATAAAGCGATCGTCTTCTAGATCGGATTCCTACAGTTGTAATTTTTCCAGATACACAATAAATAAAGTGAATTTATTTATGGAAAACAGAGCTAAGCCCCAAAGGGGCTTAGCGACTCGGACTCGGACTCGGACTCGGGCTCGGGCTCGGACTCGGACTCGGGCTCATGGGCTCATGAGACGTAATGTGGCGTTTTGTTGGCGCACTTTGCACTTAGCACGTCAGCAGTCATGCGGTCTTTATGCGGCTCATATGCGGCATGCGGCTCATATGCGGTCTCATGCGGCTCATGCGGTCCATGCGGTCCATGCGGTCCATGTGGCTCATGCGGCTCATGCGGTCCATGAGGCTCATGCGGTCAGGCTGCTGCTGCTGCTGCCGCATGGAGGGCTTCGCTGACTGTGCATATTACAAATCAGTAATGGAAAGGCTGAATCAATGCGATTAAATCAGATCCTATCTTTGTGGGATTTGAATTAATTCAGATCCTATCTTTGTGGGATTTGAATTAATTTCGTGGAATTTGAATTAATTCGCTGCTATCTTTTTTGTGATCTGATTCAATCTTTCCATAACTGAAGAGGCGGCTAGGGTTTCCACCCTCTCTCTATATATACTCTCTTCTGGCCTCCTTTGTGGCTATTACGAAAAATAGAAGTTAGAAAAGGAGAAAGAGAGAGAGAGTTGCTGCCGCCATTGCAAGTCCATCCGAGGAGTCAGAACCGAGGTGACTTCGAGCGTTCCACAAGTTCTTCAACTTGCTGGTTCCTGGAAGCAGATCGTGTGGGGCGAATCTTGCTTTGAGCAACGGTGTTTTGACACCCCAGCAACTGTTCTTCTTCTAATCTTCCTCCAGAATATTGTAACTCGTTATGTCCCAATTGCAACACGTTTGCAAGGAAGAACGAGAGATCTTCTCTTTTTCCCTCCTTCAGATTGTAATTTGACTATTTGATTTATTGTACCTTCGTAGATCTTGAGTTTGATCACTGCAAAGTTTTTGTGTGACATCTCAGATCTCGATTGCATCTGTTTTTCATCTTTGATCAAGCCCCGGGAATAACAATAAATTGGAATAGAAATCACAGTTGGAGGAAGTTTTTTTTTTTTTTTTTTATAAAATGAACTTCTACCATAGAAATAGGGAAGATAGAGTAGTGACTGCCAATATGCTCACAAGAATAGCAGGTTCAAACGAGTAAAACTTTGATACAGAAGGGGGTATCAAAGTTTTAATACCACATATGTATGACAAGTGGACCCCCTTCAAAGTTTATGTGTATATATATGTATACACGTTTTACGAAGAGGGGGGGCCCACTTGTCATACATAGGAGATATCAAAACTATGATACCCCACGACTAATGTTGATGCTTCTGAATGCTTAGGAAGTAGGCGGCCTTGTTATAATTTTATTTTCAGGATATTTGTTGTGCATTGGCCCACATGTCAGTGAGGGTAGCATGGATCACGATTATTGCTTCCCCTCTGGACCACGGTTCTGGAAAGAACCGACTCGCAACATACTCAGGTGCCTTGGAGGCTTGGATTGCGTATGGTCCACAAATGTACACTGTTTCCTCGAGAGTGCATCAAAATTCAGATATAGAGAAACAACCGAAAGTTGGTTCTTTTTATCAATTTATGGGGACTTCTCTACTCTGTACCGAATGAACCGAACTGTTGTTAATCTAACTGTCAATTCTCTGTGCGAAGTCGGTTTGAAAATTGTAGTTCGGATTCTCGCGAGCCCAACTTTGCAGCAGCAGATTGCATGCCTCTGTGAGTGCGCGCATGCAGTGGCCAATGGCCAGAGTCGGTGTACACTGAGCCTCCCCCTCCTTGCTTAGCCTTTGCTTGCACATTGTGCTACACTCGAGTGCTGCCTTGACTTCGCTCCCCTTTTTTTGTTAGCTTGGTCGGCATTAAATAACTGTCGAAGCGTAGGGACCACATATCCAAACACGACATTGTAAATATTCCTTGGATTTTGGTCGATTCTTTTAGACTGGTAAAGTGTCTCGGTGACATGAAACTCTTTTCGGCTAAGAAGGGTCCCATTGTTGATCCATACGTAGTTGTTGCAGTCAAATTCTCGTACTGTGCGGTCATAGACTGCACGAGAATTTGACTTAGCAGTCTGCGGAGGTTTTAAATTCCACAACTCTTTGGGACCGCATAGTCGTGCACTTCTCGGAGCACAGGTCAGGTTACGTATGCATGAGATGTGAAATTGTGTTGTTAATGGAACAGAACATTTTAGAGGGGGGGGGGGGGGGGTGGAACGTAAAGTACACTGGCATATTATGGGAAACAAAAAATGTGTCATTGTATTTTTTTTTTTTTTTTTTTTTGGCTCATTTCTGATTTTCCAGAATCAATGTGCCAATAGGAAAAAAAAAAGAGGACAGATTCTCCCAACTGGTGTGGTGATTATATTTATTTAATTAATTATATAGATAACACAAAAAAAATTCTTAAAACTATAAATAATCCGTATCCAAACACCACCCCAAATTCTAAAACCTTTAACCATAAAACTTAATTCTAACCCAAAACCTGACACAAACCCAAACAAAAATTCTTAGTCTTCGATCCATGGCAAATAAAGATCGTGTCCCGCTTCTGGATAAATAGCTTCTAATAAAATATTGTAAAATTTCTGAATGGAGAGGGATAGATCAGGTAGAGAACAGAAGAAAAAAAATAGAAAAGAGAGAAAAGAGTTTGTGTGAAACCTCCATCACCTTTCTTTGAATTTATAGGCCCCCATATATAGTCGTTGAAATATAACGTTTAGAAATTCGAATGTTGGAAGTACTAGCGTTTAGAAATTCGAACATTGGAATTCTCAATTTTTTTTAACATGAAAAACGTCAGAAATGTGCCAACATAGATGTATTTTCTTTGTGAATGCGCCATTCTTGTTGGCACATTTCTGATTTTCCAAAAAATGTTCCAATGGAGATGGCGGTCCATCTCCCTAACAATTTTTTTAAACCCTTCCCTTCACACCAAATCTCCTAAAATATATCCCCCACCTAAAATCGATATGGATCCTTTAGGGCTTGTTTGGTAAATAGATTTGGATTTTGGATTTGGATTTGGAAATCCAAAATTCAAATCCAAATCCAAATCCAAATCATGGATTTCAAAATCCAAATCCAACTCCAACCAAACATAGGATTTGAATTTATGATTAATAACTAAATTATAGTCATGATAAATAATTAAGCTATTAATTAATTATAATTAATTATAGTTATTATTAATTATAAAATTAATAATTAACGATTAATAATTAACGATTAGTTATTATTAATTATAAAATTAATAATTAACAATTAGTTAATTTTTAAATAAATAACGATTAATAAATAACGATTAATAATTAATAATTATAAATTATAATTAACGATTAATATTTTTAATTAACGATTAATAATTATAAATTATAATTAATGATCAGTAATTATAAAATTAATAATTAACGATCAGTTAATTTTTAAATAAATAATGATTAATAATTAACGATTAATAATTAATAATTATAAATTATAATTAATGATTAATAATTAACGATTAATAATTTTTAATTAACGACTAATAATTATAAATTATAATTAACGATTAGTAATTAATAATTAACAATTAATAATTTTTAATAATTAACAATTAATAATTTTTAGAAAAATAACGATTATTATAATTATAAAATTAATAATTAATAATTAACGATTAGTTAATTTTTAAATAAATATTAGTTAGTTTTTAATTAACTATAAATTAAATATTTTAAAAATAATAATTATAAATTAATATAATGATGATTAGTAAATTATTAATTAAATTATCATAAAATATGATTATAATTGTGATTAAAATATTTTTAGTTAAGATTATAATAAAAAAGTTATTAACAAATTATTAATTAATATTATAATAATACTAATAGATTATTAATTATGATTATAATTGGATATTAATTAATAAAATTGGGTTTGATTAATAAAATTATTATAATTATGATTAATAAAGTAATAAATTATTAATTAGGATTATTATAAATTATTTAATTATGATAACTAACTATTAGTTAGTTTTTTATTAATTAACTAATTTTTAACAAAATTATTAAAGAATAAATATTTTAACAAAATGATTAAAGAATAACTAATTTTTAACAAAATTATTAAAGAATAAATATTTTAATAAAATTATTAAAGAATAACTTTTTTTTTCCTCCCAAATCCAAGTTCTGGATTTTGTCATACTTTCCATATCCAAATCCATTTCCAACTAAACATAGGATTCCATAAATTTTTCTCCAAATCTATAAAAATTCAAATTTCACCTCCAAATACGATTTATCAAACGGGTCCTTAGTTGGGCAGTGAGTATACTGTTGCACTCATTAGCCGCCCACATGAAGAATGTTCCTATTTCTTGTAGGAGGACCACCCACAACAGTGAGTATACTGTTGCACTCATTAGGCGCCCACCTGATGGATTATTTAGGATGACCACCCACATAAAGTATGTTCCTATTTCTTGTGGGAACATGTATTGTGAATTTGGATTTGGATTCGGATTCGTATCCGACTCATATTTCTTTGATTTAGATATCCGTCGAATTATCTGTTAGTAGGAATTCTCAACTCTATATTTAGACTCTAAAATTAAATTATAAAATAACAATCTAACCGAGACCGAGACTTGTACTTGGTTCAATGTTCTTAAGACAATATTCGTTCCGTATTGGTACTTACGGTTTAATGACGATTAGTCTCCCAGGATAAAACGGTTCTTTCCTTCCATAACAGCACTTCATACCGCAGGAATTCGATGAAGCAATGTTGGTAGTCCCTCTCTCTCTTGGACGTAATGCTAGATGGATGAATAAATGAATTGTTTCAATAGTTTCAATACTTCAAACACTTACGCTTTTATAAATGATAAAGAGACACAATGGAAATGACACATCTTTCCAATAGATTCATTGAATAGATTCGTACACATTTTCAACAGATTCGTTGTCATAGATTCGTTCTAACAAAAACAATTATTATTTTTAATTAATATTTCAAATATACATTCACTTTTCCAACATTACCAACTTGACTGATCCATTTAGACCAAAGTCTTGCTTGCAACGTGATGTCGGCATGGTGATGTCGGCATGATGATGTCAATTACAAAATATCATCGGTTCTTAGTACGTAGATAACCGTACATTTGGGATCACACTTGTGGTGTTACAGGTGATGTGACCATATAGTGCCAAAAAATCGATGGAGTACATATATGTTCAAAATGCAATTTATTAGCCAAGTTAGAAACTTATGTGGATGGAGTACATATATGACTCATTGGTTGAAATATTTCATTAGCCTTCTTCATTTCAGAAAAAAAAAAAAAAAAAAAAGTACATCAAACTTCTGTTCACTGTAATTATTGAGTTCAATAAACCTCAGATTTTAGTATTTTACTTGAGATCCCTTTGTGCTAGCTGGGTTAAAATCCGACACAAAGTAAATTATTTCAAATAAGTCGTAGTCAGTAATTTAATTCCACACTCATGACTAATGTTGTTGGCCTTGTGCCTCATGAATAATAATTCCTGCAACAATTCGTCAGTAAGTATATACAGTCAAGTCCAATATCATGTCCAGAACATTTTTGTGATTCTGCAAATTTATTTCTGAAATATATTTATAGATATTCAACTGCTAACAGAGTCAGAGGATTTTCTCCTTTTATTTTAGTTTGGAGAAAAATATTCTCTGCTCTTTTTTGTAATACCTTTCATGGGTCCAATTCAATACAAGGCGACTGCCAACGAAACCTAGTTCAAAATTTGGACCACTACCTATAACATGTACATGCTATACGTGTTAGATGTATTTTTTCTTCTTTTTCTTTTCCATGTTATATATACTGATTAATTTCTGGTGAGCAGCTTCTTAGTCCTGATATAAAGAATAAAGCTCATGACTGTTCCGAGAGTGCATATTGAACCCCATACGAGGAACGTCTTCCGGTAGCATCGGACTCCGACGCACGAACCTTCCACGGCTCCTCCGCCCTCCTGGTCGTAGATGATTGCGGAGATGTAGCCGAAGACGAGGGAGCCCAGGGGGATGTTCGCGACGACAATGTTGTGGTTCACGCTGAAATGCTGCGGTCCGAAGAGGTCGGATGTCATGGAGACCGCGATGGAGGTTATGGCACCGGAACACGCGCCGATGATGGCCGTGCCGACGAAGAGGGAGATGGTGTTCGGGATGAGCAGGAGGAAGAAGGAGCCGGCCATTGGGACCATAAGTATCGCCACGGATGCGGGTCTCGACACCATGTACTTGCTCCTGTATAAAGAAAAATCATGTCAGTGTCAGCAAGTGCGGAACCAGAAATCTGAACTAGAGTGGATTAGGATAAACTAGGTATAGTCTGACTCACAAAAAATTACAAATATATATATATATATATATATATATATATATATATATATATATATATATAAAATCTTTTGGGGTCGGCCCTTTGAGTGTCAGTGTCAGATACATATAGGACTTTGTGTAAGAACTCTTTTGTCAGTTACGTAGAGATTCTTTTTCTGGTTGAAGTTGGTCATTGCTTCACGGATCATGCTTTCACATAAGTTAGGAACTTCTGTTTGCAAGAAACGTTACAATATATATTCAGTGTTGGCAATATGTTTCACACTTGACCTGGTCCTGACTGAGCACTTGATCGAGATTTTTTTAGATACTGTAGAGCAAATATTAATAATAGAATATATTTGATTTGTCCCAAGGGGTAAGTTATATTCTTTAATAATTTTTTAAAAAAATGTTTTTGACTACTATCAACGGTCATTGAAAATTTTGGACTTTGTATCAAGTAAAAGTACATAGTCTATTACTCAACATACTAACAACAATTAATTAGTAATTGGAATATTAGTTAAATATAGTCACAAATTGAACTAAGAACTAGCAAATCTTATACTGATTTATAGTAATACTGGGGAGTCCACTAAATATCAGTGCTTTGGTCAAGAAGAAGTATATACTATCAGGAGTAATATGTTGATCTATGTTAATTGTGGCACATCAACGTGACGTCATAAACATGTTAAATATGACGTCATAAATCCTAGTGTTCCCACTGTGGCTTCTTCTTTTTCATGCTTTGTTTCCGCATCCAAATCCGTGACCGCCAGGTTATTTAGCATACATTTTTTGTCCAGAAATAATTAGTACGTTAAGCTTTTAAAAAATAATGAATAACTAATATAAAAATATGAAGATACTGGATCTTGGAATGCAATGATTAATAAAAAAATTTAAAATTATTGTTAACTTAAAATTTTCTGATTTAATTACTTGACCTTGATAATGCGGACAATGGAGCTGCGGACAGCTTTCCGAAGAAGCCGAACGAGGAATAGACGGAGAGGAGATCGCTCTGGCGCACGCGTCGAGACTGCGCGATCTGTCCCAAGTTGTTGCCGAACACCAACCCCATCGTTGCACCGGTGAGATAGACCAGGAAGTACAACCAGAAGTCCACGCTCCTTACTAGCCACCACACCCCGTGCTCTCCTCCCACACCACTTCCCGACTTCCCCTCCTCCACTTCCTCACTTCCTCCCGGCCCCCTCACTTCCTCCACTTCCTCGAGTACATTCCCTGCCGCGTTAATCCTATTCCTGCTCCTCCTCCTCAGCATCTGATCCCCAGCCCTCAGCAAGGGCACCAAGCACACCAACCCGACCATCCCCAGCAGCACCGTCGGGGGAATCAGCGACGAGCCCAGCGCGGGAACGAGGGTCTGCACCACCGCGTACGCGCCGGTCGCGCACGCGATCAGGAACACCACGAACAGCCCCGCGCCGTTGCCCTTCATCGCGGGCTTCGACTCGGCGAGGAACGGCGCGGCGAACAGCGCGAACCCGAGCGGCACCGCGCAGTTCAGCAGCAAGTAGACGCTGTTGTCGCCGCCGCCGGAGGATCTCTTGCCGGTGACGATCTGCGCCATGGTGACGTACATCTTCGCCGTGAGGCCCGTGTAGCTCGTGGCCAGGCCGATGACGACCCCGCTGTCGAGCGGGAACTTCCGCATGGCGGCGACGTAGCACGCGGTGTTGAACCAGCAGACGCTGTTTCCCGCCAGGAGCTGGAGGAGGACGTACTGCCAGTAGGAGAGCGTGGCGATCTTGTCGGCGAGGAAGAGGAACTGGACGCCGTAGCCGACGAGGCCGATGGCGGAGCCGGCCGCGAGGACGGACCAGAGGGGGAAGGAGTCGGCCACGAGGCCGCAGAGCCAGCCGAAGAGCTTCCCCGCGTCGGAGGCGACGGCGAGGTTGTTTAATTGTACCTGGGTGATGGCGAGGCGGGACTTGAGCTGGGAGGAGTAGGCCGGGAAGTCTGTGTTGGTGCTGCTGATGGCCTGGAGCCAGATGATGGCAACCAGGGTTAGCCAGGGGAACAAGCGAGACATAGTTGCTGCGAGAATTTACGTGTGTGTTCTTTCTTAATATATAAAGTGGAGTGAGTTTGTTTGTAGTCTCTGCCTACTAATAAGTGAACAGAGCGCGCGTATCTCTGTTGCTTTGCTATGTTGTTTGCCAAAACAAAATGGTGGGGTGGGGTTATTTATAGGGATAGAATCGGGAAGGCATGCAAATGCTGGATGTGGTGTGAAAGGGACATTTGGAAAATTTTGTCTTTTGGGTCCACTTGGTAATATTAATTTGTACTATATGTCATTTTTTTGTGTTCATACTTATATTCTACTTTTTGTAAAAAAAAAAGTAAAAATTATTTGTTTTGTTATGAAAAGTATTCGTTGTTACAAAAAATATTTTTCGTGACAAAAAATGAAATATAAGGTTGCGTTTGGTTCATTGTAATGTAATTGCAATTGTAATGGAATTAGGTTTGTAATGTAATTGAATTTGTAATGTAATGAAATTACAATTACATTACTATGTTTGGTTGAAACATGTAATCAAACCATGTAATCTAATGTCAATTGTATTCATATGTTTGGTTTACCATGTAATGTAATTGAGTTTCTAATTTAATATTTTTAAATACAACATTAAACAAAATATTAATAAAAATTTCAAAAAAAATTATAAATAAATAAATAAATAAAGGAAAAAAAAATATTTTATCCTTTGCTAAAAAAAGATCAAAAACGACAAAAAAAATAAAAAATGACAAACGAACAAAACGAAAAAAAAACAATCAACAACGATAAAAGCGATAAAAAAATGGAAAACAACAAAAATTCAAAAATGACAAAAAAGAGGAAAAAAAAAACCATCAAAAGTGACGTAAAATGATCAAAACGACAAAAAAAAAAAACAAAAAAAAAGACAAAAAAAAACAAAAAAGACAAAAATGACCAAAATGACCAAAAATGACAAAAAACAACCAAAACGAAGAAAGTACCAAAAAGGATTAAAAACGACAAAAAATGACCAAAAATGAACAAAACGACCAAATTATAGCATGCCAACATTCCGCTTAAGTTGTAATGTAATCGCGATTACATAGATTTTATGACGTAATTGAGTTTAGAAGAAACTGATGTAATGTAATCAAACTTGTAATCGCGATTACATTACATCTAAATTTTTTTTCTCCAACCAAACATCCGAGTTAGATTGACAACGTAACGTCAATTACATTACGTTGTCCAATCCTGCAATCCAAACGAGCCATAAGTCTAATAAAAATGTACCGAACTCGAGTGACTCTTGGAGAGGTATAAGACCGCGGTTGAGTGGCGGAAGATCAGTGGATCGAACCACGGAGACGTATTATTCCTTCCACTTATTTGGGAGCTAAGCTTCGTACGTATCGTCAAACATCCAAAAAATAATATTAAATAAAAAAGTATAATAAAAATTTAGTAAAAATTTATATTAATAAGTGGATCGAAAGTCAAGTAAAAAAAAATCCTTTTTTTTCTTTTCCTTTTTAATGGGCACTGTGAAATAGTTTTGGTTTATATATGTGGGGGCAAGCTTAATTAGTTTGGTTACAACAAGTGAACAATTTAGAGGCTTCATAGTGTTTGTGCTGGACTCATTTGCATCTGGAAGACTGGAACAAAGAACACCGGTTTGAAGTCATGGACAATGACGATTTTGTCCTTATCGACTAGCTATCGTTAGCATTCACTAGTCTGGCCCCCGCTGGCCTTCGTGGAATTCCGTCTTGGCGACTATGAACGAATGATTTCTCCCGCTTTAGCCCAAAAATGCACGGTATCTCCAACTTACGAGGCGGGGAAGGGGAGGCGACCGAGCGGTCCAAAGTAGAAAAATCCTCGAGTCATTTTCGATCGAAAATGGCTATGAAAATTCTCTCGTTCGTGGGCCCATTGGTCGTCAGTGAAAGAATGCTTCAGTCCAGTAATTCAGACTAGGGGGGCCCTAATAGTAGTGTCGGACTTTAGATTTTGAGGCCTGAGAGACGATTTCTAAAAGTAGTGCTCTCAAAATTTAATGTTCATATAATTTACATTTTTCATCGACGATGATACAATAATATTATATATCAACACAAAATTTAAGAAATAGAACAATAAATAAATTTTTTTTTAATCCAAAATAATATATGACATAATGAACTACTAATAAAATTGAAGATGTTTCAAACTAATAAGTAAAATTAGAACTTGTTTTGTTGTTCAATTTACACCTCCAAGAAACACAACAACAACAAAATGGTAGTCTAACTAACTGATTTGTCTTTTGGTATTTAGTTACTGCGATTGGTATAGAAATATCATTCGATCGATCCACTGACCGTACTGGTTGGAGGCTACGGATCGACGGGTTCATTGTGACAAATGTTCGATAAGTGTATGAAATTCATAAACATATATGTCCCAAGCAAGAAAGAAGTTCAGATTAGATTACATACATAAAACGTAGAAAGAAAGCTCAATTACATGCAACAGAAGATGGCATACGTTTGCCAACACAGAAATTGATAGTGCTGACTTACTGTTGTTGGATTATTTTGTGTCTTGTTATTATATTTGTCGTTAGATTATATACCTGTGAGTTTTCGTGTCTCTCACAACGTGTTTCAGGACATTTTCTAAGATATTGATATAGGAAAGAATATTTTAGGTAAAATCCACTTTGTGACTAAATGTTGTTCCAATTAGCTCAATTTAGAGGACAACAAAATTTGCTCTTTGAATGTCACAAATGAGTATCATGCAATTTATTGCTGCATCAAAACACACCGCAGAACTTTTTCGACTGCTAACTTGTATTTTTGTCCTTTTTTTAATAATTACATTATTAACTAGTTATTTTCATGTGCTGTATTCTTTGATAATTTAATTCTTACAATTATTTATCATTTATGTTATCCATAGTCGTTTGATTTTTTTTCTTCCATTTTAATCCTGACGTTTTTTTTTTGTTCTTTTATGTTTTGACAGGAAACAACACTTTGTTTTATTATATACTAATTATTTTCATGGCTTCGACATTTCTTGATAATTCTATTTTTAGAACACTTGTCATTTATATCATTTGATAATATATTTACTAATTTTAAGATTTTTCATTAATATATATATATATATATATATATATATATATATATATATATATATATATATATATATATATAATGTATATATATAAAATGTAAAATATATATATATATATATATATATATATATATATATATATATATATATATATATATATATATAAAATGTAAAAAAAAATGGAGTGGGTTCACGCCCGCCCCAAATAAAAATTTGGATCCGCTTCCAAGCAAACGGAGGGAAACATGATTCAACTGCTAATGGGAAAAATTTTAAACATAATTTTCGTACAAGAGTTTACTAGCCAATCGGTAAGTATTTTCACATATATATATATATATATATATATATATATATATATATATATATATATATATATATATATATATATATATATATATAAATTAATTCTAGCACGACATGCTATTCTAATTGAGCAAAATTTAAGTTTTCCAGGAAGTAGTAGTAAATTAGCATGAGATATGGTTTGAATTTAACATTCTCGGTAATAACACAGTAAAATAACATGAGATAATGTTGGAGAGAGTGGATTTTTTTTCTTTTCTAATTCCGTTCTTCCTAAAAGAAATATTCCAAGCATCCATCCTGTTTTAATTAGCATAGCATTTTGTGAGATATTGGGTTTGACAAATGGGGGTGAGACTAACAGAATTATAATGATGCGTATCATGATGCGTCAATCATCATGCTTCAATCATCAATATTAGACAACCTTATTTTTAGCGAAGAGAGCATGTTTACTCAGCGTCATTTGATCGACATTTGGGACGTTAAAAAAAAGAAAAAGAAAAAGAAAAAGAAAGAGGATTGGATGAAAGAACAGAAAATGCATTGTGTACTTCTAATTCCTTGGAAAGCAGCATGTTTTATTTCTTTTTTAGTGAGAGGATGCATGCATGAATTCTGATAACACAAGAGGAATTAAGTTGAGTTCTTGTCACCTTTAATGACCCTCATGACTTAATAAATTCTTATCAAAGCTGCAGTTGACTGCAGATGACAAATGACCATTGCTCCAACCATGCACTTCCAACATTAATTTGAGAATTATCATCTGTGAATTTATATAGTTTAGAGAAACATTGCTGTGAACTGTATGACTCATGAACGGGATTACCCCAGGGATAAGTCGGACAAGATTTCGCGTCTGAACGATTCTCATGCTCCGCATGATCCCACAATCGTAAGTGATTCCCCATAATCGACTCATAATAAGGGCCAACGGACAATCAAAACTAGTTTTGTATAAGACGATCCAATTCTATACGCCGGCCCTGCTCATGAAGGGATGTATCTTTATATTATTTCCGGTACTAATGAGATCATCATCTTATTTAAGATGGGATATATAGCATGAAATTGAAGATGTCACTGAACCGCTCGATCGGTGTGTAAACTGCTATATGCATTGTACTCAACCTTGATGTACATGTTAATATACACACATTTACTTAAAATAATAACTATTTCCTTTGTCAGCGAGCACGTATAACCAAAAAAACTGACTGCTTGGTTTCAGGCTTCTTCTGGTAGCTAGCTTGATATCTTGCACTATAAGTATTGTATATATGTACACTTCATCTTTGACTGCGGCAGGTGCAGACACGACAAATGAACCATATGAATTCTTGTCTTTGCTAATTATCGCCATCTTTTCTACATACTTATCTCTACATTGTTACGAGTTCGAGATATCCGTAATGAAAGATCGGGCGGCCAAGTTTGGTTTGGGCCGATCTATGCCCGATCAACATGCATGACCGACTCAATCCACAAATTTTTAGAGTTGACCTATATACATTATGGGCTATTTAGCATTTAGACTCTGAATTGTATATCAGTTTAGAGTTTAAGTACTCACATGTTCAATTGAAGAGTTTAAATTCTGGATTTTTATTTAGACTCTGAATTTTTATTTAGACTCTGAATTTTTATTTTTATGTAAAAGTTGGTTGGGATGGTTTTTTTTTTTTTTTTTTTTTCTTTTCTTCCAAATACCCCCCTCTCATCACCCCACCTCACACACACGCACACAACCCACCCACCAACCATTTAACGGAGGTATCTTGATCTTTACGACGAGTATTTTTTTTACCATTTTTTTATTATTATTTAACCGTTTATGAATATTGATCATGAATATTTCAAAAGTATTGGCTCATTTGACATCCGAAATTGTTTATACAAATATAAATCAATTTAGTTAAATTTACCACAATAAATTTTTCTATCCTAAATACTTTCAATCAATTTTTTGTTTGGTGAATTAGATACTTCCTGGAGGTTGAAGTGTAAAAAAATCACAAGTGTTCGAGAAATCAGGTATTAGAGACTTCAACTTGATCAACCACTAGCAAACTATAACAATTCTATATCCAACTTTGGAGAAAATCAAGTTGAAATTTTTTATATTATTTCATATAAGTAGTTAATTTTGATATTTTAAACCGATTAATTTTTTTAGTTACTATTTTTATAAAAATAATAGTATTGATCCTAATGCTGGTTCTGACCAACATTTCGACAATCTTTCAGATCATTGTTACAATATTTATAATAATATTAAATATTAAATATTTAATTTGTACTTTCACTCTTTCAACTTTCTAGAAAACGTAATAATTCCATAAATAAAAATCAATAAAGTTTTTTTGTCTATATTAATTTTTTTTCTACTACTAATTTTTAAAATAGCCAAGGCCCAACATCCAAGCCTAAGTCCAAAATCTAATTATGAAACCTTATTATGTTTAATAAGTCAGTCCAGACCAGACCAGACCCGACCCGACCCGACCTGCACCCAAATTGGATGGACTAAGATCGGATTCTGGGTCAGACTGGATTTGAAGTTTCGGTCACCGACCTGGATAGATCCGGATCGACCTGCTTGTCAAGACCGGACTAATCCGATACGATCTAGATCCGTTCAAATCCGGTCAACTCTGGGTCCTTGTCAACATGGTCCGGACCGGCCACACCTTGAATTGGAACTATTTTGTTACGAATATGTTACGTAATCGTGAAGTCATCATTTGCATATACTAAACAAGACATTCCTTAGTCCTTACCTAAGAATGATATTATGGGGATTATTTGGTTGGTGCTGTGGAGGATGCCACGGCTGCAACAACAGCCCATGCCATGCCTACCTCAGCTCAGAATGAAGATGGGAGAATAAGATGCACCCAGTTCCTGCAACGTCCTGACATTTGTACCGGACACTCGTGTCGCATTCGGTCAGGTGTTAATATTTAGCCATACGGCTCCTCTACGTATTATTAGCAACTAATCCCAATTGAACAGCTGCGATTAATTTTTTCAGTTTCAAAGCTAAATTGATCGATAGTTAACTTCTTGCTCATACACTTGCTCATTTGTGTTGAAACACGCAGATTTGGTTTCTTCACTAGGCCGGTGGTTCATGTCGTGATGTTGGCAAGAAAGATGCCGACGGCTAGAGGGAAGAGAGACGTAGCTGGTTCTCTGATAGAGAATACTGTTGGTGTTGAGAAGGATGTATATATCTTTTATCAGGCTTCAAAACGGCTCAAAAGTGATCCGTCTAAGCCGTATGAATATTATGGACTATTTTATTTTTTAAAAATTATGAAAGACAAAAATTAACTTGTGCATCCACGATTTCTTAAAAAAAGTACGAATAAAACTAACTTTCTCTTTTTAGTCCGTACAAATATCTATTTAAAAACTAAATTTAAAACTGTTTAAAAACTAAATTTAACTAAAAAATATCAGAAAATATTTAAATTGTTTAATAAATCTTAATTCAAATATATTTAAATATTTGAACTATTTTTCAACAATATCATAAAAATATTTATCCATAAAAAATATAATTAAAATTTATTTATAATTTAATTTTTTAATTAAAATTAATATAAATATATATACAATAAATTTTAAATTTAATTTGAATATTTAAATTATTTTTTAATAAAATTAGATAGAAAGAAAAAGAAAAAATAATTTAACGTACAACCCACGTGCATCTTCTAGTATATATATATATATATATATATATATATATATATATATATAGAGAGAGAGAGAGAGAGAGAGAGAGAGAGAGAGTAAGTAGCAATGGACATTCACTTTAAGTATTAATGTATGTTTTCGGAAATAATAGCAGTTGCATATATTATTCAATTTCTCGTGAGATTTCCATCTAATCTGAATAGTAAAAAAATACAATCAACAACGAACATTATGAAAAATATGCAAAAATTGTTAAGAGCGGAGATCCGCGATCTCATATGACTTGCTTATATATATATAACTTTCACTCGTTCAGTTGACATATGCATATGTGTATCTTCTCATCAATGTATAATAATGACATACATTTTTTTTTTTTCAATCCAATAGAGCTTATGCTATAGCTTCTGTGACAAATCATTTCACTTGATCCTAATTTTGTCTAAAACCAATCTTTTTTTTACAACTATACATATGTCCATAAATGTGGAAGACAAAAGCCGCACTCAGACCCCAGTTAACTGGTTGAAGCCGCAAACTAGAACTAATTTAAATAATTTGAAAAAAATAAATTTGAACCTCTCCTAGTTCATGCCATCTTCCGAGTGGAATATAACTGTGTCCATATCAATGAACTTTTATTGATGTTGCAAACTTTTCTTTCTGCAACTTGAGCGACTTTTCTTATATAATTATTTTCCAAACAAAGTCAATCGGATCTCAATAAAGTTCAATTAAACTATATATTTAGTCTTTTAGGGAATGAGTACGTTGGAGGTGGGTTCGAATAAGATTAATCATAGGGTTCGATCTTTTAAAGTCGAACTAATTAGCGTCTATATTCTAGATTTTATATCGGCTTAGAATTTAAGTATGACATGTCCGATTAGGATGTTTGAAACATAAATTTTTATTTTTAAGACAAATTTTTCTGATAAAAAAAACCATGTACCTAGTCACATCACTACCACAAAGGTTTATTAATTAATAGCAAAGACTGCACACATATTTGTATGAACAAATATTGCTCCCTTTAGAAATCAATAACTATTTCATGATAGTATAAGTTTTGGTTTGTTATTATGGGGTTTAGTTTATCACACCTTAAACTATAAGCTAAATCTATAATTTTGACCTAACCAGTTGCTTGCCAAATTATTAGAAGCTTAATGCTTGAGGTAGCACACCAGAAAAGCTGTCTGCGAGGTCCATTTACAGGTTGTATCAGAATATATGTATGAATTTCCAACTTTGGGTGCCTACACAAGTTCATCTATGGAACTCAACCTCTCTTTCATCCTTTCTTGGTTCTCTTTTATTTCCCTCATCCCCTTGAATGCATCTGATCAAGGTGTGCTCAAGTGGGCTTCAGTCCATTCATTTTTTTTTTTATATATACATATCAGTTTACATCCAGTTTTACACCTCAAATTTCAGCCCGCACAAGCTTACAACAGCCCACACTCCGTCAATCATGTATTTTTTTTTAAAATTTCTATCTCCTCTCTCTCTCTCTCTCTCTCTCTCTCTCTCTCTCTCTCTTATATTATCCCGAGTACAATCCACATTGCAAAGCAATATATATTGTAAACTGTCCCTACCCCCAAATTCAACTATCGAGAACTCTCATCATAATTGAGACCGTGTTAATATCGTCGGACTACAACGACAATCGAAGGAGGAGCTATAATAACAGCGTCAACATCCGTCGCCGACACTTCCCTCGACGTCCGAACCGCCGCATCCTCGACGAGTTCTGTCAATCGCGGATCCTCTGTTGATGGTGAAAAAGGATACCGAAGGCTCTTAGTGTTCGAATTTATGCCTAAAAGAGTCTACCTGAAAAACTGGATTTTTTTTTAAAAGTTTTTTAGTATATTGGATACGGTATGGAAATGACGATACTGACACAAGATTCATTTTCTTAAAAAGAAATAAGAATGTTTTAAGTTTAGCCTGGAGTAGACTAAAATTCTTGTTGCGTCCTTGCATTTGACATGCCGTAAAGTAAATCATAAGGTACCCGTCACATCTTAATCCTCGTATCGAAGTCAATTCTATCTAAATGGTGTATGATATCCAATTGATTTCCCAAAAAGTAGTAGACTGGAGAGACGTGATATTATTTCTCTCTCTTTACTTCCATCCCCTTCTGAGCAGAGCAAACCGTGAGGCCTTGAGGTTTAAGAGCATATATTGTGAGGTCTCGAGGTTTAACATAAGAAAATAATGGTGAGACTGACCGGAGTATGTAGCATGTTGGCAAGTTGCACGCATTATACTACACACACATATATTAAATGTAATGATGTGTGAGCAGTGAACCATCGAGCATGATAAATAAGATCATACATTCCTAAACCATTTTCTTCCAATCTCGACTGTTTCAAAACAACATTGCTTGCATCAAAATCTTTTATTGCAACTGGCCTGATATCAGTGATATGTGACTAGGAGCTTGATCATCAATATTCTCCTTTTCCCTCTTTTTTTTTTCTCCTCCTCAACGAGCTTATTTTTCATGTTTACTTGACATCATTTGCTCCAAGCTAGCGATCGACATGAAAGTAAACGCATTAGATGTTGGAATTTCTTCAAGATTCTTAGTTTTAAACCTACAACAAAATAAAAATAATTAGATGTTATTGGCCTTCAGAGAAGTCGCGCACGTAGTACTGTCCTAAGAGTTAATTCGAGTCTATGTGCAGATTTTATCCGAATGCTCCTAGTGGTAAAATTTTCGCTCCACCGGAATTTCCTTGCCGCACACGACGTAGAGAGAGTGACCCTCGACTTAGCTTTGCTCAGAACAACAAACGAAGAACGCATAGCTTGGAGAAGACGATATTTTTGAAGAGAATTTCCGTAAGAGACTTCGGTATATCGAAGAGGAGAAAAAGGACGGAATATGTTAATGGACTGGAAGTTATGAAAATTTATTGATCACAAACGGTTAAAAAAAACCAAAGGAGGAAAAAATTTTAGGATCTCAGCACCAGATGAGGAAATAGAATATCCGTTAGGCGCCGAACCGAACCGGGCCGGATGGTAACGGCAAGCACACGTGTGGCCCATAGGCCTCTCTCGCAACACTTCCAAGTTGTAAAAGAGGACAAGGCAATATATACTATATAATGCCTCTTTGTCTAGCCGATGTGGGACTAATAGTATATGAACTTGAGCTTTTGCTCAAAACAAAGCAGATGCAGCCAACATTAGATTGGAAGTGATTGCATATCAAGAAATGCATCGATCATGTACTTTTTTTTGCTTTTTTTTTGTTACTTGCTATCTATAAGGAGGAAAGCCAGCATGGTTTTTTTTGTAAGCAGGCATGCATTTATTCTGATTACACAAGAAGCTGAGTTCTTGTAAGTTGTGACCTTTAGTGATCTAAGCAACAGTTGACTGCAAATGACAAAGGACCATTGCTCCAATTATTGCCCTCAAATATCTGAGAATTATTATTTATATATGAAATTAATAGTTTTCGCACCAACCTTAAAAGACGTATATAATCTATTTTTTTTGAAAACAGATTATATAATCTATAATTATGGGCTGTACTCTTATTAGTTTTAGTCATATGTTTACAGCTTCAAATAATAGTAGAGGTGGACTCTTTAACTGTCGTTTTAGTTGAGACAGTTCAGGTTTCTGCCACTGCAACAAAATTTAAGACTTTCAGTAAAGATCATCGATTATTATTATTATTATTATTATTTGTTCTAGTTTCCAATTGATGTCATCTTATTTTAAGATTAGCATGATTCAAGGTGTCATTGAACCTTGGTGTAAAGTGCTCTACGTGTGCTCAAGCTTTATTAAGTTTATGTGTTGACGTACAAATTAACAATTATGCTATTTAGCTCCCAAAATATTTGGGTGATGTCATTTCTCATTATGTGGCATCTGACATGGCAGTTGATATAACAGCTGACATGGCAAATTTTAACCCAAAACATTAATTACCCAATTTTTAAAATATTAATATTAATATTAATATTAATGTTAATGTTAATGATAATATTAATTTTAATGTTAAGATTAATTTTAATATTAATATTAATGTTAATTTTAATGTTAAGGTTAATTTTAATTTTAATGTTAAGGCTAAGGTTAATGTTAATTATCATGTTAATTTATATTAATTTTAATTTTAATATTAATTTTAATGTTAAATTTTGTCATGTCAGCTCCAATGTCAACAACCATGTCATATGCCACATAATGGAAGATGGTATCACCCAAATATTTTGAGAGCCAAATAATATTTTTGACAAATTAACCAATCGACAGCACTAGGGGTCTTCCTTTTTTTCTTTGAACTTGGGAATAAGTTTTATTCATCAACAGGCAACAACCTCATGAGCAACTAACTGATCAATACAATCAGGAGTATCCATCTCATCAAAATTGATGAGATTATTCAAAGAAAATTTGGCTAATCCATGAGCAACCATGTTGCCACATCTACGTGTGAAAACAAACTCCACAGGTACATCAATCTTGGGTAATTCTTCGCGGATTGAATTGATAAGGTCTCGAGATCTCCATGGAACCAGATTGTCATCTCCCTTGAAAATCCTGTAAACACTAAAGGAATCTCCCTCAATCAATATCGAGCCTGCTTGGAATTGTTTGGCCAATAAAACACCCTGACGAACTGCTAGAATCTCCGCTAATAGCGCACGGTCCGCACCAAAAGTAAGAATTTCTTCTGAGACCCCAGATCTGACCCCAAGACATCTTCCTTTAGTATCTCTGGCCACAGCAGCAGCTGCAATGGTAGTTGTAGAGACAGCCCCGTCGATATTGATTTTGATGCATCCGTCGTCAGGGGGCGTCCAAGGTATATGATTTTGCATATGCCTAATCTCACTAATGGGAGTAAGTTGATTCAAAGCAGCACCATCATAAGCTCTGTACATGCTATTAGCCTCATAAATAATCTTCTCAATGTTAGGAGGGTTGTTGTTAAAGACACAATTGCAACGAGCCTTCCAGATAGCCCATAGAATATTGGCTCCTTTCCTAACCGCTTCGTCACAATCCCTGTCTTTCAACCATTCATCCAGTAGGACAAATATGTCTATGTGATTATCGATTCGTAACCCAATACTGGATGCGAACCAAACGGCTCTAGCGATATGACACTGAAGGAATAAATGGTTGACATCTTCCTGATGAAGAAGGCAGAACGGGCAAGCGCTGTTGATATCAGGCATTCTCTTGTTGAGCGCAGTGAAGAGGGGAAGTGAGTTTTGAAGTAACCTCCATATAAATGTGCGAACTCTGGGTGCCACGTTACCCAGCTTCCATATTTTATGCCACACAGGTTTGTTGTCACCAGTATTGGAGTTATCCGGTTGTCGACGTCGAATGTCCTCATAAAGTGATTTAGGAGTGAAGCACCCATTCCTGGCCTTAGTCCAAATTAATTCATCTCGACCTCTATCTCCAGAAATTGGGATCCTGGCGATAGCAGATAACTCCACCGGTGAGAACAGACTCTGGAGACTAGGGGTCTTCCTTTGTCTTTATGTATAACCAAACTGTTTGATTTCAAACTTCTTACAATAGTGCTAATATTCAGGGCCGGCCCTGAGCTGATGGAGGTCCAGGACGAAACTTTCAAAATGGACCTCCATACATAATGTAAAAAAAGTGTAAATAAAACAAAATCTTGTTGTAGTCAAGATTTGAACCAAGGACCTCTTAAACACAAGTCTAGCATTATAACCACTACACCACAATACTTTTTGTAAAAAAAGGACACATGATATATACTAGTTCTATTGTGCATAGTTCCATGTTGGTGCCCCCTTTCGTCAGGGGGCCCTGGGCCGTCGCCCGGCCTGCCCTGGGTCAGGGCCGCTCCTGCTAATATTTTGTATTCATGATGGAACAATGCACACTTCATCCACGTAAATGTTTGTGTTCTTGGCACTTATTAGCTAGTACAGTACTTATCGTTACAAAGTTAAAGCGTTTGAATTCTCAGGTCATTCGATACTTATCCGCTACAAAATTTATGGCGGTGGTTCAAATTGGAAGAGTTTACTACGAGTCCAAGTTCTACTGGGAGATGAAGACGTTATGTAAGCATGAAATCGAACATATACATAGAACGTGCCAACATGGACTGCAAATTTAGCAAAGCAAATCAAAACAAAAGTATTCCTTTCATAGGAACGATATTTTTTTTTTTGTTGCAACAATTTGATTGATTGGTGCCGCCCCTCTTTAGCACAGAACGCGCGCATGATGCCGTGGAGGAGGAGAATTGGAATTAAACGTCATGCACGGCCCCATCAACATCGAGCCAGACACACCTAATTCCCGCGACGTGTCTAAAAAGATTTTTTTCTAATGGTACCACATTTTTTACTTGGAACTAGTCCAAAAATGTTCAAAAAAATTACAAATTTGCCATCCATTTTTTTACTTGAGACTAGTCCAATTTTTTCCAGCAAGTAGGACTGCCAACTTACTGGCAGTCCTAGGACTGCCAGCATGTTGGCAATCCTAACATATGTTAGAACTGCCAACTTGTTGGCAGTCCTCGGAGAAGAAGAGGAGGAAGAAGAAGAATGCGAAGAAGAAAAGGAAACTTCACCAAACCCTAACCTTAATCCTAACCCTAAAGAAACCGCCTCTGGAGCGTGGAGCTTCGGCGGGCTGATCAAGACCATCGCGACCAGATCCGAGTCGGTGATCCAGACCTACCGCCGGGACCTCGAGGAGTTCGGCTCCGGCCTAAGAAAGGAGACCGAGGCGATCAAGGAGGCCGCCTCCCGCCGCGCCCTGACCTCCCAGCCTCGCTTCCCTCGCACCCTCCTCCGCCGCGCCCGCGCCCTCGACGCCCTCCGCCGCGCCCACGCTTGGCGCCTCCGCCGTCCGCTCACCCAGCCTCGCTTCCCCCGCACCCTCCTCGATCCGCCGCGCCCTCGACGCCCTCCGTCGCGCCCGCGCTTGGCGCCTCCGCCGTCCGCTCACCCTCCTCCCTCTGCCCTAATTTTTGGGCTGCCCCCAAGCAAATTTTGGGTGCCCCCTAGCAAAAGTTACACATGTTTGGACTGCCCCCAAGTAAGGGCTGCCCCCAAGTAAACTTGGTGGTGCCCTTAGAAAAAATCGTCTAAAAATAGAATCGTCTCACATTTGGCCAGGCGTTAATATGTGTCATACGGCTCCAGTTGTCGCATCATTTCGAATTAAAAAAATAAAAATAATATATATATATATATATATATATATATATATATATATATATATATATATATATATATATATATATATATATGAGGAGGGATCTACATCCCTCACTTTACTACAAAAATTTGTCAGATTAGCGACGTTAGAAAACGTCGCTATACTCGACGAAAACGTCGCTAAGAGAATGTAGCGACGTTTTTGGCGACGTTTCATGAACGACGGAAAAATACGTGTCGCTAAACGAGAAAACGTCGCAAAACGTCGCTCGGGCGACGTTATTTAGCGACGTCAACAACGTCGCTAATTAGCGACGTTATCTGCGACGTTTCTTCGTTGACGCTAATTTGCGACGTATAAGGCGACGTCAGGATTTGGTCGCCGTTTAGCGACATTTTTGCGACGTTTTAGCGACGACGAGCTGACATCAGATTTGGTGCCACGTGTTGCCACATCAGCATTTAGCGACGCTAGTAGCGACATTTGACATTTAGTAACGTCGCTAAAACGTAGCGACGAATATTAACGTCGCTAAAAACGTCGCTAAATTAAAAAAAAACAGGTTCCAGAATGCAAATGGAGCTGGAGACTGAGCCAAAATATAGAATACAAAACACAAAATACAGAATCCAATTCCTGGGTTCGCCGACCCCTTCGGTGGAACACTCAACACCGACACGCACAATACATTCCAGAATATACAAAAAATATAAAAAAATACAATCCGCAACAAACAATGTCAATATATAATATCATGAACAAACCAAATCAATATCCGCAAATACGTACAAACTCAATATCCTCAACGAAAAAGCTGAATATCCCCAAATACGTACAAAGTGAAAAATGTAGTACAGTACAAACTCAATATCCTCAACTACTGATCGACTGGAGCTGGACCCGGTGCTGGAGGAGGAGCGCCACCAGATGACTGTCGTTGCAACGTCATGATCGTCTGATACTCCTCCGGTGACAACAGGTGGGCGAGCATGTCCTTCCGTGCACCGCCGGATGTAGACGATGCTCCCGGCGTACCAGCAGACGGTCGCTCCGCTGCCATCTCCTGGAAATGTTGTATCTGCTCGGTCAACCGCTGCGTAGCCTCCTGCGTAGCACGGGTCATCTGTTGCAGCGCCTCCGTAGTCTCCTCCAGCCTCTCAAAGCGTGAGATGAGCGCAGAATCATCTTTATGCGGCGCCCCCATCCTCTCCAGCATCTCGTCACGCAGAGCTGCGATCTGCACAACGACGTCACTCTCCTGCTGGCGGATCGACTCCTCAATCTGTGCAGGGCCGGACATATAATGCCCCGCTCCGCACGGCGCATTAAGCTGAAGCGTTGACTCAACGAGTCGCGTTGACGGAAGAGAATATATCGATGCAAAACGATGCGAGAGTTACGTCGACCCGAGTAATGCATCGAACTAAGTCGATGCGAAGAGTTGCCTTGTCCCGAAGGATGCATCGAGTGAATCGATGCGAAGCGCCGCGTTGCCCCGAAGGATGAGTGCGTTGAATCGGCTCGAAGATTCTAAGAAATCGACTCGACCAAGGTGCAAGTCCGAATCGTTGCAAGTATTGATTTTAGTTGGTTTCGTGTGCAGGTTATACTTTGACGGGAAAATATTAGAGGTCGATCTTTTGCAATATTTAGTAAGGGGTCCGCGAAATGAAATCGTCGCCTTGCGACGGGCCGAGACTTGGACACGCTAAGGCAAAGCGGACGTATAACTCAATGAAGCACGAAGTGCTCGAATGGCTATGTCAAGAGAGCGGCCGTGCAATAAAGTTATGAAATCGAGCCGCATCGGCTCGGCAAAACGACGAAGGCGTATCGACTCAAGGTGGGAGGATTGACTTTTTTTTACTCCTTCATTCGATAAGTCAAATATATCATTGTATGCTAAGTTAACCTATCGACGCCACGGGCGTGGTCCGATCGGAGATAAATCATAGTGTGAGTCGAACACTAAGTTAGAACAATTGAAATGAAACGTGCATCAATATGCACGAGTCGCTATGGGACATTGGATATCGCATAGGCGAGCGCCTCGGTGCGCAAGCCGTAAGAACATGAGATAACTGTACTCGGCGAGTGCCTTAGTGCACGAACCATACCGTGCCTTTGCTGCACGAGTTAGATTGCTAGAACATTGAAAGACAATAGGCGAGCGCCCTAGCGCGTAAGCCCGAACATTGAATGCTAAGTTATGGAACATGGATATACGGTCGAAACGTGCCTACGTGCACGGGATATTAAAAGATGGCTTCGTTGCGAGAGAATACAGTTGTGGCATGAATGTGACGGAACTGTCGGGTATGACATGGTGCCTCGAAAGGTGTTCGAGACCTTCGGGTCGTTCGGTTGACGAGCATTGAGTTGAGGCACGATGCCATTGAAATATTGAAACGAAGTACGAAACATAAGAACACAGAAAGTTAACGAAAGATGCGAGATGATAAGTCTGAGTCTCGGACTCAAGACTATGTTTGGTTGTTTGAATTTGATTGCTTGAATGATAGGGCGTTGCATGGTCGATTGGAATGGGCTCGAGATTAATGTGATATTAACTCGTGCACGAGTGTTTCCCCCAAAACGGTTAAATGCCGGAGGAGCGCCCCGGAACCGATTGGCCGCGGAGGGATTCGAATAATCTTTGTAGGCGCACATCCTTAAACGAGTAGCGCTCGTCTTATAGATGGGAAAAGCCGCAAATGATGGCATGCAGCGGGAACGTTTCGGTCGTTGGGCCCGCAACCCACCCGTGAAACGCCGGGCAGCCCGACCAATATTGAGAAAAGAAGGAGAGAAAAGAAAGTAAGACTCCTTTAGTCCATTCCGGCGCGGATACGCCAACGGCCCTCATATAGTTAAGGAACGATGGGTTGAAAGTGTAGGCGCGAATGCGTCCCGCATATAGAACCTGCCTAGAGATGCACATATAACATGACAGGGAAGAAATTAGGCGTATTCACCTTGCGTCAGTGCAAGGGACGCAAGGGCGAGTGCGTCGACTTGGTAAGCCACGAATGAAACACGAGAATGCTTGCTTTGTTGTCTATTCAATTCGATAACATGCTTAATATACTAACATGCTTTACGCTTTCGAAGATGCCATGAAATTGACCCTAAGGAGAACATAGCAAGATCATAAGCTAAGTTGCATGATTCAACGTAAACATTAAAATGTTGGTTTGGAAAGAAGATCTTTGCTTCAGTACATGCGAGGACGAACGTACTGATCCCCCACCAGCTTCATGCAGGGTGCAGGGAATGGAAGGCTCACGGTGAAGCGTTGTTTGAACGTGTTGAGGCTTGGAATGCCGAAGCGCATTGAAGCGTGCTATCGCATTGACGCTCGGACTACGCAGCTGGATTGATGCGGCCGAGATATAGAAGGAATGATGTATGGAACGGTGAAATCCTTTGTGGGCAAGAGAGAACCTGAGTGTTGTAGCCAATCTGGCATGTATTGTTAGGCTATCGAAAGCCTTTGTAATCTCTGTTTCGGATATCAATAAAGAGAACTTGTTTCGTATACTCTGTTTCCTTTCGTTGTTAAATATCGAATCAAAAGATAACCATTTGAGAACTTGTCATCTTGCCTTGCACGAGCGCAACTCCAGGCTCGTGCGGCATCACGCCCCCTACGAGGACGATGATTCGGGTGATTCCAGGTCGGGGCGTGACAAATTGGTATCAGAGCTCTAGGCTCAATTTCCTCTGGACGCTCGCTTCATTTCAATTCGAAAAGTTGTCCACCACCACTTGGTATCACTCTTGACTCTACTCGATGCCGTACTGGACGTTCCATACAATAAGTCTAATACAAATCATGAAATTTTGCCGCATGTGTTTTGGAAATTTCATGATGTTTGCTAAGAAAGTCGCGAAGGGTATATTGCATTGAATGCAAACGAGCCGTAAAAATTTTAGTTGCTGCAAGCGCAACAAATTGTGGAATACGATTTGGGATGTTGTTGTTGCAATATAACATGTTGAAAGAGAAATAAAATGATGCACGAAGTGCAACGAGAAATGGTGAATATGCGTTAAAATGAAAATGAGAAGTGATAAGCCAAAACCGAAAGTGTTAAACGGATTGAGCATTGACTTGGAAAGTCGGGAATAATCGTTGCACGATGTGCAACGCGTGTTGGATGAAAAATCATTGCACGTGGTGCAACGCATATCAGATTAATCGTTGTACGAAGTGCAAAGGAAATTAGAAATGAATCGTTGTACAAAGTGAAATAAAATGTCGTAAATAAATCGTAGCACGATGTGCATCGCGTATCGAAAGTAAAATTTTGTTGCACGTGGTGCAACGCATATCCAGATAAATTGTTGCACGAGATGCAACGTAAGGAAAGAATTGAAATCGTAAATCGATAGAACGAATCGTTCGGTTGTACACCAAACTTATGTTGGCAAGCGAGAACATTGACCGAATCGTGTCGGGTTTTGATAGAATCAAAGTTACGGTTGTGATCAAGCACGATCACTGTGGAAATCGTGAGTCGGAAGAGATTGTCGGTTATACTAAGTATATTGCGAGGGAAATGACTTAATTTCCGAGTGGTATATGCCATACCACGTAGGCGATGAATGACTCGATTCCGAGTGATATATGGTATAACACTCGTGCGATGAATTGCATCGACGCATTATGAGAATTGTGGAAGGATTGTCCGCAACGGACGGGAGAGTACCGAGACTCGATTGGAAATTTGTATAACGGTATGTTGATGCAAGTGTTCTTTGAAAATCGGTTTGGACGATAAGGCGAGACTCGTATCAATGTACGATACATCGGACGAAAGTTATAAGTTGGTCGGACGACCGAGACTAGCGAAACGATTTTGCCTTGACGCAATAATCGGATCGACGGGAAAGGAATACTCGAGCTTACAAATGAGTCGCACGACTTGCGATCTCGGTAGAAATGTTGGATGAGACGAATCGAATCGCACGACTTGCGATTTCGATAAAAATGTTAGGCGATACGAATTGTAATCGAATCGCACGAATTGCGACTTCGGTGAAGAGTTGGTTGACGTGAGTAATCGTGCCTAAGAAATAGTTGGTTACGTTACGGCGACACTCATTTGAGTACGACTGAAAAACACGCGAAACTTAGAGGGCGTGATCGTATAACTCGAGGGTTCGATGTTGGATAATCGGTAACTCAGTTACGCGATCAAAGTATAGCGGGATGCGGCAAATCGGAGAACGAGTGGATGCGTGTGGAAAAGTTTGTTACGAACTTGGATGTATGCGATGCGAGTTAAGTTGACGTTGAAACGGATTCGAAGTCGACCCTATTGCTATCGAAATTGATATGAACTATCTAGATTAATACGCAAGGAAACGTAAGCACGATGTGAGAATACAAAATGGAGTGCGCCTTGCGCTATCAAAATTTTGTAAGTAACGATACGAGAATGAACGAACTTGGTTGATCGTAAATTTGGTGATTTATCAAGACGAGACTATAAGTCATCGACGATTGCTCGATGCGTATAGCATCTCGTGTGTCGACCCACGAATAAGATAGACTCGAAATCGATGTGAGTAGATGTTTCGTAAATTTGTGAAATCATCGACGGTAGTGCATGACTTGACTCAGAGGATAGTTGCGCATCAGTTGCGCCGATAGAAATGGTTGTGTACGGAATTGGGTTAGTCCGATAGAATGGTCGGAACGTGATTTGGCTCCGACATAAGATATAGCATGGTTCGTATTAAACTGTCCTTCGGTGATGATCCACAATTATCGAGCGTAGCTTCGGGGCAGCTGACCCTAGAAGACTTGACCGCCAAATCAAATTGATTGCTGCAGACCGTAAGACGACCCATACGATATCGCATATGAGATTGCACTGATAACGAATATAACACGGTGCATGTTGACGATAAGTCTAGGCGATCGAGAATTGTTGGAACAGCTTTCGATTGAGAATGATAAGTTAGATTTTGAGTATTCGTCGGATGAATACTTGAATGGTAATGTTGGTCGACGGTCGAACTAGAATTCACCAACGGACTTGGTGATTCGGATAGGCGATTGCGAGAAACGTGCTATGTACGAGAGGGAATGTTAAAGGAATGACCTATAAGTCATGTCGTTAGATTCGGATTTACCTTGCAATTGAGCTTGCGTGAATCGAACTTGAATTCGATGTTGCGAGACGGATAAGTTGGGAATTTGGCTAGTAAATTTCCTACTCGATAGGAATCGAAAGTAAGGCATATCGTAGAGACTTCGTGTCAAGGCGATCGTTGTCTTGAGCACCGTCGCCTTGATATAAACTTTCGTGACGGATAGATTGTGGCCTTTGTGCAATGTCAATTTAAAAGTTACGTCGGGAGAAGTTAAGCACGGGGACTACGTAAGTAACCTAACGGGCGTAGTCCCGAATATTGATAAAGAAATCGTATCGAGATAAGTTGCATAAGCAAGACTTCGAAAATAGTTGGGTAGCGACTTCGAACGCAAGGCATTGCGGAGACTCGTTGTGATTGGATACGCGACGGCTTGATGCAATGCATAGAATTAATAGTCCCGATGAAACATACGAAACGAGAAAGGCGATTATGAATCGCGTCGCGTGCAGTGACTTTATTGAATGAATCACGTATGTATCGAATATACGTATGCGATGAAATTTCGAGAACGGTTGCTAAGGATAAGTCCAATCGAGAGTACGAGATGGCAAGCATAGGATTGAAATTTACCTGTCAGCTTTGTTCCAATTTGCTACCACTGGAATTGGTCAAAATACATATATCTTCGGGACGCCTTGAATATAGGTATGGATCCAAATCGAGTTGTATACAAAAATTCAAATCGAGCTGCAGGGATGACTTTGAAATGTTAATGAAAAGCTTGCACGGTAGTGTAGAATTGAACGACATTGGTGGGACGAGATCGTGAAACGATCTATAAAACACTTAGTCGGAGTGTTGGTTCTGGTTCGAGGACGAACCTTGTTTTGAGTGGTATATTCTGTAATGCCCCGCTCCGCACGGCGCATTACGCTGAAGCGTTGACTCAACGAGTCGCGTTGACGGAAGAGAATGTATCGATGCAAAACGACGCGAGAGTTACGTCGACCCGAGTAATGCATCGAACTAAGTCGATGCGAAGAGTTGCCTTGTCCCGAAGGATGCATCGAGTGAATCGATGTGAAGCGCCGCGTTGCCCCGAAGGATGAGTGCGTTGAATCGGCTCGAAGATTTTAAGAAATCGAATCGACCAAGGCGCAAGTCCGAATCGTTGCAAGTATTGATTTTAGTTGGTTTCGTGTGCAGGTTATACTTTGACGGGAAAATATTAGAGGTCGATCTTTTGCAATATTTAGTAAGGGGTCCGCGAAATGAAATCGTCGCCTTGCGACGGGCCGAGACTTGGGCACGCTAAGGCAAAGCGGACGTATAACTCAATGAAGCACGAAGTGCTCGAATGGCTATGTCAAGAGAGCGGCCGTGCAACAAAGTTATAAAATCGAGCCGCATCGGCTCGGCGAAACGACGAAGGCGTATCGACTCAAGGTGGGAGGATTGACTTCTTTTTAATCCTTCATTCGATAAGTCAAATATATCATTGTATGCTAAGTTAACCTATCGACGTCACGGGCGTGGTCCGATCGGAGATAAATCATAGTGTGAGTCAAACACTAAGTTAGAACAATTGAAATAAAATGTGCATCAATATGCACGAGTCGCTATGGGACATTGGATATCGCATAGGCAAGCGCCTCGGTGCGCAAGCCGTAAGAACATGGGATAACTGTACTCGGCGAGTGCCTTAGTGCACGAACCATACCGTGCCTTTGCTGCACGAGTTAGATGGCTAGAACATTGAAAGACAATAGGCGAGCGCCCTAGCGCGTAAGCCCGAACATTGAATGCTAAGTTATAGAACATGGATATACGGTCGAAACGTGCCTACGTGCACGGGATATTAAAAGATGGCTTCGTTGCGAGAGAATACAGTTGTGGCATGAATGCGGCGGAACTGTCGGGTATGACATGGTGCCTCGAAAGGTGTTCGAGACCTTCGGGTCGTTCGGTTGACGAGCATTGAGTTGAGGCACGATGCCATTGAAACATTGAAACGAAGTACGAAACGTAAGAACACAGAAAGTTAACGAAAGATGCAAGATGATAAGTCTGAGTCTCGGACTCAAGACTATGTTTGGTTGTTTGAATTTGATTGCTTGAATGATAGGGCGTTGCATGGTCGATTGGAATGGGCTCGAGATTAATGTGATATTAACTCGTGCACGAGTGTTTCCTCCAAAACGGTTAAATGTCGGAGGAGCGCCCCGGAACCGATTGGCCGCGGAGGGATTCGAATAATCTTTGTAGGCGCACATCCTTAAACGAGTAGCGCTCGTCTTATATATGGGAAAAGCCGCAAATGATGGCATGCAGCAGGAACGTTTCGGTCGTTGGGCCCGCAACCCACCCGTGAAACGTCGGGCAGCCCGACCAATATTGAGAAAAGAAGGAGAGAAAAGAAAGTAAGACTCCTTTAGTCCATTCCGGCGCGGATACACCAACGACCCTCATATAGTTAAGGAACGATAGGTTGAAAGTGTAGGCGCGAATGCGTCCCGCATATAGAACCTGCCTAGAGATGCACATATAACATGACAGGGAAGAAATGGGGCGTATTCACCTTGCGTCAGTGCAAGGGACGCAAGGGCGAGTGCGTCGACTTGGTAAGCCACGAATGAAACACGAGAATGCTTGCTTGCTTGTCTATTCAATTCGATAACATGCTTAATATGCTAACATGCTTTACGCTTTCGAAGATGCCATGAAATTGACCCTAAGGAGAACATAGCAAGATCATAAGCTAAGTTGCATGATTCAACATAAACATTAAAATGTTGGTTTGGAAAGAAGATCTTTGCTTCAGTACATGCGAGGACGAACGTACTGATCCCCCACCAGCTTCATGCAGGGTGCAGGGAATGGAAGGCTCACGGTGAAGCGTTGTTTGAACGTGTTGAGGCTTGGAATGTCGAAGCGCATTGAAGCATGCTATCGCATTGACGCTCGGACTACGCAGCTGGATTGATGCGGCCAAGATATAGAAGGCATGATGTATGGAACGGTGAAATCCTTTGTGGGCAAGAGAGAACCTGAGTGTTGTAGCCAATCTGGCATGTATTGTTAGGCTATCGAAAGCCTTTGTAATCTCTGTTTCGGATATCAATAAAGAGAACTTGTTTCGTATACTCTGTTTTCTTTCGTTGTTAAATATCGAATCAAAAGATAACCATTTGAGAACTTGTCATCTTGCCTTGCACGAGCGCAACTCCAGGCTCGTGCGGCATCACGCCCCCTGTGAGGACGATGATTCGGGTGATTCCGGGTCGGGGCGTGACAGGGCACACTAGTGGCGGTCGCAGAGGACTGTGACGTAATGAAGGCACCATAGGAGCCCGTACCATAGTACGTACCCCTATGCATGCCACCAACGGCCCTCATCCACAGCTCGTCATCTGACTGAGCTACGGCCGGGGGCTGCTGGGAAGTGCTAGCACCAGCTCCCTCCTTCCGTGTCGGCCCGGCCTCCCTAAGCCTCAAAAACTCGGCCTAGAAATAACATCTATATGAATTCTCACGTGGTCGCTAAAAATTAATATACTAATGCACTAGCATTAAGTAAAACTTCTAAAACTCGGCCTAGAAATGTGAGCACCCTGAATTTTGGGTTGATTTTTTTTTTTTATTTTATTTTCTGATTGATTGGTTTCGATAAATAAATTATTCTGTTATTTTCCTTAAGTGTACTTTTCCATGCCTTTGATAATTGGAGTGTCAGGGATGTTCAACTCTGGAAATCTTCTTCACGAGTTTTGGAGTGGACAGGATTACCTTCATGACGGTATATGGTGTCCCACTCAGACTTGTTCCCTTGTACTCTTTTTGCTTCGCTGAACTTCTGGTCGAATTAGACCGTTTGATCATTAATTGATTTTTCCACTCTTTTCCTTGATCATTTTTAGCACGTTACCGTGACTTTTAATTTTGGAGCACAAGACCAGTCAGTTTCTTGAAACCAACTTCTCATTGAAGATCTACTCGAGACGCTCGTCACCCATGACCTTCGTGTCCCACTCAGACACGTCATCTTGTGCTCCATTTGCTTCGTACAACATTCCCGACACGTGACCCGATTTTATTTTACCCCACGACGTCACATTTATTTTCCAACTTGATTTGTGGGTCCCCTGTCGACCAAAACCTGTCAGCCCCAACTATGGACATGGCCCACATTGAGCCTACTACCCGTCCGCCACTTGTGTCCCATTTATTGGAATCCCCATGTGCTACTTATTTATCCATGATCATCAACGTCTAAATTTAATTCGATTTTTGTACAATGTCTGATTTGACCCAAACCAGCTTGACCGAACCCAGCCCAGCTTCGTGTTATTCTCCATCATGACACCCTCGTATTTTCTTGCCCAAAAATATCAAGTACCCGCCTGCATATTTTTCTTTATTTATTGGAAATTTCTATTTATTAAATCTCCTTTGGAATGGCCAATTTTCCAATATTAATCCTAGGCATAGGATTTTCCCATTTAATCCTACCCCTTAAAATCTTGTATGGAAACTTTTTCCTCACTCCCACATGTTGGCCGGCCCTAGGTGGAGAGAATCTTTTCTCTCTCTTATCCTCTCATTTATTTCACACAGTTTCTAAATCTCTCTCTCTCTTCTCCTATTATTTCCTACACAACACTTCACCTACAACAACTCAAAACCGACCACCATGGCCTGAGCTCCTTGGCTCAGCCCAACCTTCTCCCCCTGGTCGGCCCAGCCCCGCCGTGGCCTGGCCGATGGCCACCACCATACCACTCAAGCCTCCTCCTTCTTCTCCACAAACCACACAACCACCATCCTCATCCAAGCCGGCCGCCACCACCTCCAACACCAAACCGCCGCCACCACTGCCTACACCAACTCCAGCCCGACCAGCCACCATGCTCCGCCGCCCCCGCGCGTCTCCGGCCGACCAAGCAGCGCCACCGCGCGCGCACAGCGCACAGCAGCGCGCGCGCGTGCGGGCATGGACGTCGCCGCCGCCGGCGACGTGGTCGCCGTGGCCGTGCCCCCACGGGTTGGACGAACTCCGGCGACCCCCCCTGGGTCAGCCTCTCCTCCTCCAGCGCGACGTATAGGCGATTCGTGCGTTTTGCACGACGTCCCGTCGTGACGCGCGCGAGATCGAGTTCATTTTGGCGCTCCGTCGCAGCGACTTCGCACGCATTTTTCCAGAAATCCGACCGTTGGATCGGCGATTTCTTCGCTCCGTCGCAATCTCGGTATATCCACCTTCATCGCTGTCAATTTTTGTCCGTTAATTTTATCGTTTGATACATCAAAACCGGCCACCAAGTTGACCGTTTAAATTGTATTAAATTTGGACAGTTTTGCGGGGCCAACTTCGTCAGCTTGTATCTTCTCCACCGCAGCTCCTTTTGGCGTGCTACCAGTTCCTGTGCGAAGCTGGTATAACCCTCTTACTACCCCTCCAGTTTTGTTTTATTGTGAGCTTGTTTGATTGTTTGAATTCGACGCCAAAGTTGGCCGTCCGAATTCGTAATTTCCAACTTGTAAAATTCCATTTTTGAACACGGAACTCCAGATTTCATTTCTGACACCACCATTAGACTCGTGGTGTCGTTCTGACATGTTTTTATATAAAATTTGTTAGATTTGGAGAACGTGGGCCCTGGCACGTTTTTCAGTGCAAAGTGGGTCCCTTATTCTGGGTCAACGGGACTTTTTGATGTCGGCTCATCTGAATCCAATTCCGGAGATACCGTTGAGTTCGTATCGTCATTCTGGACTTGTTGACAGGTAGTTTGCTGAGTTTTGAGAACTTTGGCTCCGGCACGCATTTTCGTGCAAATCGGAATTCAAGTTCTGGTCAACGGGCCAAATTGAGATCGGGTCAACGGAATCCAATTCTGGAGATACCGTTGGGTTCGTATCGTCATTCTGGTTTCGTGGACATATAATTTGTTATGTTTTATTGACTTATTTTCTTGCACGTTTTTCGGTGCAAAACGGCTCCGACATGGACACCGTTTTGATCCGAAATTACCTTTTTGCCCTTGTGTCCAAATTAGACCGATGGGTAGGCTATCCTAGCTAATTTGACCATTCTGGACACGTTGGCGACGTTCATTTCATCGTCTGACAATGTTTGTTGATAGTTTCTCTGAGTTTACCCTTTTTATAATTAATTAATAATTAATTCTTATAATGTTCGTATTTCGAGATTAGTACAACGAAACTGAGCTCAGTCAATTCCAGTAATCTTACATCGCTGAAATTGACAAGATGAACATGTGGATCACTATGATAAGATTATCAACCTTACCATTGATATTCTTATCTCGATTTGCGTGTCGTAAGTTTCGACGTACGAATAACGAAGTACACTTCATATTTTCAATAATTAGACTAGAATTTACCCTGTTGACCAGAGTTGACCAGTTGACCCAAAGTCAACTGTAAGTCAACGCTTGACCTAGTTTGACTAGATTATTGACCGGAGTTGACCTAGAGTTAATGTGACTAAAAGAACATAAGATAAATAGATTGTTTGTAGGGATTCATTTATTACAACTTGAACACCTTGTAACCTGTGTTGCTTTAAACAGGACTCTGTGGCTTCAGTGGGACCCCCTATACTTATCAGCTGTTCAGGTTATCAGGCGAGTACATTCTCTGATCGTTTCATACTTGTCACGAATTATATTCTCGCTCTAGATTACTTTTACTTGATGCTGTCACGTTATCATCACAGATTGGTACTATACGGATCTCTTCTTGGGATGTTACCCCCTTAGCGGGCACATCAGATACTTTATGACATGTGTTTCATGTACATCATGTATTCCTTGCTTCTGCGTTATTCATGTACACTCATGTTCTCTCATGTTCTTACATGTACGTTTATGTACTCTCATATTCTTTCATGTACGCTCATGTTTCCTCATGTGTTTCTTGGATAACCAAAACATCATGTCCGTAACGTAACTTGAATAGATCCTTGTGTATTGATTGTGGGTAGGGGTGAGTATAAATGGTCATGTGATTTACCCATCATGTACACTCTGTTACTTTTCATGTTCATCATGTACAACCTAAGCCAATTACATGCCATCTCGTACTCTAAATCACTAGTCACTTACAGTTCTTACTTATCATGTATATATATTTCCAGTTATCAAATATCTCTCATGTTTTTATGTACATCTTCTTACAGCGTTTCATGTATCTTATTCTATTGCCTGCTTTATATTTCCTGACATGATATGAACTGCATGAGATGTATTGTGCTCGCTCCTGTCCTGACTGGACCTGTTGATAAATTTTACAGATAGCCTGGGATTGCCTGCTAGCCTAGAGGAGACACAGTAGAGGTTGTTTAGATAGTTATTTTATTTTGTCTGGAGTTGTATTTACTTTGTGGATTACTGTATTTGAGTTTTGAGATGTACTTCTGGGTTTATGTATCTTAGACACTTAGACTTCTATCTCCTGTATCTCTTTTGGATTTCATGTTTTATCTATCTTCCATTATGCTCTACCTTAGATGTGATTGAGTTTACATTCTGCTATATCACCCCCATTCGGGGAGTATAAACTGCTTAGCCTTATACTGTTAGATGCATGAGACCTAGGACAGCGTGTACTTCTGGGTTTATGTATCTTAGACACTTAGACTTCTATCTCATGTATCTCTTTTGGATTTCATGTTTTATCTATCTTCCATTATGCTCTACCTTAGATGTGATTGAGTTTACATTCTGCTATATTACCCCCATTCGGGGAGTATAAACTGCTTAGCCTTATACTGTTAGATGCATGAGACCTAGGACAGCGTTCTACCGTCGACACTGCGGCGTAGGCTGGGCGCTGTTACGTAATCGTGCCCTAACTCTAGGGTGCAGGTCGTGACAAGAAATAACATCTATATGAATTTTCTACGTAACTAAAAATTAATATTAATGAACTAGCATTAAGTAAAACTTACGTAGGTGTCCCGGGCCTTGTTGTCTACGAACAGCTCCCCTTTCTTGTGCGTGGCGAGGAACAAGGTCACCATATTCGGGTCTTCTCCCGATTCAACATGTTACGAAATTATTATATAATTTGTTAGTTAAGTTGAAAGAAATATATTACTGTAAAATATTAATTATGGGTATACGGCGAGATACGTACCATATGGGTGAAGAAATCCATGATGGACCTTGATCCACCACACCACTGCGACCCCGTCTGTCGCGCTCTTTTAGACTTTGCGGACTTCTCCTTGTAGGCTTTCTCATCGAATCTCCTCTTCAATACCGTCCATTCGGCGGCAGAGATCCAACCCTGAATAGGCAATCCCCGGCGGTCGCGATCCTTTTGGTCGGTGATCGCGTCCCTAATAAGCTTGCTGGCGACGGTGGAAAATATATCCTCGACAGCAACGGCGTGGTAGGGAGGGAAGAAGTAAGTCCGCTGAAAAAATCATAGAAGTACATAAGTTATAACACAACATACTAAATGTTAAAAGAAAATAAACTTTTACGTACCGAAAAGTGCTCAAACCAGAAGGCCTTCCTGTCGGCCGGAACATCCCTCCAGTTGATCCAGGGCCCCCCGTAGTTCTGTCGTAGGAATGTACCCAGCGCCCTGTGTATGGAGGAGGGATAATACCTGTAAAATGGAAATTAAAATTTATTAAACAAGTTTATAATAAATTTAAACAAATTAAATACAATAATTTTACTTACCGCCTGGTCCGAGTACAGGCCCAAATCTCCAACCTCAGATCCCCCTCCGGGCGACACGGAGGATCTGTCTCAGACGGGAGCTGCACTATGCCCCTGCCCCGCAGCCTGCCCCTCGGCGTCGTCCTCGCTCTAGGCGTGGGCCTCGCCATCGTCCTCGACGTGGGCCTCAGCCTGCTCCTCAATAGTGGGGTCGACCTCTGGAATACTCGACGGTACTGGCTGCGTAGAAGAAGAAGGCCCTAGCCTCGAACTGCTAGAGCCGGGTATGGTGGCACTGCCGGCGACTAGACCGCTAGTGTATGGTGGAGTACGGAGGGATGAGGAGTCGGTAGGAGTGGTAGATGGAGACGATCGGGCTCGTCGACTCCCACCAAGACTGGAATTAAATGATCCACGTCGACCCATATCTGAAAAAATACAGAAGTATACCATACTACATCTTAAAAAAACAAAAGTATACCATACTACAGCCAGGGAACGTCGCTAAGTAAACCATACTATATCTGAAAAAAACAAAAATAAACCATACTACATCTGAAAATGTCGCTTATTAACGTTGCTAAAACAAAAGTAAACCATACTACATCTGAAAAAATAAAAGTAAACCATACTACATCTGAAAATTAAACATATTCAATCCTCTTCTGAAAATTCATCTTGTTCCGATTCCTCTTCCTCTTCCTCTTCCTCTTCCTCTTCACTTCTATCAACTTCCTTGTAGTGCCCCGAAATTCGTGATACGTATTTTATACGTGTTCGTATTTCTGACCCGTATTTCTCATTTTCTTTGATTAGTTAGTTGTGGTTTATTTTCATATTTAGCATTGTGGTTTAATTGTCATTTATCGTTCATGAATTAATTCTGATTAGTGGAGCTTGGTTTTATTTGGATAGGAGAAGGATTGGGTTGGTTCGGCTTGGCTTGGTTTACTTGGTTCATCATGAACCAAGGTAAACCCCTACCTACCACCTCCATCATCATTTATTAACCCCACCCTCTTTCTCTCTCATCATTCACTCTTTTTCTTCCTCACCGTTGCTCTCCACCTACCAAGAGGTTTAGGCAAGTGCAACTTGCTTCTTGAGGGATCTTAATTTTTATTGTTCCATTCTCTTCTTTACATGATTATAAGCCTCTTTAGAACTTGGAGTTTTTAATTTTGATGGATAGATTCTTCTAGATCTACATTTTAACTTTGAGTTCATGGAGTTTTCTTGGTTTTGATCTACTAAAACTTGTTATTTTCGAAAACTAATAGTTCCATGAGCAAGAGCACGAAAATTCGTGTGAATTTGGTTTTTGATTCACCTCATTTCGAGTTAAAATGAAGTTTTTATGGCCAAAACAAGTTTTCTGAATTTTTACGTCGGCTGAAGAATGTGGTGCTGGCGTAAAATGAAATTTTACGCAGGGAAGCTAGCGTAAATTTGAATTTTACGCAGGAAAGCTTGCGATTGTATCCAGAATTAGGGCTGCAAATGAGCCAAGCCGTTCGCGAGCTGCTCGAAGCTCGGCTCGATAAAAGCTCGTTTGAGCTCGGTTCATTTAATAAACAAGCTAAGCTCAAGCTTCATTTTCGAGCTCGTTTAATAAACAAGCCAAGCTCAAACTTAGAAGTACTCGGCTCGTTTGAGCTCGCGAGCTGGCTCGTTTATGAGCTTGTGAGCTGGCTCGTTTAGAAGCTCGTTTAGGATCTTGTTTAGAAGCTCATTTATTTTTTATTGAATTCTAATTATATATATATATATATATATATATATATATATATATATATATATATATATAAAAAAATATATATATATATATATATATATATATATATATATATATATATATATATATATATATATGTATATATATATATATATATATATATATATATATATATATATATATATATATATATATATATATATATATATATTTTTATATATGTATATATATATATATATATGTATATATATATATATATATATATATATATATATATATATATATATATATATATATATATATATATATATGTGCATATATGTGCATTATATATTTATATGTCCTTAATAATTGATATTAAGGAATTTTTTAATTAAAAAATTATAATTAAATTGTTAATATTACAAGTACTTGAATTCAAACCTAACTAAATTGAAATCGAGCTTGTGAAGCTTGAAATCAAGCTTAATGAGTTTGAAATAAAGTTGAACGAGCTTGAAATCAAGCTTAACAAGCTTGATTTTGAGCTTATCAAGCTTGAATCAAGCTTTCTTATCAAGCCAAGCTCGAGCTCAAACCAAGCCAAGCTCAAGCTTAATATAAACAAGCTCGAGCCAAGCTCAAGCTCTAAAATAAAAAATTTATCAAGCTTGAGCTCGAGCTTGAGCTCGATTAATTTTAGTCAAGCCAAGCTCAAGCTTACCAAAGCTTGGCTCGGCTCGGCTCGTTTGCAGCCCTATCCAGAATGTAAGATTTTACGCAGGGAACCCTAAAATTGCGTATTTTACGCTGGATGGTACCCAGAATGTGAAAATTTTACGCTGGAACCCTCCCCTTTTACATACTTTACGCAGAATTAATTTTTTTGGCAAAAAAAAGTGCACAGAATGACTGTTTTTGCCAAGTTTAGCTATTTTCTAGCCATAATTTCGAAAAACTTAAATCATGAAAGTTTTAGATCTCTGTCTTGCCTTTTCGAATATTTCTAGAGCACCTCAAATTGAGTTCGTATGTGGAAGTTATGTCCCGTCTCCCCTGAGCCACCTGATTTCTCCACAACTCTTGCACCCTGTTTATATTTAGTTATTGCATATATGCTTATACCAGGTTAAATGTTAATTTTAAATATGTTCCATGACATAATGGTGTCCCGTCGTGGCGTACATTTGACAGTGAATTTGACACGATATATATATCTCGAATGCTGTTGCGACGGCTAGCATATCATGACAGAATTGAATGGCCTGGACACCGTGGGTGATTGTGTTTGTACAAAATGAACCGGTAATGTTTGCATCATGTCTAGGACAGGGATCCCTGAGTACCACGGTCAGGGATACCTACAGTAATTGACTAAGGCTAATAAACTAGAATAATTCAGTAGACATGAAGAGATTTCCAGCTATAGGCAATCCCGTTACCTGGGCGCATTAAGTGGACTTGTAGCCTACCGACGAGTAGGGCACATTTCTAGTACACAGTCGCGTGTTGCATTCTCCATAAACGGACATTCGACCTGGATAACCGGATGGTCTGCAGGGCTTGTGGCTGTTGGGATAATCTCATTGCATCTTACTAATAACTAGGCCTGTGATAACCCTACTTAGTTAAAAGTATCAAGCCGTACTCTTGATTGGCCGTGATTGATTGGATGGAGTTTATCCCAGCTTAATCTTGTCCCGATCCTGTAAAAGATTGTGACACGACATGATTATTGATGCTTGCCTTAACAATAACGATCGGGGGTCCAGTTCTGTTCAGGCGAAGGGTTACAACCCCGGTCCTTGTTTGGTTTAAGGGTTGTAACCTGGCTCCCGGAGCAGTTCTGTGTCCTCTTTTCGTTTATTGTCTTATTGCACCCCATGCCATGCTCGTCATGTTTTACCTTACTTCAACAGCATGATTAATTATTTATACTGGCCTTAACAATAAAGATCAGGGGTCCAGTTCCGTTCAGACGAAGGGATACAATCCCGGTCCTTGTTTGGTTTAAGGATTATAACCTGGCTTCCGGAATAGTTCTGTGTCCCTATTCGTTTATTGTCTTCACTGTACCAATAGTATCTGAGACGGGTTTCTATTCAGGTGAAGGGTTACAACTCCGGTCCTTGTTTGGTTTAAGGGTTCTGACCTGGCTACTTGAATGGTTTCCTCGTACTCAGTTTACTGTGGTTATCTCTATTATTAGCAATTCTTTATTTACTATCTTTATTATTCTATTATTGATATGCTGGTTTTAGTTCCTAAGTGAAGCCTCCTTTGTGGCACTTGCTCTTTCTGGGGTTTGACCCAGCTGGTTTTGTATGGCCAGATATCGGAGCAGCTCCAGAGGATCCACCTAACTTTCAGCCAGATGGTGACCACCAGGCGTAACCCTGACAATGAGTGGGTTTCTTTTTGTCCTTCCACTTTATTGTAAAATTATTCTTTTGAGGCGTTTAGCCGACGAGCATGTGTTAGCTCGATTGCACCTTTACTTACTGTCTGCCTACGGGCTGTAACATGATTGACAGATCCTAGGGTTGATCATGTATAACTGAACTCTTGCTAGTCTTGACATTTTGTATGACTAGCTTCATGATCATCCAATATGTAATGTTGGAGATGCCTTACTATTGTATATTTGGTGGTCTTACATCTTGTAACATTTAATTACTTGCTTGGGATTGAGACAATAGGCTTGTTCTTGACCATATGAGACTGATGGATTGTTGTTAAACCCTCATATATCCAGACAGCCGTGACCGTATAGTGAGGTGGATTCTATTTCATTATACGTAGCTGGCTATGTATGCCCCCGCTCTCCAGTATTCTGGTTCTGGGGCATTACATGGTTTTAGTGGTGGCCCATGCAGGTCTTGTCAATCAAGAAATGTGAGGGTTTACCGGATAGATGTCTCAATCAATACTCGCCTTTGATCTTCACTAGTATCTTCTCATCTCCTTGGATTCCTGACTTGATAACATGCTTGCATCATTGTTCTATCCTGGTCCTTCCTTAATATTCTCGATGTCATTGCTTCATTGGCATCGTTCCTGTTGATCAGCCAGAAAAAGTTCGGCCGACAGACCAGCAACAGCAAGAAGATCAAGATCAGTCCTCAGCAGCCGCCTCCCGAGCCATGCCTTCTGGAGAACCAGTGCCCCCAGTCCAGCCAGTTCAGCCAGCAGGGTCAGAGCATGGGGTCTTGATAGGGCTCATCCGTGAGTTGCTTACGTCTCAGGATCGTCGAGGTGATGCCTTGCAGCAAGCAGTACAAGAAGCTGTGAGCGAAAATGGTCCCCGAGGAAATAGTACGGTCAACAATTTCAAGCGCCTGAACCCTCCCTTCTTCGACGGCAGTGAGGATGCTATCGCTGCAGATGCCTGGCTACAGGATATTGAAGTTATCTTGGAAGCAGCCAGGACCCCTGAAGCAGAGAAGGTGGCGGTGGTGCGCCTGCAGTTACTAGATCTAGCCCGCAGCTGGTGGGCTATGCAAGCAGCGAGTTTGGGTACGCCTGTCATGTGGGCGGTATTCAGTAATATGTTCTAGACCAAGTACTTCGACGCAGTGGCTAGAAATGACCTGCAGGCCAGGTTTAGTAATCTCAGGCAGATGAGCAGGACGGTCGACGGATATGTGGCCGAGTTTTCAAGGTTGAGTCGGTTTGCTCCCACCTTGGTGGCAACCGAGCTAGACAGAGCACAGCGATTTCAGCAGGGGCTCCAGTTGGAGATCATATTGGCAGTAGAGCAGTTCGAGCACAGAACTTTTTTTGCCGTCTTGCAGCGAGGAGGCATGAGTACACTTTCCGAAGGATAGCGGACCGGACCGGAGATCGAAAGCGGTCTCACGACCAGATGAACCAATCCTCAGCACCGACCCCAGCAGCCAGGGCCCTGACCATTGGAGCTACGAGGGCAGGTTCGGTTACTTCCTTACAGCATTCTGTCCCGACCTATCCCAGCAGCAGAAGCAGAAGCGGCCTTTCGTAACCGGTTGTTCTCATTGTGGGAAACCCGGACATGTTGTTACTGAGTGCCGCAGAGCACAGGGATTATGCTTGGTTTGTGGTTCGCCAGACCACATGATGGGATCTTGTCCGTTCAGAAACAGATCATCGTCGACAGTAACTAGTCCCTCGGTTATGGGACCAGCACCAGCACCAGCACCAGAACCAGCTCCAGTTCACCAAACACAGCAGCTCCCGTTCCCAGATCCATTGCCGTCTCAGGCCCAGGCCTTCCAGCAACAGAGGCCTCAACAGTTCGCCCTGGCCCAGGCCCAGATCCAGAATCGGCAGAGAGGTATCTGTGTCCTATTGTCTTGCTTTCCGCCGTCGTTATACGGGACACATGTCATATTTCATGTATCCCAATTACAACGGTATATCCCGGGCCCGAGCCATGTCCTAGATCATTCGAAAACGGTTATTGGTACCAACCTTTTCGTATAAGGAGAGGCCCGTGTCCCTGTTTGACCAAAGAGAGAGACCTCGAGCGCAAGACTATCAGTTTAGTTCGTGTTGCTTGAGTTCATCGCTCCTTGGAAGAGTCAAACGTGGGAGTGTGAGGATGATATCCGATCAAGTTATCCCAATCGGTTTGGCTCGTGAGGTGTAATATCTTCCTTATGCCTTGTACTTCGATTCCTTGCTTGCATGTATGATTGTATGATTGATTGGTAGCGTAGGTTGCTTGCGATAGTATAGCTGTCCCGACATCTTTAGCCTCTTGATTAAATTCCAAGGACGGAATTCTTTTAAGGTGGGTAGGATGTAGTGCCCCGAAATTCGTGATACGTATTTTATACGTGTTCGTATTTCTGACCCGTATTTCTCATTTTCTTTGATTAGTTAGTTGTGGTTTATTTTCATATTTAGCATTGTGGTTTAATTGTCATTTATCGTTCATGGATTAATTCTGATTAGTGGAGCTTGGTTTTATTTGGATAGGAGAAGGATTGGGTTGGTTCGGCTTGGCTTGGTTTACTTGGTTCATCATGAACCAAGGTAAACCCCTACCTACCGCCCCCATCATCATTTATTAACCCCATCCTCTTTCTCTCTCATCATTCACTCTTCTTCTTCCTCACCGTTGCTCTCCACCTACCAAGAGGTTTAGGCAAGTGCAACTTGCTTCTTGAGGGATCTTAATTTTTATTGTTCTATTCTCTTCTTTACATGATTATAAGCCTCTTTAGAACTTGGAGTTTTTAATTTTGATGGATATATTCTTCTAGATCTACATTTTAACTTTGAGTTCATGGAGTTTTCTTAGTTTTGATCTACTAAAACTTGTTATTTTCGAAAATTAATAGTTCCATGAGCAAGAGCACGAAAATTCGTGTGAATTTGGTTTTTGATTCACCTCATTTCGAGTTAAAATGAAGTTTTTATGGCCAAAACAAGTTTTCTGAATTTTATGTCGGCTGAAGAATGTGGTGCTGGCGTAAAATAAAATTTTACGCAGGGAAGCTAGCGTAAATTCGAATTTTACGCAGGAAAGCTTTTGCGAAAAAATGAAATTTTACGCTGGGAACCCTGAAATTGCGTATTTTACGCTGGATTGTATCCAGAATGTAAAATTTTACGCTGGGAACCCTGAAATGGCGTATTTTACGCTGGATTGTATCCAGAATGTGAAATTTTACGCTGGAAATCCTGAAATTGCGTATTTTACGCTGGATTGTATCCAGAATATAAGATTTTACGCAGGAAACCCTGAAATTGCGTATTTTACACTGGATGGTTCCCAGAATGTGAAAATTTTACGCTGGAACCCTCCCCTTTTACATACTTTACGCAGAATTAATTTTTTTGGCAAAAAAAAGTGCACAGAATGACTGTTTTTGCCAAGTTTAGCTATTTTCTAGCCAGAATTTCGAAAAACTTAAATCATGAAAGTTTTAGATCTCTGTCTTGCCTTTCCGAATATTTCTAGAGCACCTCAAATTGAGTTCGTATGTGGAAGTTATGCCCCGTCTCCCCTGAGCCACCTGATTTCTCTACAACTCTTGCACCCTGTTTAAATTTAGTTATTGCATATATGCTTATACCAGGTTAAATGTTAATTTTAAATATGTTCCATGACATAATGGTGTTCCGTCGTGGCGTACTTTTGACAGTGAATTTGACACGATATATCTCGAATGCTGTTGCGACGGCTAGCATATCATGACAGAATTGAATGGTCTGGACACCGTGGGTGATTGTGTTTGTACAAAATGAACCGGTAATGTTTGCATCATGTCTAGGACAGGGATCCCTGAGTACCACGGTCAGGGATACCTACAGTAGTTGACTAAGGCTAATAAACTAGAATATTTCAGTAGACATGAAGAGATTTCCAGCAAATTGCCGTTACCTGGGCGCATTAAGTGGACTTGTAGCCTACCGACGAGTAGGGCACATTTCCAGCACACAGTCGCGTGTTGCATTCTCCATAAACGGACATTCGACCTGGATAACCGGATGGTCTGCAGGGCTTGTGGCTGTTGGGATAATCTCATTGCATCTTACTAATAACTAGGCCTGTGATAACCCTAGTTAGTTAAAAGTATCAAGCCGTACTCTTGATTGGCCGTAATTGATTGGATGGAGTTTATCCCAGCTTAATCTTGTCCCGATGCTGTACAAGATTGTGACACGACATGATTATTGATGGTTGCCTTAACAATAACGATCGAGGGTCCAGTTCTGTTCAGGCGAAGGGTTACATCCCCGGTCCTTGTTTGGTTTAAGGGTTGTAACCTGGCTCCCGGAGCAGTTCTGTGTCCTCTCTTCGTTTATTGTCTTATTGCACTCCATGCCATGCTCGTCATGTTTTACCTTACTTCAACAGCATGATTAATTATTTATACTGGCCTTAACAATAAAGATCAGGGGTCCAGTTTCGTTCAGGCGAAGGGTTACAATCCCGGTCCTTGTTTGGTTTAAGGGTTGTAACCTGGCTCCCGAAACAATTCTGTGTCCCTATTCGTTTATTGTCTTCACTGTACCAATAGTATCTGAGATGGGTTTCTATTCAGATGAAGGGTTACAACTCCGGTCCTTGTTTGGTTTAAGGGTTGTGACCTGGCTACTTGAATGGTTTCCTTGTACTCAGTTTACTGTGGTTATCTCTATTATTAGCAATTCTTTATTTACTATCTTTATTATTCTATTATTGATATGCTGGTTTTAGTTCCTAAGTGAAGCCTCCTTTGTGGCACTTGCTCTTTCTGGGGTTTGACCCAGCTGGTTTTGTATGGCCAGATATCGGAGAAGCTCCAGAGGATCCACCTAACTTCCAGCCAGATGGTGACCACCAGGCGTAACCCTGGCAATGAGTGGGTTTCTTTTTGTCTTCTCACTTTATTGTAAAATTATTCTTTTGAGACGTTTAGCCGACGAGCATGTGTTAGCTCGATTGCACCTTTACTTACTATCTGCCTACGGGCTGTAACATGATTGACAGATCCTAGGGTTGATCATGTATAACTGAACTCTTGCTAGTCTTGACATTTTGTACGACTAGCTTCATGATCATCCAATATGTAATGTTGGGGACGCCTTACTATTGTATATTTGGTGGTCTTACATCTTGTAACATTTACTTACTTGCTTGTGATTGAGACAATAGGCTTATTCTTGACCATAGGAGACTGATGGATTGTAGTTAAACCCTCATATATCTAGACAGCCGTGACCGTATAGTAAGGTGGATTCTATTTCATTATACGTAGCTGGCTATGTATGTCTCCGCTCTCCAGTATTCTGGTTCTGGGGCATTACATGGTTTTAGTGGTGGCCCATGCAGGTCTTGTCAATCAAGAAATGTGAGGGTTTACCGGATAGATGTCTCAATCTATACTCGCCTTTGATCTCCACTAGTATCTGCTCATCTCCTTGGATTTCTGACTTGATAACTTGCTTGCATCATTGTTCTATCCTGGTCCTTCCTTAATATTCCCGATGTTATTGCTTCAGTGGCATCGTTCCTGTTGATCAGCAAGAAGAAGTTCGGCCGGCAGACCAGCAACAGCAAGAAGATCAAGATCAGTCCTCAGCAGCCGCCTCCCGAGCCATGCCTTCTGGAGAACCAGTGCCCCAGTCCAGCCAGTTCAGCCAGCAGGGTCAGAGCATGGGGTCTTGATAGGGCTCATCCGTGAGTTGCTTGCGTCTCAGGATCGTCGAGGTGATGCCTTGCAGCAAGAAGTACAAGAAGCTGTGAACGGAAATGGTCATCGAGGGAATAGTGCGGTCAACAATTTTAAGCGCCTGAACCCTCCCTTCTTCGACGGCAGCGAGGATGCTATCGCTGCAGATGCTTGGCTACAGGACATTGAAGTTATCTTGGAGGCAGCCAGGACCCCTGAAGCAGAGAAGGTGGCGGTGGTGCGCCTGCAGTTACTAGATCTAGCCCGCAGCTGGTGGGCTATGCAAGCAGCGAGTTTGGGTACGCCTGTCATGTGGGCGGTATTCAGTGATATGTTCCAGACCAAGTACTTCGACGCAGTGGCTAGATATGACCTGCTGGCCAGGTTTAGTAATCTCAGGCAGATGAGCAGAACGGTCGACGGATATGCGGACGAGTTTTCAAGGTTGAGTCGGTTTGCTTCCACCTTGGTGGCAACCGAGCTAGACAGAGCACAACGATTTCAGCAGGGGCTCCACTTGGAGATCATATTGGCAGTAGAGCAGTTCGAGCACAGAACTTTTTTTGTCGTCTTGCGAGCAGCGAGGAGGCATGAGTACACTTCCCGAAGGATAGCGGACCGGACCGGAGATCGGAAGCGGTCTCACGACCAGATGAACCAATCCTCAACACCGACCCCAGCAGCCAGGGCCCTGACCATTGGAGCTACGAGGGCAGGTTCGGTTACTTCCTTACAGCATTCTGTCCCGACCTATCCCCAGCAGCAGAAGCAGAAGCGGCCTTTCGTAACCGGTTGTTCTCATTGTGGAAAACCCGGACATGTTGTTACTGAGTGCCGCAGAGCACATGGATTATGCTTGGTTTGTGGTTCGCCAGACCACATGATGGGATCTTGTCCGTTCAGAAACAGATCATCGCCAACAGTAACTAGTCCCTCGGTTATGGGACCAGCACCAGCACCAGCACCAGAACCAGCTCCAGCTCACCAACCACAGCAGCTCCCGTTCCCGGATCCATTGCCGTCTCAGGCCCAGGCCTTCCAGCAACAGAGGCCTCAGCAGTTCGCCCTGGCCCAGGCCCAGATCCAGAATCGACAGAGAGGTATCTGTGTCCTATTGTCTTACTTTTCACCGTCGTTATACGGGACACGTGTCATATTTCATGTATCCCAATTACAACGGTATATCCCGGGCCCGAGCCATGTCCTAGATCATTCGAAAACGGTTATTGGTACCAACCTTTTCGTATGAGGAGAGGCCCGTGTCCCTGTTTGACCAAAGAGAGAGACCTCGAGCGCAAGACTATCAGTTTAGTTCGTGTTGCTTGAGTTCATCGCTCCTTGGGAGAGTCAAACGTGGGAGTGTGAGGATGATATCCGATCACGTTATCCCAATCGGTTTGGCTCGTGAGGTGTAATATCTTCCTTATGCCTTGCACTTCGATTCTTTGCTTGTATGTATGTTTGTATGGTTGATTGGTAGCGTAGATTGCTTGCGATAGTATAGCTGTCCCGACATCTCTAGCCTCTTGATTAAATTCCGAGGACGGAATTCTTTTAAGGTGGGTAGGATGTAGTGCCCCGAAATTCGTGATACGTATTTTATACGTGTTCGTATTTCTGACCCGTATTTTTCATTTTCTTTGATTAGTTAGTTGTGGTTTATTATCATATTTAGCATTGTGGTTTAATTGTCATTTATCGTTCATGGATTAATTCTGATTAGTGGAGCTTGGTTTTATTTGGATAGGAGAAGGATTGGGTTGGTTCGGCTTGGCTTGGTTTACTTGGTTCATCATGAACCAAGGTAAACCCCTACCTACCATCCCCATCATCATTTATTAACCCCACCCTCTTTCTCTCTCATCATTCACTCTTCTTCTTCCTCACCGTTGCTCTCCACCTACCAAGAGGTTTAGGCAAGTACAACTTGCTTCTTGAGGGATCTTAATTTTTATTGTTCCATTCTCTTCTTTAGATGATTATAAGCCTCTTTAGAACTTGGAGTTTTTAATTTTGATGGATAGATTCTTCTAGATCTACATTTTAACTTTGAGTTCATGGAGTTTTCTTGGTTTTGATCTACTAAAACTTGTTATTTTTGAAAACTAATAGTTCCATGAGCAAGAGCACGAAAATTCGTGTGAATTTAGTTTTTGATTCACCTCATTTCGAGTTAAAATGAAGTTTTTATGGCCAAAATAAGTTTTCTGAATTTTTACGTCGGCTGAAGAATGTGGTGCTGGCGTAAAATAAAATTTTACGCAGGAAAGCTAGCGTAAATTCAAATTTTATGCAGGAAAGCTTGCGTAAAAATGAAATTTTACGCTGGGAACCCTAAAATTGCGTATTTTACGCTGGATTGTATCCAGAATGTGAAATTTTACGCTGGAAACCCTGAAATTGCGTATTTTACGCTGGATTGTATCCAGAATGTGAAATTTTACGCTGGAAACCCTGAAATTGCGTATTTTATGCTGGGTTGTATCCAGAATGTAAGATTTTACGCAGGGAACTCTGAAATTGCGTATTTTACGCTGGATGGTACCCAGAATGTGAAAATTTTACGCTGGAACCCTCCCCTTTTACATACTTTACGCAGAATTGATTTTTTTGGCAAAAAAAAAGTGCACAGAATGACTGTTTTTGCCAAGTTTAGCTATTTTCTAGCCAGAATTTCGAAAAACTTAAAACATGAAAGTTTTAGATCTCTGCCTTGCCTTTCCGAATATTTCTAGAGCACCTCAAATTGAGTTCGTATGTGGAAGTTATGCCCCGTCTGTCACGCTCCGACCCGGAATCACCCGAATCATCGTCCTCGCAGGGGGCGTGATGCCGCACGAGCCTGGAGTTGCGCTCGTGCAAGGCAAGATTACAAGTTCTCAAATGGTTATCTTTTGATTTGATATTCACAACGAAAGGAAAACAGAGTATACGAAACAATTCTCTTTATTGATATTCGAAATCGATTTTACAAAGGCTTTCGATAGCCTAACAATATATGCCAGATTGGCTACAATACTCAGGTTCTCTCTTGCCCACAAAGGATTTCACCGTTCCATACATTATGCCTTCTATATCTCGGCTGCATCAATCCTGTCGCGAGTCCGAGCGTCAATGCGATCGCACGCTTCAATACGCTTCGGCAATCTGAGCCTCAACGCGTTCAAGCAACGCTTCGCCGCGAGCCATCCATTCCCTGCACCCTGCATGAAGCTGGTGGGGGATCAGTACGTTCGTCCTCGCATGTACTGAAGCAAAGATCATCTTCCAAACCGACATTTGTAATATTTATGTTGAATCATGCAACTTAGCTTATAATCTTGCTATGTTCTCCTTAGGGTCAATTTCATGGCATATTCAAAAGCGTAAAGCATGTTATCGAATTGAATATGCAAGCAAGCAATCCCGTGTTTGATTCGTGGCGCGACTTACCAAGCCGACGCACTCGTCCTTGCCCGACGCAAGGTGAATACGCCTATCTGATTTCCCTGTCATGTTATAGTGCTTTCTATGCGGATCTACGCACGCACGATATGAGTGTACCTTGCACTTTCGACCCGGGATCCGTCCATGCAAGATATACGTATACCTTGCACTTCCAACCCATCACCCTTAACTAAATGAAGGTCACTAGCTTGTCACAGCTAGAATGGACTTATACTCATCGAATCGAAAACATAAGACGATGGTAACTCTGTGCGGTTGCTAACCAACAATCAGAGGCCATCGAAATAATCGCGCGCAAGTGGCTTATCACATTCACTAGAAGGTCGCTATCCGTCTAAATGAAGTGCACCAACAATGCCGAAAACGAAATCCCTCCTAGGCCGAACGGTCCCAGCGCCCTGGCGCGCCGCGTTCGAGGGATGCCCATGCACGGGCTTTTATATTCTTTAAGTCCATTTGACCATTTAACCATGCAACGAATCTTATATTTCATACAACCAAGCAAGTTCGCTTATCGCTATTTCAATTGGCACAACGCCTCAATGTTCACGTCGAACGCCCAAAGGCCATGAACATTTCGAAGGCACCATGCCGCGTCGACAGTTATGCCATATCCGTTGCCACAACTGTTCTTCTCGTCGTAACGACGCCATCTTTTGTAAGTATTGTGCAGCTGGGCACATTCGCCGTCTTTTGTGATCTCGTGCATGTAGGCACGGTTCGACCGTATTTCCGATATTCTATAACTTAGCATTCAATGTTCGGGGCTTGCGCGCTAGGGCGTTCGCCTATTATCTTTCAATGTTCTAGCCGTTCTAACTCGTGCGCGAAGGCACGGTATGGTTCGTGCACTAAGGCACTCGCCGAGTACAGTTATCCCATGTTATTGCGGCTTGCACGCCGAGGCGCTCGCCTTAGCGATATCCAATGTTCCGTAGCGACTCGTGCATTTGATGCACGTTTCATTTCAATTGTACTAACTTAGTGTTTAACACACGTTATGATTTATCTCCGATCGGACCACGCTCGTGGCGTCGATAGGTTAACTTCGCATACAATAATATATTTGACTTATCGAATGAAGGAGTAAAAAGAAGTCCATCCTCCCACCTTGAGTCGATATGCCTTCGTTGTTTCGCCGAGCCGATGCGGCTCGATTTCCCAACATCGTTGCACGGCCACTCTCCTGACTTAGCCATTCGAGCACTTCGTGCTTTATTGAATTATACGTCCAATTCGCCTTAGCGTGCCAACGCCTTAGTCCGTTGCAGGGCGACGATTTGATTTTGCGGACCCCTTACTGAATAAGGCAAAACGTCGACCTCTAATATTTTCACGTCAACGTATAACCTGCACACGAAACCAACTAAAAATCAATACTTGCGTCGATTCGGACTTGCGTCTTGGTCGATTCGATTTCTTAGAATCTTCGAGCCGATTCAACGCACTTATCCTTCGGGGCAACGCGGCGCTTCGCATCGATTCACTCGATGCATTCTTTCGGGACAAGGCAACTCTACGCATCTACTAAGTTACTCGATGCGTTCCTCGGGACAACGTTACTCTTGTTTCGATTCGCATCGATACGCAATCGGGTCAAAGCTACTCTTTGAGTCAACGACTCAGCATAATGCACCGTGCGGAGCGGGGCATTACAGAATATACCACTCAAAACAAGGTTCGTCCCGAATCGAAACCAACACTCCGACTAAGTGTTGTATAGATCGTTTCACGATCTCGTCCCATCGAAGTTGTTCAATTTCATACTATCTCGCAAGATTTTCACTAACATTTCAAAGTCCTCCCAGCAACTCGATTTGAATTTGAATACAACTCGATTTGGATTCGTACCTATATTTAAGGCGTCCCGAAGATATGTGTATTTCGACCAAGTCCAGTCTAGCAAATTGGAACAAAGTTGACAGGTAAATTTCAATCCTATGCTTGCCATTTCGTACTCTCGATCGGACTTATCCTTAGCAACCGTTCTCAAATTTTCATCGCATACGTATATTCGATACATACGTGATTCATTCAATAAGGTCGCTGCACGCGATGCGATTAAAAATTGCATATCTCATTTCGTATGTTTCATCGGGACTACTAACTCTTTGCTTCGCGTTAAGTCGTCGCGCATCCAATCGCAACGATCCTCCGCAACGCCTTGCGTTCGACGTCACTATCCAGCGATTTCCGAACTATGGCTACGCATCTTGTCTCGATACGATTTCTTTGTTGACTTTCAAACGTATCAACATTCAGGACTATGTCCGCTAGGTGACTTACCTAGACACCGTGTTTAACTTCTCCCGACGCAACTCAAATTGACATTGCACAAAGGCCACAATCTATCCGACTCAAAGTTTACATCAAGGCGACAGTGCTCAAGACAACGATCATCTTGACACGAAAGTCTTTTACGATACGCCTTACGTTCGTTTCCTAACGAGTAGGAATTTACTAGCCAAATTCCCAACTTATCCGTCTCGCAACATCTAACATAATTTCGATTCACGCAAGCTCAATTGCAAGGTGAATCCGAATCTAACGACATGACTCGTAAGTCATTTCCTTATCGTTCTCTCTCGTGCATAGCACGATTCTCGCCATCGCCTAGACTTATCGCCAACATGCATCGTGTTAATTTGTTATCGATACAATCCCATATGCGATATCGTATGGGTCATCTTACGGTCTGCAGCATTCAATTTAATTTGGCGGTCAAGTCTTCTAGGGTCAGTTGTCCCGAAGCTACGCTCGATAATTGTGGATCATCACCGAAGGACAGTGTACTACGAACCATGCTATATCTTATTTCGGAGCTAAATCACGTTCCGACGATTCTATGCGACTATCCAAATTTCCGAACAAAACCATTCCTATCGGCGCAATCTTAGCGCAACTATCCTCCGAGTACGGTCATGCACTCCGTCGATGATCCTGCTATTCACGACGCGTCTACTCGCATTGAGTTCGAGTCTATCTTATTTTGCGGTCGACACACGAGATGCTATACGCATCGAGCAATCGTCGATGACTTATAGTCTCGTCTTGATTAATCACAAAGTTCATGATCAACCCGTTCGTTTCCTTATCGTATCGTTACTTACAAAATTTTGATAGCGCAAAGCGTACTCTATTTTGTATTCCTACATCGTTCTTACTTTTCCTTATGTATCGATCTCGATAGGCCGTATCAATTTCGATAACGTAAGGGTCAACTTTGAATCCGTCTCAATGTCAACTTAGCTCGCATCGCATACATCCAAGTTCGCAACGAACTTTTCCATACGCATCGACTCGTTCTCCAATTTTGTCGCATCCCGCTATACTTCGATCGCGTAACTGAGTTACCGATTATCCAACATCGAACCCTCAAGTCATACGATCTCGCCCTCTAAGTTTCGCGTGTTTTCAGTCGTACTCAAATGAGTTTCGCCGCACATAACCAACTATTTCTTAGGCACGATTACTTGCGTCAACCAACATTCTTATCGAAGTCGCATATCGTGCGATTCGATTACAATTCGCATCGCCCTACATTCTTATCGAATTCGCATATCGTGCAATTCGATTCGTCTAGCCGAACATTCCTATCGAGATCGCAAGTCGTGCGATTCGATTCGCCTCGCCCAACTTTTTTATCGAGCTCGCAAGTCGTGCGGTTCGATTTCAACGTTTCGAATTTCCTATCCCGTCGATCCGATTGTTGCCTCAAGGCATAATCGTTTCGCTAGTCTCGATCGTCCGACCAACTTATAACTTCCGTCCGACGTATCGTTCATCGATACGAGTCTCGCCTTATCGTCCCCAACCAATTTTCGAAGAACACTTGCATCAACATTCGGTCGTACAAATTTCCAATCTAGTCTCGGTACTCTCACGTCCGTTGCGGACAAACCTTCCGCAAATTCTCACAACGCGTCGATGCAATTTATCGCACAAATGGTATTACATATACCACTCGGAATCGAGCCATTCATCGAACCGGTGGTATGCAATATACCACCCGGAAATCAAGCCATTTCCGTCGTAACAACTCTCGTATCGATTCAACGATCTCTTCCGACTTACGATTTCCGCAGTGATCGTGCTTGATCACAACCGTAACTTTGATTTAAATCAAATCTGACACAATTCGTCCAATGCATTCATTTGCCAACACGAACTCGGTACGCAACCGAACCGATTTCGTTTCTCGATTTATAACTTTGTTTTCTTCTGTTGCATCTTATGCAAATTCATTCTCGATATCCGTTGCACCATGTGCAACGATTACTTTGATACGCATTGCACCACGTGCAATAATTTTACTTTGGACATGCGTTGCACCACGTGCAAAAATTTTACTTTGGACATGCGTTGCACCACGTGCAACATTTTATTTTCAATACGCATTGCACATCGTGCAACGATTTATTCGATATTTACCGTACCTCGTGCAACATTTCATTTCCGACATTCAAAGTCAATGCTCAAATCCATTTCAACACATTCGATATTGACTTATCGCTTTCCATCGCAACGCACATCCGAAATCGATATGTGAATCCGTTCGACACATTCAATATCAACTTTTATTTTCTTTCCAACGCATCATTTACAATCAACGCGTGGCAATTGCTGCAGCAACATTCCACAACTATCATTGTATCGATGCAACCAACATTTCTCGTATCGTTCGTTGCAACTAACGAATATCTCAAATCGCAATTCATGACGTGTCGCATCCACGGCAACAAATCTTTGAATTCAAATCTCGCGACTTGTTGCACTTGCAGCAACAAACCTTTCCCGACCTTTCCAACGAATACCATGTAATTTCCAAACAACACACGGCAAAATTACATGGTTTGTATTAGACTTATTGTATGGAACATCCAGTGCGGCATCGACTAGAGTCAAGAGTGATTTTGATTGGTGGTGGGCAATGTTTTGGAATTGAAATGAATCAAGCGTCCAGAGGAAATTGAGCCTAGAGCTCTGATACCAATTTGTCACGCCCCGACCCAGAATCACCCGAATCATCGTCCTCGCAGGAGGCGTGATGCCGCACGAGCCTGGAGTTGCGCTCGTGCAAGGCAAGATGACAAGTTCTCAAATGGTTATCTTTTGATTTGATATTCACAACAAAAGGAAAATAGAGTATACGAAACAATTCTCTTTATTGATATTCGAAATCGATTTTACAAAGGCTTTCGATAGCCTAACAATATATGCCAGATTGGCTACAACACTCAGGTTCTCTCTTGCCCACAAAGGATTTCACCGTTCCATACATCATGCCTTCTATATCTCGGCCGCATCAATCCTGTCGCGAGTCCGAGCGTCAATGCGATCGCACGCTTCAATACGCTTCGGCAATCTGAGCCTCAACGCGTACAAGCAACGCTTCGCCGTGAGCCATCCATTCCCTGCACCCTGCATGAAGCTGGTGGGGGATCAGTACGTTCGTCCTCGCATGTACTGAAGCAAAGATCATCTTCCAAACCGACATTTGTAATATTTATGTTGAATCATGCAACTTAGCTTATAATCTTGCTATGTTCTCCTTAGGGTCAATTTTATGGCATATTCAAAAGTGTAAAGCATGTTATCGAATTGAATATGCAAGCAAGCAATCCCGTGTTTGATTCGTGGCGCGACTTACCAAATCGACGCACTCGCCCTTGCCCGACGCAAGGTGAATACGCCTATCTGATTTCCCTGTCATGTTATAGTGCTTTCTATGCGGATCTACGCACGCACGATATGAGTGTACCTTGCGCTTTCGACCCGGGATCCGTCCATGCAGGATATACGTATACCTTGCACTTCCAACCCATCGCCCTTAACTAAATGAAGGTCACTAGCTTGTCACAGCTAGAATGGACTTATACTCATCGAATCGAAAACATAAGACGATGGTAACTCTGTGCGGTTGCTAACCAACAATCAGAGGCCATCGAAATAATCGCGCGCAAGTGGCTTATCACATTCACTAGAAGGTCGCTACCCGTCTAAATGAAGTGCACCAACAATGCCGAAAACGAAATCCCTCCTAGGCCGAACGGTCCCAGCGCCCTGGCGCGCCGCATTCGAGGGATGCCCATGCATGGGCTTTTATATTCTTTAAGTCCATTTGACCATGCAACGAATCTTATATTTCATACAACCAAGCAAGTTCGCTTATCGCTATTTCAATTGGCACAACGCCTCAATGTTCACGTCGAACGCCCAAAGGCCATGAACATTTCGAAGGCACCATACCGCGTCGACAGTTATGCCATATCCGTTGCCACAACTGTTCTTCTCGTCGCAACGACGCCATCTTTTGTAAGTATTGTGCAGCTGGGCACATTTGCCGTCTTTTGTGATCTCGGGCCTGTAGGCACGGTTCGATCGTATTTCCGATATTCTATAACTTAGCATTCAATGTTTGGGGCTTGCGCGCTAGGGCGTTCGCCTATTGTCTTTCAATGTTCTAGCCATTCTAACTCGTGCGCGAAGGCACGGTATGGTTCGTGCACTAAGGCACTCGCCAAGTACAGTTATCCCATGTTATTGCGGCTTGCGCGCCGAGGCGCTCGCCTTAGCGATATCCAATGTTCCGTAGCGACTCGTGCATTTGATGCACGTTTCATTTCAATTGTACTAACTTAGTGTTTAACACACGTTATGATTTATCTCCGATCGGACCACGCTCGTGGCGTCGATAGGTTAACTTCGCATACAATGATATATTTGACTTATCGAATGAAGGAGTAAAAAGAAGTCCATCCTCCCACCTTGAGTCGATATGCCTTCGTTGTTTCGCCGAGCCGATGCGGCTCGATTTTCCAACTTCGTTGCACGGCCACTCTCTTGACTTAGCCATTCGAGCACTTCGTGCTTTATTGAATTATACGTCCAATTCGCCTTAGCGTGCCAACGCCTTAGTCCGTTGCAGGGCGACGATTTGATTTCGCGCACCCCTTACTGAATAAGGCAAAACGTCGACCTCTAATATTTTCACGTCAACGTATAACCTGCATACGAAACCAACTAAAAATCAATACTTGCGTCGATTCGGACTTGCGCCTTGGTCGATTCGATTTCTTAGAATCTTCGAGCCGATTCAACGCACTTATCCTTCGGGGCAACGCGGCGCTTCGCATCGATTCACTCGATGCATTCTTTCGGGACAAGGCAACTCTACGCATCTATTAAGTTGCTTGATGCGTTCCTCGGGACAACGTTACTCTTGTATCGATTCGCATCGATACGCAATCGGGTCAATGCTACTCTTTGAGTCAACGACTCAGCATAATGCACCGTGCGGAGCGGGCATTACACCGTCTCCCCTGAGCCACCTGATTTCTCCACAACTCTTGCACCCTGTTTATATTTAGTTATTGCATATATGCTTATACCAGGTTAAATGTTAATTTTAAATATGTACCATGACATAATGGTGTTCCGTTGTGGCATACTTTTGATAGTAAATTTGACACGATATATATCTCGAATGCTGTTGCGACGGCTAGCATATTATGACAGAATTGAATGGCATGGACACCGTGGGTGATTGTGTGTTTGTACAAAATGAACCGGTAATGTTTGCATCATGTCTAGGACAGGGATCCCTGAGTACCACGGTCAGGGATACCTAAAGTAATTGACTAAGGCTAATAAACTAGAATAATTCAGTAGACATGAAGAGATTTCCAGCTACAGGCAATCCCGTTACCTGGGCGCATTAAGTGGACTTGTAGCCTACCGACGAGTAGGGCACATTTCCAGCACACAGTCGCGTGTTGCATTCTCCATAAACGGACATTCGACCTGGATAACCGGATGGTCTGCAGGGCATGTGGCTGATGGGATAATCTCATTGCATCTTACTAATAACTAGGCATGTGATAACCTTAGTTAGTTAAAAGTATCAAGCCGTACTCTTGATTGGCCGTGATTGATTGGATGAAGTTTATCCCAGCTTAATCTTGTCCCGATCCTGTACAAGATTGTGATACGACAAGATTATTGATGCTTGCCTTAACAATAACGATCGGGGGTCCAGTTCTGTTCGGGCGAAGGGTTACAACCCCAGTCCTTGTTTGGTTTAAGGGTTGTAACCTGGCTCCCGGAGCAGTTCTGTGTCCTCTCTTCGTTTATTATCTTATTGCACCCCATGCTATGCTCGTCATGTTTTACCTTACTTCAACAGCATGATTAATTATTTATACTGGCCTTAACAATAAAGATCAGGGGTCCAGTTCCGTTCAGGCGAAGGGTTACAATCCCGATCCTTATTTGGTTTAAGGGTTGTAACCTGGCTCCCGGAACAGTTATGTGTCCCTATTCGTTTATTGTCTTCACTGTACCAATAGTATCTGAGACGGATTTCTATTCAGGTGAAGGGTTACAACTCCGGTCCTTGTTTGGTTTAAGGGTTGTGACCTAGCTACTTGAATGGTTTCCTCGTACTCAGTTTACTGTGGTTATCTCTATTATTAGCAATTCTTTATTTACTATCTTTATTATTCTATTATTGATATGCTGGTTTTAGTTCCTAAGTGATGCCTCCTTTGTGGCACTTGCTCTTTCTGGGGTTTGACCCAGCTGGTTTTGTATGGCCAGATATCGGAGCAGCTCCAGAGGATCCACCTAACTTCCAGCCAGATGGTGACCACCAGGCGTAACCCTGGCAATGAGTGGGTTTCTTTTTGTCCTTCCACTTTATTGTAAAATTATTCTTTTGAGGCGTTTAGCCGACGAGCATGTGTTAGCTCGATTGCACCTTTACTTACTGTCTGCCTACGGGCTGTAACATGATTGACAGATCCTAGGGTTAATCATGTATGACTGAACTCTTGCTAGTCTTGACATTTTGTACGACTAGCTTCATGATCATCCAATATGTAATGTTGGGGACGCCTTACTATTGTATATTTGGTGGTCTTACATCTTGTAACATTTACTTACTTGCTTGTGATTGAGACAATAAGCTTGTTCTTGACCATAGGAGACTGATGGATTGTAGTTAAACCCTCATATATCTAGACAGCCATGACCGTATAGTGAGGTGGATTCCATTTCATTATACGTAGCTGGCTATGTATGCCCCCGCTCTCCAGTATTCTGGTTCTGGGGCGTTACATTCCTCTTCCTCTTCTGATACTTCTACCTCTTCCAATTGATGAAATATGTCATGAGGAACTTTCGTTGAGTCCACATCGATAATATTTGTAATAAGAGGTAGTTCGTCTTCCTGATAAGCTATCTCGTCGACATCAAAGGTATTTCGAGCTTTAGTCTTACAGACTGCCCACCAATCTGATCTTCCGGCTCCTCGTTTTGGATAGCTGGTAAAGTAAACTAGCTGAGCCTGGCTTGCTAGAACAAACGGCTCATAAGCTTGATATCGACGGCGATAATTTATGTCAACAAGACCATGTTTGTCAACTCTCCAACCTCGACCCTGGATCGGATCGAACCAGTCACATCTGAACAAGACGATCTTACAATATTCTATAGCATAATTGTATGTCAGTTCCACAATCTCCCGTAAGATGCCAAAAAAGTCATTGCCTGGGTCGACGTCTTTGTAGTTTGAAGATTTTATGCACAAACAACTATTCTTCGTAGAATCCAAATCCAAGAAGTAGTCTCTTATTCGAGCATTTGTTGACTTGAACCTGAAACCATTTACGCAGTAACTTGGCCAGGTCTTCACTTGATAAATTAGCCCCTTGGCTAGAGTTTTAATATACTCATTCTCAAGGATTGCCTCGGGACGATCAACCTAAATACCATAGAAACGATGCTAACTTAATTATTATGTGCAAGTATAAATGTACAGAAAAAGTAAATTGTGACTACGTCCGTACATATGCTCTCAACCAAAAAGGAAAATGAAGTCTCATTTGCCGTTCTACTTCCTCCTCGGTTGCGTACGGATTGTTGGACGTTACCTCATCCTTAAACATGCTGAAAAGCAACGAAGCATAGGTATATTAGTTATATTCAGAAGCAACGAAGCACGCGAAATAATTTTACTTACCTCTCAAGCTTGTCCACTTCTTCCTCGTCGCAATTGAGCAATACATATAATATTGCAGCGCTAACCTCGTCGTCATTTAGATATCTTTTTTTTATTTTACCAGATGGTTTTCCGTAGGCAGTAAATTCTTCAGTTTTGCCTCCATACCAACTTCATAGCCGTCGTCATTTCTGGGAGCCCTTGTTCTGTTTGTAGCAATATGAGGCTAAAAATACATGGAACAGAAGTTTGAAATCTCCTCAAGGACATATGCTTCACAAATAGAACCCTCCACCCGTGCCTTATTTTTCACCTTCCTCTTGAGGTGGTTCAACTGTTGCTCGAACGGGTACATCCATCGATACCCGACAGGTCCGACAACAAGAGCCTCATGGATAAGATGAATCGGCAAATGCTCCATTGATCGAAGAATGCAGGAGGAAAAACTCTCTCAAGTTTGCAAAGTGTTACCACAATGTCATTCTCTTGCTTCTCTAAACGATCGATGAGCAACTTGCAAGAACAAAGATCTCTGAGGAATATGCTAAGCTCTGTTAACGGACCCAGACTACCGGCGGTAATAATTCTCAAAATGCAACAGGAATTAACCTTTCCATGAATACGTGGCAATCGTGGCTCTTCATTTCGGTCAGTTTACACTCTTTTATGTCGACACATCTTCTTAGATTGGAGACGTATCCGTCCGGAAATTTCAAGTCCTGGATACATCTACAAAGTCTCACTTTGTCCTCCTTGTCCAGCGAGTAGATTGCCTTAGGCCGCAAAAGCTTTCCCTTCCCTTTGTCTATCATGTGCAATGTAGGGCGTCTGCATATTTCGGCTAAGTCCAATTGTCACGCCCCAGAACCAGAATACTGGACGGAGGCGGACACAGCCAGCTACGCAATCCCAAAGTACGTTAATACTCTAAAATCACGTATAAGCTGTCAAGACATGTGGGTTACTCTACAAGCCATCAGCCAATCCTAAGGTTTAACAATCCTAGGTATCTCAATCACAGGCCATTATACAAGAGCAAAGAGTACGATCATCATACATACAATAGTAAGGCGTCCCGAACCATATATACATGAATGATCATGAAGCTAGTACCACAAAGCTGATGACTAGCTAGAGTATTAGTCGTACATGATAAGGACTAGCTATAGTCTAGAATACACATATCATGTTTAGGCCCGTAGGCTACAATGTCAAGGAAAATACCAAAACACGAGCTAAACACGTGCTCGGGGCTAAACGTTACAAGAGAAGAATTTACATATCAGTGGGAGAATGAAGAAGAAACCCACTAAGGCACTTTGGTGTTCCGACTGGTCACCGTCGAGCAGATGGTGCGGTAGATCCTTCGGGCTCTTCTATCGGAACCTGGCCATGCAAAACCAGTGGGGTCAGACCCCAAATAGCAAGTACCACAAAGGAGGCCGAACTATGAACTTAAAACCAGCAATCATTAGTAGACAAAGCAAGCAATAAGTAAGGGTGGATCGAGATTCGTGCAGTACCAATGCACTCACCGCGATCATAGAGAGACTGTAAGTAAATCATTATTGACATAAAGTAAACTGAAGAACATGTTAAATAAATAGAACTGGAAAGGTGATATACGATGAGATAGCCATGGGACTATTCAGATAACCAGGTTACAACCCGTAAACCAAACAAGGACCGGGGTTGTAACCCTTCGTCTGAACATAACTTGGTTTCTCCCACCATTTATCGGCAAGATAAATATAAGAAATCTTGACATGTAACATTCAGGTACAGGATCAAGACAAGATTTGTACTGAGTATACTCCATCCATTCAATCACGGCCAATCATTGCCTACGGCTTTCTACATTAACTAACTAGGGTTGTCACAAACCTAGTTACTAGCAAGATGCAAAGAGATTTCCAAGTCCAATTACCCATTTGTTACTACCTGAGTGACCCCAGCAAAGAAAAGGAAAATATAGCATGATATAGCAGACACACTGTAGTAAGATACATGTGTCCTAAGGTACCACACTCGACGGCGGGCTGGAAGTGCGCTCATCTCGACGGATAGCAACAAATCCCATGTATATATATATAAGGCCGGGGTCAAAGGGGCAACAGGTAACTGGGAAAGTCTCTTCATGAACTATTTGATCAATCTAGTCATTAACCTAGCCAGATTCAGTATGAATCCCTGACCGTAGGAAATCAGGAATTCATGTCCTAGACATGATGCAAGACTAGATGGTAGCTTGTACAAGCACATTCAATACAAACACCCACGGTATCAGGATACTAGTTAATTCTTGTCAGGAGTGCGCCACGACGGGCCACTACTATTATCATTATTACTTATCATGAGTGCGCCACGACGGACCACTATCAAGTCATTCTTATTTATCATTTCAAGTTATCATGTCAAGATATCATGTCAAGTTCATTTCAAGAGTGTACCACTACGGGTCATTGTCGTGTCATGTCAATTATCAAGAAGAAAGAAACTTGCACAATTAAATAATATTATATTAATAATATATATATTCTTGAAGCCAAGGAGAAACTCTACAATTTTCATGTTGGGAGTGGGAAGAAATTCTGACCACAATTCAAGCAAATAAAATATTTAAACAATCAAAGTGGACCCCATGCGGTCCAAAAGTGGGTGAACCTTCATGCGGCCAAAGAGAGTGGGAGGCCACTCATGTTGTAGCGCCCCGCTTTCGATAGGCGACGGAACTTCATAATATGCTAGCGCCGAGTCAGATCGGCCGGGAACTTAGATGGCCATCTGACTCGATCGCTAAGCTTGGTAAACGTTAACGCCTTGCGGCATCGATTCAATTCGATTTGGACGGAAGATACGAGAATCGATCCAACTAATGGAACGACTTCTGTTGGACCAAGTCCTAGATGCAGTGGGCTGCGTCTCGGCGCGCGAGCTCTCTATAAGAGTCCCTTCGACGGGACCGGACCGCTGTATGGTTTTCTTGGAGCTTTGCCGCTGGGCTTGATTGAAGTGCTTTCGCGTCGTTTTCAAGGATGCAATTACAATTTCGATGCAAGGGGGAAAGAAGGAAATCTAACAAAGTATTGATGCATTGCAGGAGCTCGCGTAACTAAGGATTGACGTTGCGTTGCGCTTCGACGACCTGTACGAAGCCAAGTAATCGGTGGGTGATTCGGCCTTCTTTTCCATTCTGTCCCGCAAACTTAATCCTTGCTTCGAATCCATTCAAATCGAACGATGCCAAGTTAATTGCATGCCAATCCACTAAGTCAAGAACTCGGGAAAAATGTATCGATTTACAAATACAAGTTTTTCACATAAACCGAAAAGTTTAAGGTTTACAGAAAAAGATAGACTATTTCAAGTGCTGCAAAATATTATGAAACGGCGATTGTGGGTTATGATGCCTCGGCCAATTTGGTGCCTGCGGGACGCTAAATCGCGAGTACGACTTGGGAAAAAATGAATCGTTGCATAAGTTGGGGGAAATGATAATGCCGTTCAATACTGTTCGCGCTATACAAAAATATTGCATATGTTAAACTGTTCACGCATTGGCATGGTCATGGACAGCTTGTGCACAAGTTGATATTTTTCCTCGAATCGATATCCGGGGCATCGGAATCGAATCGGCCTAGGGGGAATGAATAATCGTGCTTCGGCACCGATGCATTGTGGGACCGTCAGTCAGGCTTGCAACCTAGACTGAGCGGGCCGAAATGCCGTTGAGATAGTCCCACGTGATGTGTAACATCAATGACCGCATATAAGATAGTAGCATGCTTACCTATTGTCTTATGCAGGGTAAATATTATCTCTGTTTTCATGCAGGGACGAGCACGGCCGTGGTAAAAAATATGACAATTGCTATGTTAAACTGTATGCTTTATTACGCAAAGATGGCTATCGAATATGAACTGAATTCATTTAGTTCTAATAGAAAGACAACTCTAAAGCATGCCTACCCTAACAATCAGAGTCGGTTTAGACGAGTGGGTTCGTCTCGTCCACTTAGCAAGTGTGCTAATCCTATTCCCCCAATTCCCCAGGTGCGACGGGTGCGCCCAACTAAACTGGAACTGAAGTGCGGAGAGGCGTTTTGAAGCTCTTCCTATGCAGAAGTATTTTGAAGCCAATTCAAGTCGACGGCTTTGTATAAAGGGGCGAATGTATGGGACGGCAAGCGTAGTTCAGGCAACTTGTCGAATGTATCTTCTTTCTGTTTTCAATCAATGTAGCCGCAACGGCATCCAATATAAATTACGACTTGTACTTCGTTGCAAGCTATGAATGAAAAGTATTTCTATCTTCCTATACTGCGTCTTATATTCTGATGTGAATTGTGAAGTTTCGACTTGGCGTATTAATATCAAAAATCAAAAGATAACCATTTGAGAACTTGTCATCTTGCCTTGCACGAGCGCAACTCCAGGCTCGTGCGGCATCACGCCTTAGCGAGGACGATCGAATCGGCAAAGTAACACCGGGGATGAACGGTTGTCGACTCGGGGCGTGACAAATTGGTATCAGAGCTCAGTTATGTTTCCTCGGATTTGCGAAAGATGTTTCATTATTGGAATGTCCGTTGCGATGGCTTGATTGAATGCTTGTCGGCATGCTGCATGAAATACAAGTTCCATACAGGTAAGCCCGTAGATATTTTTGAAAAATACTAACGGGTTTACTCTGTTTTGTAGGAATGACTAAGAAAAGGAACAATACCGCCCCAACCCAAACTGTAGATAGTACGGCGAGCACAAAAAGTACTGAGCCTAGCGAGACGACTATGCAGAAGATGCTACAATTGATGGAACTGCAGCAGCAGCAGCTTCAGACCCAATTTAAAGCCCAATTTGAGGCGCAACAAAAACAGATGAATGCCCTAACTCAGATAGTCAGCAGAATGGCGGGCAACACGAAGACGACGGACGAAGGGCCCGAGGGAAACCAAGGCGACCAAGAAGAAAACGAGGAAGAAGAGACTCAACCGCAAATGACAGATTCTTCTTCCTTGTTCAAGGCAAAGGAGTTCCGCAAGATGAACCCACCAAAGTTCAACGGCAGAGCGAAGCCCGATGTGATCGTAGGATGGCTCGCGAAGATGGAGGACCTGTTTAATCTGCTTAGCATTGAAGGGTCCCAGCGGGTAACTTGTGCGACGTTGCAGCTGCAACTAAGGGCGTACGACTGGTGGGCTGCTAAAAAGCAGGAGATCTATGAAGCTGATACAGACGCCACGATCTCCTGGAAAATATTCAAGGAAGCCTTCCTCGAACAGTACGTTCCTCGCGCCGTCCGTCAACAAAAAGAAGACGAGTTCATGATGCTGCGATAGGGAAATATGTCTGTCGACGATTATGATTCGAGCTTCTCAAAGCGGGCGAAGTTTGCCGGCACCTTTCTGCCCAACAAGGAAGCCTGGTGTGAACGCTTCCAACAGGGCCTAAATGATGAACTGCGAAGGGACGTCGTGAATCAAAGGTGCCGAACATACCGTGAATCCTATAATGCCGCTCTTAATAATGAGCGCATCTTTGGCCATATGTCGAGTAGAGGCATCCGCAACCACTTCAACAAGCGTCCTAACGACGCCGGCGCCGGAGGATCGGGAATAACAAAGCGTCCGAACAGATTCGATGATCGAGGCCATGGCAGTCAACATTGCACCAGGTGCGGTAGGCGTGGGCACCGAACCGTCGACTGCGTCACGAGATATTGCTATAAGTGTGGCGAGGTAGGCCATATAGTTACATATTGCCCGCACAAAGGTCAGAATCAACATAACCCGCCGAGGAACGTCCCGAATCCTCATAAAGCGCCGATACTGCAAGGCGCAAATGCGGTGCCCGTCAACCAACAAAACCAACGCCACGGAGCTCAAGGCCGAGTTTATGCCTTAACTTGGGACGAGGCGTTTGCGTCCGATACTGTTGTAACAGGTACATTACTCTACAAAAGTATACCTGCTCGAGTATTATTCGATTCGGGTGCGACGTATAGCTTTATATCTGCTGATTTTACGAAAGAAAATAAAATAACAATGCAATCACTAGATATAAATATTAGCGTTAGCACTCCGTCGGGAGTCGATATGCCTACGAATTTTATTTGTAGGGATGGCCATATTTGCATCGGAGGAAGATATCTATCCTTGGACGCCGTCGTACTAGACATAAAAGATTACGACATAATCCTGGGCATGGATTGGTTGGGCGCTTGTCGTACAACGATCGAGTGTGCGGAGAAGAGAGTGGTGTTTCGTCTTCCTGGCGAGACAGAGTTCTCATATTCGTGCGGTGCGGCCTCGAAGACGGCGATGATGGTATCGGCAATCTCGGCAAGGCGTATGCTGCGTTTCGGCTGCGCGGGATACTTGGCATCTGTTCGAGACACGCGGACGGATAATACAAAAACAATACAAACTGACGTTGTGGCAGAATTTCCCGACGTTTTTCCTGACGAGATGCCTGGGATGCCGCCGGATCGAGAAATTGAATTCAGCATCGACACCTTTCCGGATACACGGCCGATATCAAAGGCGCCTTACCGAATGGCTCCAGCAGAACTGAAGGAGCTGAAGGTGCAATTACAAGAGTTGCTAGACCGCGGATTTATTCGCCCTAGCGTCTCTCCGTGGGGAGCTCCCGTACTGTTCGTGAAGAAGAAAGATGGGTCGTTGCGGCTATGCATCGACTATCGGGAACTCAACAAGGCGACCGTGCAGAACAAGTATCCTTTGCCGCAAATCGACGACTTGTTTGATCAACTGCAAGGCGCGTCTGTATTTTCAAAAATCGATCTTCGTTCAGGCTATCATCAACTGAAGATCAAGTCCGACGACGTATCGAAGTCTGCCTTTCGCACTCGATATGGTCACTACGAATTCCTCGTCATGCCGTTCGGTTTGACGAATGCCCCGGCCACTTTCATGGATCTGATGAACCGAGTCTTCCGACCTCAAATAGATAAATTTGTAGCCGTATTCATCGACGATATCCTTGTCTACTCAAGGAATCGGGAAGAGCACGCGGAACATTTGAAGACGGTGCTGCAGATTCTGCGTGAAAACAAATTGTACGCCAAGCAGAGTAAGTGCGAGTTCTGGATGAGTAGCGTGACATTCCTCGGGCACGTAATCTCTGCTGAAGGTGTCACGGTGGACCCAAAGAAGATTGATGCGGTGGTGGATTGGAAACGACCTGCCTCAGCTACCGACATTCGGAGTTTCCTTGGCTTAGCGGGCTACTACCGTAGGTTCGTGCGAAGCTTTTCAAAACTAGCGTCGTCTCTGACTCGCCTCGCCCAGACGGGAGTAGTATTTGAATGAAGCGACGACTGTGAATCCAGCTTTCAAGAGTTGAAGCAACGGCTCGTCTCAGCTCCAATCCTTGCACTTCCAGACGGTCCCGAAGGCTTTCAGATATTCAGCGACGCGTCGGAAACTGGCCTCGGGTGCGTACTCATGCAGAGAGACAAAGTCATCTCCTACGCTTCATGGCAGTTGAAGCAGCACGAGAAAAATTACCCGACGCACGACTTAGAATTGGCGGCGATCGTCTTTGCACTGAAGTTATGGCGGCACTATCTCTATGGTGTAGCATGCAGAATCTACACAGATCATAAAAGCCTGAAGTACTTGTTCACGCAACGGGAACTCAACCTACGACAGCGACGATGGCTCGAACTCATAAAAGATTACGAGCTAACGATCGAGTACACGCCGGGCAAGGGAAACGTGGTGGCCGACGCACTCAGCAGAATGTTTATGGGAACACTAGCCATAAACAAAGAAATACGGCGAGACCTTGAAGCGATGGGTATCGAACTCAGAATTGAGTATCGACACCTGCACCTAGCGCAGCTGAAGTTAGGATCGAGCCTGCTTAGCAAGATAAAGACCGCACAGGAGGACGACTCATTCCTGAAGAAAATGCGCGAGCTGATTTCAACAGGAAGGGCGACTGACTTTGCGGAAGGCGGAGACGGGACGATGCGACTAAAGGGAAGGCTCTGCATTCCTGAAACTGCCGAACTCAGAAAAGAAATTCTGACGGAGGCACATTATGCGAAGTACTCGTTACATCCTGGAAGCACCAAGATGTACAAGGACTTGCGCACAAACTTTTGGTGGCACGACATGAAGAAGGACGTGGCTACGTTCGTATCGCAATGCATGGCGTGTCAGCAGGTGAAGGTGGAACACCAGAGGCCCGGCGGCGACCTGCAGAACATCGCCATTCCCGAGTGGAAGTGGGACAACATCTCGATGGATTTCATTGTGGGATTTCCGAAGACGCCGCGGGAGAATGATGCGATTTGGGACATTGTTGATAGATTGACCAAGTCGGCTCACTTCATCGCAATCAAAGTAGGATGGAGCGTCGATCGGTTAGCGCAAATCTACGTCGATGAGATTGTTCGACTGCACGGGGTGCCGGCCTCAATAATTTTGGACAGAGACGGGCGATTCCTATCGCATTTCTGGACGAGCCTCCAAGCGGCGATGGGGACCAAACTGAACTTTAGCTCGACGTACCATCCCCAAACAGACGGAGAGGGTCAACCAGATCTTAGAAGACATGCTGCATCTGTGTGCGATCGACCTAAAGACTAGTTGGGATACGTATTTGCCGCTTGCGGAGTTTGCGTATAACAACAGTTATCAGTCGAGCATTCAGATGGCTCCATACGAAGCGCTCTATGGGAGGAAGTGTCGTTCGCCGATATGCTGGGATGAAGTCGGAGAGCGACAGGTGCTTGGACCGGAACTGGTGGAGCAGGCCGTTGAAAAGGTCCGCTTGATTCGAGATAGACTCCGCATCGCGCAAAGTCGACAAAAGAGCTACGCAGATCTTCGTCGACGACCGCTGGAGTTCTTGGCCGGGGACCATGTATTTCTGAAAGTGACGTCCATGCGCGGAGTGATGCGGTTCGGCGTTAAAGGCAAATTGAGCCCGAGATTTGTAGGCCCCTTCGAGATCATTGAGCGAGTTGCGACGGTTGCTTATCGGATCGCACTACCTCCTGCCTTAGCCAATGTGCACGATGTTTTCCACGTTTCACAACTTCGAAAATACGTGCACGATCCAAGTCATGTGGTTAGCTTCGATCAGTTGGAGCTACGTACTGACTTGTCTTACTCGGAGGAGCCCATTCAAATCTTGGACCGCAAGGAAAAGGTGCTACGAAACCGGTCGATGTCCTTGGTCCGCGTGCTTTGGCGGAACCATACGGTCGAGGAGTCGACATGGGAGATGGAGGCGGAGATGAAGGAGAAGTACCCTGCGTTGTTCGTCTAAATTAAGGTCCGACCCTTGTTCTTAAGTTTCGGGACGAAACTTTTTCTTGGTGGTATATTATGTAGCGCCCCACTTTCGATAGGCGACGGAACTTCATAATATGCTAGCGCCGAGTCAGATCGGCTGGGAACTTAGATGGCCATCTGACTCGATCGCTAAGCTTGGTAAACGTTAACGCCTTGCGGCATCGATTCAATTCGATTTGGACGGAAGATACGAGAATCGATCCAACTAATGGAACGACTTTTGTTAGAACAAGTCCTAGATGCAGCGGGCTGCGTCTCGGTGCACGAGCTCCCTATAAGAGTCCCTTCGACGGGACCGGACCGCTGTATGGTTTTCTTGGAGCTTTGCCGCTGGGCTTGATTGAAGTGCTTTCGCGTCATTTTCAAGGATGCTATTACAATTTCGATGCAAGGGAGAAAGAAGGAAATCTAACAAAGTGTTGATGCATTGCAGGAGCTCGCGTAACTAAGGATTGACGTTGCGTTGCGCTTCGACAACCTGTACGAAGCCAAGTAATCGGTGGGTGATTCGGCCTTCTTTTCCATTCTGTCCCGCAAACTTAATCCTTGCTTCGAATCCATTCAAATCGAACGATGCCAAGTTAATTGCATGCCAATCCACTAAGTCAAGAACTCGGGAAAAATGTATCGATTTACAAATACAAGTTTTTCACATAAACCGAAAAGTTTAAGGTTTACAGAAAAAGATAGACTATTTCAAGTGCTGTAAAATATTATGAAACGGCGATTGTGGGTTATGATGCCTCGGACAATTTGGTGCCTGCGGGACGCTAAATCGCGAGTACGACTTGGGGAAAAATGAATCGTTGCATAAGTTGAGGGAAATGATAATGCCGTTCAATACTGTCCGCGCTATACAAAAATGTTGCATATGTTAAACTGTTCACGCATTGGCATGGTCATGGACAGCTTGTGCATAAGTTGATATTTTTTCTCGAATCGATATCCGGGGCATCGGAATCGAATCGGCCTAGGGGGAATGAATAATCGTGCTTCGGCACCGATGCATTGCGGGACCGTCAGTCAGGCTTGCAACCTAGACTGAGCGGGCCGAAATGCCGTTGAGATAGTCCCACATGATGTGTAACATCAATGACCGCATATAAGATAGTAGCATGCTTACCTATTGTCTTATGCAGGGTAAATATTATCTCTGTTTTCATGCAGGGACGAGCACGGCCGTGGTAAGAAATATGACAATTGCTATGTTAAACTGTATGCTTTATTACGCAAAGAGGGCTATCGAATATGAACTGAATTCATTTAGTTCTAATAGAAAGACAACTCTAAAGCATGCCTACCCTAACAATCAGAGTCGGTTTAGACGAGTGGGTTCGTCTCGTCCACTTAGCAAGTGTGCTAATCCCATTCCCCCAATTCCCCAGGTGCGACGGGTGCGCCCAACTAAACTGGAACTGAAGTGCGGAGAGGCGTTTTGAAGCTCTTCCTATGCAGAAGTATTTTGAAGCCAATTCAAGTCGACGGCTTTGTATAAAGGGGCGAATGTATGGGACGGCAAGCGTAGTTCAGGCAACTTGTCGAATGTATCTTCTTTCTGTTTTTAATCAATGTAGCCGCAACGGCATCCAATGTAAATTACGACTTGCACTTCGTTGCAAGCTATGAATGAAAAGCATTTCTATCTTCCTATACTGCGTCTTATATTCTGATGTGAATTGTGAAGTTTCGACTTGGCGTATTAATATCAAAAATCAAAAGATAACCATTTGAGAACTTATCATCTTGTCTTGCACGAGCGCAACTCCAGGCTCGTGCGGCATCACGCCTTAGCGAGGACGATCGAATCGGCAAAGTAACACCGGGGATGAACGGTTGTCGACTCGGGGCGTGACACATGCGGCCAGGAAACAATAAATAGGTCATGAAATCAAATAAGACAAAAGATAGTGGGACCCTCATCAAATGCAAACTCCCACTTCAGCAAGCAAGTCAACTAAAAGAAGCTATGTGGGACCCCCCACAATTAATACAATAAGAAAAGTTTACGTGAACCACTTAAATAATGGTTCACGTGGCCCAGCAATGATGACAAGTTTTATAATATATCAAGCAAGTACATGCAGCTCCAGAAAAGCCATGCGGTCAGTATTAAATGCAAGTCCAAAGTACAATGTCCATGCGGCAAAAAAAAATAGTACATGCGGCCAAAATATTTTTCTTATGCGGCCAGTAAATATTTAAGCCATATGCGGCTAAAGAATGCTCCATAGGGCCAATTATTTAATACATGCGGCTTATATATAAGCATGCAAGCTGATGCTAGCATGCATGCAATTTTCAAATATGAATGGCATTATACCATGCATGCAATTAAATCCATGACTTTATACCTTATGCGGCTCACAAGCTCATTGTTTTAAATACATGTAAGCATCCCTAGCAAAATTGCATGCTAATGCAATTTATATTAGCATATTCATGCGGCTAAAAGACATAACCCCTGCGGCTATGCATTAATGCATTGGAGAATGCATCCAAGATTGCATTAAATAATGCATCAGAGAAAGCATTAGGAGAATGTATTAAATAATGCATTATAATACGTGCTTTAAAGAATGCATTGGCTGAATGCAATTTAAATAAGCATTATGCCTTAAACTATAAGGCAAGGGCCTAAATGCAATAAGCCCTAAACTATAAAGCAAGGACCTAAATGCAATAAGTCCTTTAAGCACAGCACTTTGGAAATCATTAGATTATAAACCTTATGCGACTACAGGATGCTTAAACCCAAGCATTAAGCATTAATATAAATGCTTTAACCAAGTATTAAGGCATATAGGACAAAACCTTAGTAAATTAAAGCATATAGGACAAAACCCTAGTAAATGAACCTCCAGACCATGCTTTAACCATGCGGCTAGCATTAGTCCAACATTAAAGCAAAAGACAAAACGTTAGGAATTTCCTATAGGAACCCATGCGGCTAAGTTGAGCATATGCGGCTAGCTGGAAAAATGCAAAAATGCATTCAACGCAATCTGACACAAGCAATTATTTAATGTGTTAGCAAAAGTGCATTTAATGCCATTTCTGAAGCAAAACATTATCTAATGCTTTTGCATTATGGAAACAAGCAGTGCATTTAATGCTTTAGGAAGGCATGCGGCTGGTGTTCAACAATACATTAAATGCAAATTCTCATGCGGCTAGCTCTCAACAATTCATTAAAGGCAAATTCTCATGCGGCTAGCTTATAAATGCCATCATGTCAGGAAGCAATTAATGCTGCCACGTTCATGCGGCTAAGCAAGACTCCTGTGGCCAAAATATTTGCAAGCCAGCAACAATTTGTTGCCAACTGAGAAAAACTTCATGGAAAATACCATGGCTTCTCCATACCACCAAACTTCCAACCGGAGTCCAAATTCGGACTTCCATAGGTCAATTCGGGGTAGAATAAAATTCTCTACAACATGAAACCATCAACTAGCAAAATATGCAAGTTTGACAGATCAAAACCCAAGAAAACCGAAAATACCACAAAGCTAGATCTACAACAATCCACTCGGTAAAACCGAAAATTTCAAGTTCTAAAGATGCTTAGAATCATGCAAGGAAGAAGATGGAACAAACAGAAATAAATTTGTTCAAGGTTCGGCAAGGTGTACTTGTCTCTCTCAAATGGCTAGGGTTTGGTGGAAAAGAAATGAATGAGGGTGAATGAGGAGGGAGAGAGAAAAGTGGCTTATATAACAAGCCCAAGCAATCTCCACCATTCATTCCTCTCCACTAAATCTAAACCATACACCTCATCTCATGAGAAACCAAACTAAATCAAACCAAGTCAAAGTGGACCGAACCAAATAAAACCAAATCCAAGTTAAACCAAGTCATGAAAACCCTACACTTAGGAAAATTTTAAAATATCAAGCAAATCGAGAAATACGAAATACGGCTCAAATAAACACGTATCCGTATAAAATATCGATACAGTGAGACGGGTCTCACAACTCTCCACACCTTAGAAAAATTCCGTCCTCGGAATTTCCTGAGGCTAGTCGAGTAAGATAACAAAACAAAAGCTCCAGGAAACTTCAACAATCTCAATAAATCAAGCATGGCATATATAAGTAAGGTAAAACAATCAGTAATATAAATAAATGCGTAAGCGGTAAATAAATGCACAAGAACAAATACAATCATGATCAAGAAGGGCTGGAGGCATACGGATCAATATGTCTTCTGAGACAGTTGTGTAGAAACCAACGTCCTTGCTGGCCTAAGCTGACTCCCAAAATGGATAAAAGTCAAGCCTCAAGGTAAGTCGGTACCAATGACTTAGTTCAAGACATGACTCTACCCAGGACGTGTCATCGTAGTTGAAACAGATGCATGAACTTTATCACCTGTATCAAGATACGAAGACAGAAGCGACTGGCTGATCGGAATGGACTGACATCTCTGCCTGCATGCTGAGACTGATCCTCCATAACTGGCCTGGCTGAAGAATGCTGAACTGCCCTCGGCAAAACACGAACAAGATAATCAGAAGGATCAATAACAGTGCCCTTGAAAGTTGAAGGACACAAGATCAAATCATGGGAACAGGAATGATCAATGATCAAAACAGATATCAAGTCAAGTATCAGAGGTAGAGAATAATTCGAAGGAGATCAATAAGGATAATCGTGATTGAGATATCTAAACATGGTAACCCCCACAAATCTGAAAATCGAGATTCAGACCTGTATGGCGCCACCACTAAAACCATGTCACGCCCCAGAACCAGAATATTGGACGGAGGCGGACACAGCCAGCTACGCAATCCCAAAGTACGTTAATACTCTGAAATCACGTATAAGCTATCAAGACATGGGGGTTACTCTACAAGCCATCAGTCAATCCTAAGGTTTAACAATCCTAGGTATCTCAATCACAGGCCATTATACAAGAGCAAAGAGTACGATCATCATACATACAATAGTAAGGCGTCCCGAACCATATATACATGAATGATCATGAAGCTAGTACCACAAAGCTGATGACTAGCTAGAGTATTAGTCGTACATGATAAGGACTAGCTATAGTCTAGAATACACATATCATGTTTAGGCCCGTAGGCTACAATGTCAAGGAAAATACCAAAACACGAGCTAAACACGTGCTCGGGGCTAAACGTTACAAGAGAAGAATTTACATATCAGTGGAAGAATGAAGAAGAAATCCACTAAGGCACTTTGGTGTTCCGACTGGTCACCGTCGAGCAGATGGTGCGGTAGATCCTTCGGGCTCTTCTATCGGAACCTGGCCATGCAAAACCAGTGGGGTCAGACCCCAAATAGCAAGTACCACAAAGGAGGCCGAACTATGAACATAAAACCAGCAATCATTAGTAGACAAAGCAAGCAATAAGTAAGGGTGGATCGAGATTCGTGCAGTACCAATGCACTCACCCCGATCATAGAGAGACTGTAAGTAAATCATTATTGACATAAAGTAAACTGGAGAACATGTTAAATAAATAGAACTGGAAAGGTGATATACGATGAGATAGCCATGGGACTATTCAGATAACCAGGTTACAACCCGTAAACCAAACAAGGACCGGGGTTGTAACCCTTCGTCTGAACAGAACTTGGTTTCTCCCACCATTTATCGGCAAGATAAATATAAGAAATCTGGACATGTAACATTCAAGTACAGGATCAAGACAAGACTTGTACTGAGTAGACTCCATCCATTCAATCACGGCCAATCATTGCCTACGGCTTTCTACATTAACTAACTAGGGTTGTCACAAGCCTAGTTACTAGCAAGATGCAAAGAGATTTCCAAGTCCAATTACCCATTTGTTACTACCTGAGTGACCCCAGCAAAGAAAAGGAAAAGATAGCATGATATAGCAGACACACTGTAGTAAGATACATATGTCCTAAGGTACCACACTCGACGGCGGGCTGGAAGTGCGCTCATCTCGACGGATAGCAACAAATCCCATGTATATATATAAGGCCGGGGTCAAAGGGGCAACAGGTAACTGGGAAAGTCTCTTCATGAACTACTTGATCAATCTAGTCATTAACCTAGCCAGATTCAGTATGAATCCCTGACCGTAGGAAATCAGGAATTCATGTCCTAGACATGATACAAGACTAGACGGTAGCTTATACAAGCACATTCAATACAAACACCCACGGTATCAGGATACTAGTTAATTCGTCAGGAGTGCGCCACGACGGGCCACTATCATTATCATTATTACTTATCAAGAGTGCGCCACGACGGGCCACTATCAAGTCATTCTTACTTATCATTTCAAGTTATCATGTCAAGATATCATGTCAAGTTCATTTCAAGAGTGCACCACTACGGGTCATTGTCGTGTCATGTCATTTATCAAGAAGAAGAAACTTGCACAATTAAATAATATTATATTAATAATATATATATTCTTGAAGCCAAGGAGAAACTCTACAATTTTTATGTTGGGAGTGGGAAGAAATTCTGACCACAATTCAGGCAAATAAAATATTTAAACAATCAAAGTGGACCCCATGCGGTCCAAAAGTAGGAGAACCTTCATGCGGCCGAAGAGAGTGGGAGGCCACCCATGCGGCCAGGAAACAATAAATAGATCATGAAATCAAATAAGACAAAAGATAGTGGGACCCTCATTAAATGCAAACTCCCACTTCAGCAAGCAAGTCAACTAAAAGAAGCTATGTGGGACCCCCACAATTAATGCAATAAGAAAAGTTCACGTGAACCACTTAAATAATGGTTCACGTGGCCCAGCAATGATGACAAGTATTATAATATATCGAGCAAGTACCTGCAGCTCCAGAAAAGCCATGCGGTCAGTATTAAATGCAAGTCCAAAGTACAATGTCCATGCGGCAAAAAAAATATTGTACATGCGGCCAAAATATTTTTCTTATGCGGCCAGTAAATATTTAAGCCATATGCGGCTAAAGAATGCTCCATGGGGCCAATTATTTAATACATGCGGCTTATATATAAGCATGCAAGCTGATGCTTGCATGCATGCAATTTTCAAATATGACATGGCATTATACCATGCATGCAATTAAATCCATGACTTTATACCTTATGCGGCTCACAAGCTCATTGTTTTAAATACATGTAAGCATCCCTAGCAAAATTGCATGCTAATGCAATTTACATTAGCACATTCATACGGCTAAAAGACATAACCCCTGCGGCTATGCATTAATGTATTGGAGAATGCATCCGAGATTGCATTAAATAATGCATCAGAGAAAGCATTAGGAGAATGTATTAAATAATGCATTATAATACGTGCTTTAGAGAATGCATTGGCTGAATGCAATTTAAATAAGCATTATGCCTTAAACTATAAAGCAAGGGCCTAAATGCAATAAGCCCTAAACTATAAAGCAAGGACCTAAATACAATAAGTCCTTTAAGCACAGCACTTTGGAAATCATTAGATTATAAACCTTATGCGGCTACAGGATGCTTAAACCCAAGCATTAAGCATTAATATAAATGCTTTAACCAAGCATTAAGGCATATAGGACAAAACCTTAGTAAATTAAAGCATATAGGACAAAATCCTAGTAAATGAACCTCCAGACCATGCTTTAACCATGCGGCTAGCATTAGTCCAACATTAAAGCAAAAGACAAAACGTTAGGAATTTCCTATAGGAACCCATGCGGCTAAGTTGAGCATATGCGGCTAGCTGGAAAAATGCAAAAATGCATTCAATGCAATCTGACACAAGCAATTATTTAATGTGTTAGCAAAAGTGCATTTAATGCCATTTCTGAAGCAAAACATTATCTAATGCTTTTGCATTATGGAAACAAGCAGTGCATTTAATGCTTTAGGAAGGCATGTGGCTGGTGTTCAACAATACATTAAATGCAAATTCTCATGCGGCTAGCTCTCAACAATTCATTAAAGGCAAATTCTCATGCGGCTAGCTTATAAATGCCATCATGTCAGGAAGCAATTAATGCTGCCACGTTCATGCGGCCAAGCAAAACTCCTGTGGCCAAAATATTTGCAAGCCAGCAACAATTTGTTGCCAACTGAGAAGAAGTTCATGGAAAATATCATGGCTTCTCCATACCACCAAACTTCCAATCGGAGTCCAAATTCGGACTTCCATAGGTCAATTCGGGGTAGAATAAAATTCTCTACAACATGAAACCATCAACTAGCAAAATATGCAAGTTTGACAGATCAAAACCCAAGAAAACCGAAAATACCACAAAGCTAGATCTACAACAATCCATTCGGTAAAACCGAAAATTTCAAGTTCTAAAGATGCTTAGAATCATGCAAGGAAGAAGATGGAATAAACAGAAATAAATTTGTTCAAGGTTCGGCAAGGTGTACTTGCCTCTCTCCAATGGCTAGGGTTTGGTGGAAAAGAAATGAATGAGGGTGAATGAGGAGGAAGAGAGAAAAGTGGCTTATATAACAAGCCCAAGCAATCTCCACCATTCATTCCTCTCCACTAAATCTAAACCATACACCTCATCTCATGAGAAACCAAACTAAATCAAACCAAGTCAAAGTGGAACCGAACCAAATAAAACCAAATCCAAGTTAAACCAAGTCATGAAAACCCTACACTTAGGAAAATTTTAAAATATCAAGCAAATCGAGAAATACGAAATACGCCTCAAATAAACACGTATCCGTATAAAATATCGATACAGTGAGACGGGTCTCACACCAATCTAGCCTTCTGATTGTCTTTTATCTTTCCCTTGACGTCCATTACAGTATTAATTATGTTATCAAACACGTTCTTCTCGATATGCATGACGTCAAGGTTATGTCTAATCAGATTTGTGCTCCAATATGGCAGATCCCAGAATATACTCCTTTTGGTCCAGTTATGATCTTCGCCAAATCCCTCGCAATGGCTGCTCGTTGTAGGATCTTCAATAGCACTTGGGATTTCTTTTACTTGCTCCCATGTGTCCTCTCCGGACCACATTGGCGGTGGATCGCCCTTCTTCATAGCTCCGACACGGAATGCAGTTCTGTTCCTACGGTACGGATGGTCTTTCGGCAAGAACTGCCGGTGAGAATCAAAGAAACATGGCTTTCCTCCGTGTCTCAAACGAAAAGCCTTAGTGCGATCCATGCAATACGGACATGAAAGCCGACCATGAGTGCTCCATCCAGATAACATTCCATAAGCCAAAAAGTCGTTGATTGTCCACATTAGTGCTGCCCACATCTGAAAATTTTGTTTTTCGAAGCATCATACGTGTACGCCCCTGTTTTCCATAGCTGCTTCAGCTCATCTATCAACGGCTGTAAGTACACGTCGATGTTCCTCTTCGGGTTGTTCGGACCGGGATGATAATAGTTAAGAACATGTAATGTGTCTTCATGCACATCCAAGACGGTAGGTTGTACGGAGTGAGGATTACCGGCCAGCATGAATATTGGGAGCCTGAAAGACTAAATGGGGTGAAACCATCAGAGCAGAGTCCCAACCTTACATTACGCGCATCAGAAGCAAAATTAGGATATGCTCGATCGAAGTGCTTCCACGCTTCTCCATCAGATTGGTGATCCAACACTCCTTCGGTCTGTTGTCGCTTGTGCCAACTCATATTTTCGACAATCTCTTTCACCATGAACAATCTCTGCAACCGCGACGTCAATGGCATATAGTGCATTGAAGCAGTCGGTCTTCTAGACTTGCCTGCAGCAGTTGGCTTGTAGCGATCAGCACCACAGAATTTGCACACTTCTGCATCCTTGTGATCTTTGTAGTAAAGCATGCATCCATTCTGACAGCAATCGATCTTGTCGTATCCCATCAAGAGAGATCTCACCATCCTCTTAGAGCGGTAGAAGTCTTTTGGTAACTTGGCACCCTCCGGCAAGATATCGGTAATCAACTCAAGCACTCTATTGTAGCATTCTTGGGACATGTTAAAGTCAGACTTTATGCTCAAGAGCCGAGTGATCACCTCTAACGGTGAATGGTTCTCACAGCCAGGGTATAAAGGAGTCCTTGCATTCTCCAGCAACTCCATGAACTTCGCGGCATCGGCATTCGGTGCCTCCTCAGCTGCGTCACGATTGTATGGATCGAAAGTAGGCCCCGCAGCGTCGAAGACCAAGTTCACGTACTCGTTGTCGACACCAGTTCGTTTGTGGACATTCATATAATGCTCCACAAAAGGCTCCACATAAGGCTCCGCTTGGAATGCTAAAGGTACAAGCTCTCCGTGTGCGGTCCATTGGTAGTAATTCGAAAGGAAACCCTTTGTGTATAAATGATACGTCACATCCAATTCTGGTTAAAACTTCGTGTTCTGACATTTTGCACACGGGCACTTAATGTCCACGCCGTCCATGGATTGAGGAAACGCCTTCGCGAATAAGAGGAATTGTTCTACTCCGACGATGTATTCATCTCGCACACCGCACCTGTCATCTCGAATGCGGTTGTACATCCACGAACGGTCTAGCAGATACATGGATATAGCCATTTCTAGATATATGCAAATATGAATGAACTTCAAAACTAAAACGAATATACTACATACTACATACTACGGCCGTGACTCGGGACCATTCCTATGAGCCGGGACCATTCCTACTACATACTACATACTAAAACGAATAAACTTCAAAACTAAAACTTAAAAATTAAAACGATATACTACAAACTAAAACGAATATACTACATACTACGGCCGTGACTCGGGACCATTCCTATGAGTATCGGGATCAAGGAAACTACGTGTTATAAATATCGGCACTATCGGTACGTGTTACAAATATCGGCACTATCGTGTTATAAATTAACCAACCAACAAAACTACGTGTTACAAATATCGAAACTATCGGTACGTGGTTTCGAATCGGAGTATCACATTTTTCGGTGTCGGAAAACAAATAAGTATTACTAAATTATCAGTTTTTTTGGCACTATCGGTGCCCCTGACCCAGCCCCCCCCCCTCCCGCACCCCTCCCCCCCTCCCCCTCCTATACCACCCCTAACCCTAACCCCTCCCCCACCAGCCCCCCCTCCCCAGCCCCCCCCAACCCCTACACCACCCCTAACCCTAACCCGAACCCTAACCCTAACTGCCCTCACCCCTCCCTAACCCTAACCCTAACCCCACCCCTAAGCCCACCCCTAACCCTAACCGCCCTCACTCCTCCCTAACCCTAACCCTAACCCCACCCCTAACCCTAACCCGAACCCTAACCCTAACCGCCCTCACCACCAGCCGCCATCACCCCTCCCTGCCCCATCCACCCAGCCACCCCCCAACCATTCCTCACCCCCAACCACCCGCACCACCCCTGCCCCTCCCCCCGAGCCACCAACACCCCCCCAACCACCAACAACAAATAGAGAGAGAGAGAGAGGGAGAGGGAGTCACGTACCAAAGGAGAGTCGCCGGAGAGAGTGAGAGCGAGAGCGAGAGCGCCGGAGAGAGTGAGAGCGAGAGCGCCGGAGGAAGAGAGTGAGAGAGTGAAATGGATGGGGGAAAATGAATTCGGGAGGGGGGATTTAATTTAGTTAGAATTTAGCGACGTTACTATTAACGTCGCTAAAACAGTCGCAATTAGCGACGTTTGACGACGACTAGCTCACGTAACTAGTATACGTCATTGTCACGTCGCCATTTGTGTCGCTAGTAGCGACGTTTACCGACGTTTCATTTATACGTCGCTAAAGTCCACAATTTGGCGACGTCTTTTTAACGTCGCTAAATTTACGTCGCCAATTAAGCAGATTTTAGTAGTGCTTTTGCATCTTCCAATTATTCCCTTTTTCAATTCAATTGGATCTTGTTTAAGTTATCTTAATCTTAACCGTTGATTTTTTAACGGTTAAGATTAGATGACTTAAATAAGTTCCAACGGGTGTTATCATGGGGATGCAAAAGTGAGGGAATGTAGATCCCTCATATATATATATATATATATATATATATATATATATATATAACTTTTGCATCCCCATGATATATATATATATATATATATATATATATATATATATATATATATATATATATATATATATATATATATATATATATATATATATATATATATTTTTTTTTTTTTTTTTTTTTTTTTTTTTTTTTTTTTTTTTTTTTTTTTTTTTTTTTTTATGGTGTCCGGTCATCCTCGCACAAGCCCGTGGCAACGCCACCCAGCCGGCCTGTGCGGGAGGGGGGGCTCGATCCCGGGTCTCCCCGCCGAGAGCCCCCCCTCCTGCCACTTACGCTAGGAGCGCCGGACATATATATATATATATATATATATATATATATATATATATATATATATATATATATATATAGCAGATAAAAATATATATATATATATATAGCAGATGATCTCTAGCCTAGTGGTTAAGAGATGCATATCCGGCCGAGTGGTCAGGAGTTCGAATCCCAGTGGGAGCGATTCCAGAAACAGTTTACTTGGTTCCAATATATATATGTGTATATATATATATATATATATATATATATATATATATATATATATATATATATATATATATATATATATATATAACATGCAAATGACCTCTAGCCTAGTAGTTAAGAGATATGCATGCGGTCCAAGTGGTCAGGAGTTCGAGCCCCAGTACTGGAGGCGAGTTCGCCACAATTACCCATTGCTTCAAGAAAAAAAACAAAGAAAAAAAGAAAAGAAAAGAAAAGAATATATATATATATATATATATATATATATATATATATATATATATATATATATATATATATATATATATATATAACATGCTACTATCAAACTTATGTACACAAGGGCGGCCCGGAGGAGGGGCAGACAGGGCTTGCGTCCTGGGCCCCAAATTCCAAGGGCCCTCAATTTTTTTTAAAGTTAGTAATAGTAGTAAATAATAAAATATTGTTACTCTGATTTCTTCTTCAAAGTCCAAGGTCCGAAAAAAAATCATTACAGCAATTCAACAAATAGGACATGGCGCATGGGAATTGGATAGCCGTCCGACACTTTAATTTCAAAGAAAAAAACTAGTCTTTCCATCGCTTCAGATTTTCTTTTGCATTTCAGAGAAAAAAAAAAGTTCTTCACGTCTCTTCGATTCCAGACGACCAGCAATAAGTTTTTTTTAATTGTTCACTATAATTCTCTCTTCATTCTCTCTTTTCCTTATAATTGAAACACAAAATTTCTAATTTTTTTCAATTTATTCTCACATAATCCTTCACAAAGATTCTGCGATATAAGACTACGGCAGACAAGCTTGTGCTTGAGCCTTGACCCGAAGAGGAGACGAAAAGGTGAGATATGGATATCAATGTGAACCTGATATTTTAGCAAGCCTTTCATTTTGAGAATTGAAATATTTTGTAACTTTTGTTCATGATGTTGGCTTTATTATATATTTTTTAGTTCCCTCTGTTGTTAATGATTGAGGACAATATCTCTTTACCCCCTGTCTTTTTAGTGAGCGGTTCTATTGATGTAGTTTATTTTTTGAAAGTTCCAAGTTATATTTACATATAATCTACTTTGCACAGACTTGAAATTTTGCATCTTTTAAAAATTAGAATACATATTGTTTGTATTAGATCTTCGGTCTTCCTTCGTAATATATCTATTTATGCACATTTTCATAGTAACTAAGTTTCAGTCAGCTTCTGTAGTATATTTAGCTCACTACGTGTTGTGAGTTATAATTGATCCCGCGTTGGTGTTGAATATAGATGAGCCGATGGCGATTAGTCATTTCGTTTATCTTTGCACTTAAGATTTCATACTTAAAATTATACGTTGTTCCTAGTGTTGAATATATTTTCGTAATCTTTGCACTTAAGATTTCACAATGATTTGGTTTTCAAACTGAAATATTTTGTAACTTTTGTTCCTCTTATAACTTTTGTTCCTCCTGATTTTGGCTTTTTATGTTTCTTGAGTTTCTGTTGTTGATAAATTAGGCAAACAAGTCCATGTATCTCAATCCTATTACTGAAAAAATATAAACAAGTAATGTTAAATAACATATTGCATCGGAAGATATTTTTTTTTAAACTACAAAAGCAGTATTGCCATTTGTCAGGATATATTCCTGATGCAAAATTTAGGTTAGCTGACATGCATCAGGGCCCCAGTCTAAGAGGGTTCACTTTGGTTTATTGTATCATGCAAAAACAAAATGATACTTTATTTCCAATATATTTTTTGAAGAAGGGACATCAATTTGTATTTCGTACTGGGCATCAAAATGTTCCGGGCCGGCCCTGTATGTATATACTTGCAAACAATGGAATTTAATGTTATGACTACGGTCATGTTGGGAAAGAAGCGCGGAAACCTTTCCCCAAATCGGAGAGTACCTGCGAGAGGACCGAGCAAACAACGCATGAACCCAAAAACAAGCACACAAAAACAACCACGCAGACACAGAGAATTTTTGACGTGGAAACCCTTGCGGGAAAAACCACGGGACGATCGGAGTCCAACCCTGAGAAGCCTCCACTAATGGAATAGAAGAATTACACCCTCTACAAACTCCTCTCTGATCCAAATCGGATCCCCACAACACTCAGAGACAAGAACAATGATTACAAGGCTACGAAGAGCGAGAACGACGAGTAGAGATTACCCGAAACACGATCTCCTTCGAAAACGACCTTCAATCCTCCGTCTTCTTCTCCGAAGTTGCAATGGCACTCTTGCCTCCTTCTCTCTCAAAGTTGTGTTATGTTGCGATTATGAATTAGGGTTGAGAAAACTCAATATATCTCCCTAATCCCGCAACTAACCTGGACCGTTGGATTAGATCCAATGATGAAAACTCATCCAGAAATCCGCTTCAGCCTCCGACACACAGAGTTCGGCCAGAACTCTGTGTGGGGTAACCAGCACCTACTGGCCAAACCCTGGAACGGCCAGACCGAGTTCGGCCCGAACTCGCCATGGGACCGAGTTCGGCTCGAACTCGGATCCCCTGCTTCCAGCAGCTCCAGCAGCAACAGCAGCAGCCCCACGTCTACTTCCCGAGCTTCTTCGACACACGAACGGCGCTCGTCGCACTCCGGGGTCTTCTCCACATAGGTTGGGAACCCTACCCACTCCAACAAATCTCCCCCTTCACAACTATGGGGAGGACGTCGTCATCCCGACGATCTGCCTGCAGTACTCAAACTTCCCCCTTGGTAGAATCTTCGTGAACATATCAGCTCCGTTGTCATCTGTATGTACCTTCTCAAGCTCCGCGTCCTTCTTCTCAACCACATCCCGTATCCAATGATACCGAGTCTCGATGTGCTTGGACCGGCTATGAAACGTCTGATTCTTCACAAGGTGGATAGCACTCTGACTGTCGCAAAGCAAAGTATACTGCTCTTGCTTCAGTCCCATTTCTTGCAACAGTTTCTTCATCCACAACAGCTCCTTGCAAGCCTCCGTCGCCGCAATGTATTCCGCCTCCGTCGTCGACAAGGCAACACACTTCTGCAACCGCGACTGCCACGACACTGCTCCTTCCGCAAACATCATCACGTAGCCTGAAGTCGATCGCCTCGTGTCTACATCTCCAGCCATATCAGCGTCGGTATACCCGACCAGCTTCGGCTCGTCACCACCAAAGGAAAGTCTCCAACCGGCAGTGCCCTGAAGGTATCGTAGAATCCACTTGACCGCACTCCAATGTACCCTTCCAGGATTTGAAAGATACCTGCTAACCGTACCAACTGCATGAGCAATATCTGGTCTCGTACACACCATGGCATACATAAGGCTTCCCACAGCTGAAGCATATGGAACCCGCTCCATATCTTCCTTTTCGTCCTCGGTAGATGGACATTGTTCCTCAGTGAGCTTAAAGTGAGCCGCGAGGGGGGAACTCACTTTCTTCGACCCGTCCATCCCGAAACGCTGAAGTACCCGGTGAATGTACTTCATTTGGGACAAGTGTAGCAGCTTGGACTCTCTCTCTCGGCTGATCTCCATCCCAAGAATAGTCTTCGCTGCGCCCAAATCCTTCATAGAGAAGGCCGCGCCCATTTGGCGCTTCAACTCCGCTATCCTAGTGGCATTCCGACCCACTAATAGCATATCATCTACATAGAGCAATAAAATGATGAAATCATCCTCGGCAAAATACCTCACAAATGCACAATGGTCCGACGTCGTCCGTGCATAACCATGCTCCCCCATAAACGATTCGAACTTTCTGTACCACTGCCTCGGAGCCTGCTTCAGACCATACAAGCTCTTCCTCAACCGGCAGACCAAATGTGACTTGCCCTTCTCACAGAATCCCTCCGGCTGCTCCATGTACAACTCCTCCTCAAGATCACCGTGGAGGAATGCCGTCTTCACGTCCATCTGTTCGACCTCCAAGTCAAAACTGGCTGCTAATGCTAGCACCACCCGAATAGACGAATGCTTGACGACAGGCGAAAAGATCTCATCATAATCTACGCCTTTCCGCTGACCGTAGCCCTTGACTACCAGCCTCGCTTTGTATCGAGGGCGAGTAGCATCATCCGTCTGCTTCACTCTGAACACCCATCGATTCTTCAAAGCCTTCTTGCCCTTTGGCAACCGCACCAGATCATAAGTGGAATTGGTGTGCAAGGAACTCATCTCCTCCTGCATAGCCACCATCCACTCCTGCCTGTGTTCGTCTTCCATAGTCTCTGTGAAACTTTCGGGCTCTCTCCCGTCAATCAATAGCACATACTCATCCGACGAGTATCTCGTAGATGGTCGACGATCCCTGTTGCTCCTTCTCAGTGGAGCCACTGGTGCTGGCTGTATACCGACAGCCTTCTCCCCTTCAGGAACTGCCTCCCCGGCATGCTCATCCTCCTGAGGGACACCCTGACCACCATCAGCAGGCTGATGATCAAGGTTGGGAGCAACTCCATGTACCGGCTCCCCCATAACTGGATCCTCCGCGATGTCTTCTGGAAACTGCTCGAAGCGAAATGACTCTAACTCAGGCAATTCCTCAGCCTCAGAAGGCGTCTCGGAATCCTGAGTGTTGGTCATGGTCTGATCCTCGACGAACACCACGTCCCTGCTTCTGTAGAGCTTTCCTTCCACTGGGTCGTAGAGTCTATAGCCAAACTCATCCCGACCGTAGCCGACAAAGACGCATCGCCTCTTCTTCGGCTCAAGTTTGGTCCTCTCGTCCTTCGGTACATGCACGAAGGCCTTACAACCAAACGCCCGCAGGTGACTGTATGACGGCTCTTTGCCGTACCATACTTTGTTAGGCACATCACCCTGCAAAGGAGCACTAGGAGACAAATTAATAATATAAGCAGCTGTGAGAAGAGCCTCACCCCAATAACTGCCCGGCAAGTTTGCTTCTGACAGCAAACACCGCACCCTCTCCATCAGTGTCCTGTTCATGCGCTCCGCTACACCATTGAGCTGAGGTGTCTTTGGCGGAGTCTTCTGGTGTCGTATCCCTTGCTCTCTGCAATACGCATCAAAGGGACCGATGTATTCGCCGCCATTGTCGGACCGAACACACAACAACTTCTTGCTCGTCTCCCTTTCAACGGAGGCCTGAAACTCCTTGAAAGTAGGCAGCACCTGATCCTTGGTCTTTAAGGCATAGACCCAAACCTTCCTGGAACAGTCATCAATAAAAGTCACAAAGTAAGAAGCACCACCAAGAGATTTTACCTTCATAGGACCGCAGACATCCGAGTGAATCAACTCGAGCAACGCCGGCTTCCTCGAACTTGGGTGACTCTGGAAAGACACCCTATTTTGCTTCCCAGCCAAACAGTGCGTGCACTTCTCCAACTTTGTAGACTTGAGCCCCGGAATCACCTTCCTGTTCACCAAGTAGCTCATCCCCTTCTCGCTGATATGGCCGAGCCGCCTGTGCCACAACTCGGTAGACGCATCACTGACTGCGTTCACCTCCTGTGCCCCTTGTGCGCTCCCCTCCATATAGTAGAGACCGGACTTCTTGCTTTCTCTGGCAATCACCAACGAACCTCTGGAAAGCTTCCACTGACTATTCCCGAAGAGACTGAAGAATCCTTCGTCATCCAACCTTCCAACCGACACCAGGTTGAAACGGATATCAGGGACATGACGAACATCCTTGAGAACAAGAACCGCACCCGTCTTCGTTCTCAAATGCACATCTCCAACGGCAACCGCCTTCGACACATCTCCGTTGTCCATCTTCAACACGCCACAGTCGCCTGTCGTGTAAGTGGCAAACAGTGCCCTATTGTGAGATACATGTGCTGAAGCCCCTGAGTCCACCAGCCAAGAATTGTCATCGCAGGCGAGGTTAGTAATGACCTCATCACCTACGATGATCACATCGCCTCCATGCGTCGAGGCCGTCGCTGTAGTGTTCTCTTCTTGCTTCCCCTTGTCGCCCTTCTTCTCTTTCTTCCAAGCGAAGCAGTTCCGCTTGATATGGCCCTTCTTACCGCAATGATAACACTCTGAGTCCTCGTAACGACCCTTGGACTTCTCCCTGCTCTTGTCTCTGCCACCACCTGGACCCCTGCTTTTGCCCCTTCCGTGGCTCTCTGAAACCAATGCCTCTGAGTGGTGGGATGTGGATGAAGTGCCCTGAGAACGTCTCCGCATCTCTTCATTCAACACCCCACTCTTGGCAAACTCCAGACTGACCACGCCCTCTGGAGCAGAAGCGATCATAGATACTCGTACGGTCTCCCACGAGTCTGGCAAGGTACACAGCAGCCACAGTCCCTGAACTTCGTCGTCGAACTTGACTCCCATAAGAGATAGCTGGTCAACCACGCCCTGGAACTCACTCAAGTGATCCGAAATAGACGCCCCATCCTTGTACCGCAGACCCATCATCGTTCGGATCAGGAACAACTTGTTTACCCCGGTCTTCTTCGCATACAAGGATTCCAGCTTATCCCACAACGTCTTCGCGTGCTCAATATTGGCAACGTGGTTGTACACGTTCTCATCAACAAACTGTCGTATGTACCCACACACCTGTATGTGCTCGAACGTCCAGTCCTCCTCGGATTTATCACTGGGCCTCTCGGATGCAAACACGAGTAGATGCAGCTTCTTGGCAAATAGCAAATCTTTCATCTTGCTCCGCCAATAGTGATAATTGGTGCCGTTAAGGTTCACCATGCGCACCGGCTTCGCGTCCATCTCTCCTCTCTGGTTCCTCTGTCAACTCCTGACACCCTTTGAACCCAAAGCTTTGATACCACTCTGTTGGGAAAGAAGCGCGGAAATCTTTCCCCAAATCGGAGAGTACCTGCGAGAGGACCGAGCAAACAACGCACGAACCCAAAAACAAGCACACAAAAACAACCACGCAGATACAGAGAATTTTTGACGTGGAAACCCTTGCGGGAAAAACCACGGGACGATCGGAGTCCAACCCTGAGAAGCCTCCACTAATGGAATAGAAGAATTACACCCTCTACAAACTCCTCTCTGATCCAAATCGGATCCCCACAACACTCAGAGACAAGAACAATGATTACAAGGCTACGAAGAGCGAGAACGACGAGTAGAGATTACCCGAAACACGATCTCCTTCGAAAACGACCTTCAATCCTCCGTCTTCTTCTCCGAAGTTGCAATGGCACTCTTGCCTCCTTCTCTCTCAAAGTTGTGTTATGTTGCGATTATGAATTAGGGTTGAGAAAACTCAATATATCTCCCTAATCCCGCAACTAACCTGGACCGTTGGATTAGATCCAATGATGAAAACTCATCCAGAAATCCGCTTCAGCCCCCGACACACAGAGTTCGGCCAGAACTCTGTGTGGGGTAACCAGCACCTACTGGCCAAACCCTGGAACGGCCAGACCGAGTTCGGCCCGAACTCGCCATGGGACCGAGTTCGGCCCGAACTCGGATCCCTTGCTTCCAGCAGCTCCACGTCTACTTCCCGAGCTTCTTCGACACACGAACGGCGCTCGTCGCACTCCGGGGTCTTCTCCACATAGGTTGGGAACCCCACCCACTCCAACAGGTCACATATCACATTGTGTAACCAAGTGTGTTCCGATTGATTAATAGACTTATGTGTGTTGGTTTAACTTGCATTTATTTCTCTATTGTTAACGGAAAATAGGAGTGAGACTGACATGTAGCATGTTCACATTATATAATAGCAAATACTTATATATAATAATGTGTCAGCAAACTAGGGATCGTCGATCATTATTCATGATAATAAGATCATACATTACTTAAATCATTTTTCCAACGACGTCAACTTCTTGACTGTTTTAAAAGATCAACATGGTTTGCGTATCAAACATTTTGTTGCAACTGGCCTGATATGCGAGTCTGTGACTAGGTTCTTGAATCATCAAATTTTCTCCTCTCTCCCCTCATCACTGGACAATTTATTTTGGTGCATGGAGCAGCATCCATCATTTGGTCAAAGCTAGCAACGTGTACTGAAATATGCATCACATACCTTCTTCCTTCTCTACTCTTAGTTGTTCTTGGTTTTTGTTAATTATTAGGTCTCCAAGACTCCAAAGAAGGATAGGCAGCATGGTTTTCTAGAGCAAAGCATGCATGAATTCTGGTAAAATAAGAACTTGAGCTTTTTGCGTCCATTATTGATATTCCTGACATATACTTTTACTTCATAGTGGAACTGAATCATCCTCGTCTGTAGAAGTAGGCGTCTTGGCCGAACCACATATATTTTTGTCTTTGCGGTTGTAAAATTTTTCTGAGGTGTTCCCTAATTGCTTTGGTTTATTTTGTGTCCCAACACGCAGTTCAAGTTTCTGCCACCGCAACAAAATTTAAGATTTTGCAGTAATGATTGAGGGGCGTATCTTTATATTATTTCAAGCTTTCAACTGAGATAATGGATCTTATTTTCAAGATTAATTAGCATGCATGATTCAACATGCCATTGAAACTTGGGGGTGAAACTGCTGCTGCCACATGTGCTCAAGTTTGATTTAGTTTATGACTAATTTATGTAGACACATTTACTTGGAACAATAATCTATTCATTCAAGTTAATCTCTGAAACGTTATGGATTCTGAAATCTCAGGTCATGCTTCTACAAGGACTGCAGAATTAACAAATTAAGCAAATGAAAGCAAGAACATTTCTTTCGTAAGAATGATATTTTTGCAACAGTATGGTTGGTGCCGCTGTAGCACCATGGGAGAGCATGCTTTATGCTGTGGGAGAAGGTGATCTCGATTTAATGGCATGCCCGCCGAAACAAGATAATATTGTGTCAGTGGCGCCAGCCAGAAACTTCATCTAGGTGTTATATGTACATGACAGGCTCTACGTGAACTCGTGAGTTTCTAATTTTTCAAACTCGGTCGTTGAATTACATTATTAATAATGATCGATCCCTTCATTTTTCTCGACCGGTACACTTTCAATATTAGTTAAATACACGTGTTATATCCATATTACAAGTTCTTATTCGAGTTATTGTAGTCGAATTGGGTGAAAAGAGGGAGTTAGTAACTGATCTTCTTTCATGAATAACTGTCATTTCAGTTGCCAGCTAAACCTGCTCACTGAACTTGTTGGCAAAGGAGTTCAATATTGACATGCCAAAATTCAGTGTCAAAAGTTAAATATTTTGCTCAACTCTCATACAATTGTTCATCTGCTTTGGACAGATCTGTATCTGAATCTCTAGAATCATAAGTCAGAATATGTGACATAATTTCTTCGCTAACTAAGCCAGTGGTTGATGTCCTGATGTATGAATTGCTGAACTGGTACAGTTGACATGTCACATATATGTATGTTACTATCAAACTTAATTATGTATACTTACAAACATACATGTCTTATGAAACTGTTAAACTTAGCATGAGAATAAGAATAATGTACATTGATAATAAATCTCCTCCCCAATATAAATTATAGTAATCCTGAAATGCAAGAGTGGACTGGCCCAGCTCTAGGCAATCCTGAAAATGAGGTTCCTTTTAAAAATTTAGGGGACTTTTATAAATTTTGGAGCCCTAACCCATGCCTATGTCGCCTAGGCTTGGAGCCAGCTTTAAGGGTCTGCTTGGATTGAGGGTAGAGAGGGTTAAGTGACAGGGCCAGCCCGGAACATTTTGATGCCCAGGACGAAATACAAATTGATGCCCCTTCTTCAAAAAATATATTGGAAATAAAGTATCATTTTGTTTTTGCATGATACAATAAACCAAAGTGAACCCTCTTAGATTGAGGCTCTGATGCATGTCAGCTAACCTAAATTTTGCATCAGGAATATATCCTGGCAAATGGCAATACTGCTTTTGTAGTTTAAAAAAAATATCTCCGATGCAATATGTTATATAACATTACTTGTTTATGTTTTTTCAGTAATAGGATTGAGATACATGGACTTGTTTGCCTAATTTATGAACAACAGAAACTCAAGAAACATAAAAAGCCAAAATCAGGAGGAACAAAAGTTATAAGAGGAACAAAAGTTACAAAACATTTCAGTTTGAAAACCAAATCATTGTGAAATCTTAAGTGCAAAGATTACGAAAATATATTCAACATTAGGAACAACGTATAATTTTAAGTATAAAATCTTAAGTGCAAAGATAAACGAAATGACTAATCGCCATCGGCTCATCGATATTCAACACCAACGCGGGATCAATTATAACTCACAACATGTAGTGAGCTAAATATACTACAGAAGCTGACTGAAACTTAGTTACTATGAAAATGTGCATAAATAGATATATTACGAAGGAAGACCGAAGATCTAATACAAACAATATGTATTCTAATTTTTAAAAGATGCAAAATTTCAAGTCTGTGCAAAGTAGATTATATGTAAATATAACTTAGAACTTTCAAAAAATAAACTACATCAATAGAACCGCTCACTAAAAAGACAGGGGGCAAAGAGATATTGTCCTCAATCATTAACATCAGAGGAAACTAAAAAGTATATAATAAAGCCAACATCATGAACAAAAGTTACAAAATATTTCAATTCTCAAAATGAAAGGCTTGCTAAAATATCAGGTTCACATTAATATCCCTATCTCACCTTTTCGTCTCCTCTTCGGGTCAAGGCTCAAGCACAAGCTTGTCTGCCGTAGTCTTACATCGCAGAATCTTTGTGAAGGATTCTGTTAGAAGAAATTGAAAAAAATTAAAAATTTTGTGTTTCAATTATAAGCAAAAGAGAGAATGAAGAGAGAATTATAGTGAATAATTCAAAAAAAAAAAACGTATTGCTGGTCGTCTGGGATCGAAGAGACGTGAAGAACTTTTTTTTTTCTCTGAAATGCAAAAGAAAATCTGAATCGATGGAAAGGCTAGTTTTTTTATTGTGAAATTAAAGTATCGGACGGCTATCCAATTCTCATGCGCCATGTCCTATTTGTTGAATTGCTATAATGATTTTCTTCGGACCTTGGACTTTGAAGAAGAAATCAGAGTAACAATATTTTATTATTTACAACTATTACTAACTTTAAAAAAATTTGGGACCCCTTAGAATTTGGGGCCCAGGACGCAAGCCATGTCTGCCCCTCCTCCGGGCCGCCCTTGTTAAGTGAGGGAAAGTTAAGTGAGGGAGTGTGAAACCCGCAAATTTTCCAGTTTCATTTTTAATTAATGTGTGTTTGCCAGTTAGTTTTTTCAAATTAATATTATTTCTGGAATTTTATTGTTGGTCAAACCCGTAAAAATTTTTATTGTATAATATATTTGCTAAATTATTAATTATTATTATTTCAGGAAAACATATTTTTTTAGAAATATTATTAAACCTGGAATTTGATTATTGGGCCTAACCTGTTCTGACCTGTCCTAAACCCATCTTGGAAACCGAACCCAAAATTTCGGTTTTTCCGAAATAAATCTGTTAATATATATATATATATATATATATATATATATATATATATATATATATATATATATATATATATATAAGTAAAAAGAAAAGGAATCTTTTCTTATTAAATTATTTATAACTCATTAAAGTTTTTCTCTATCTTTTATTTTTCACCAGCAAAGGAAAGAAGCTCCTTTGCTTTCTAAAACGTGAACTTCTCATTTCCCTCTCATTCATGGCCGAGCCCTTCCCCTTCAACGAAACGGCCAACTCCCTCGGCTCCCAAATCGCAGAGACTCCTCAGATTCCGAAACCCCCGATTCTCTCCCTATTTAAACCCTCTCCATCACTCACCCCTCTCCATCACTCAGCCTCTCCCAAAAAAAAAAAAACCCAATTCTCAAGCCCTAGATCCGGCCGTGCCCCTCTCGGCGACTCTCTGGCCGTGCCCCTAGGCGATTTTCGGCCCGCGCCCCGGTGATCCGGCCGCCTGAGGCCAGTGACCCCGCCGCCGTGCTTCCCCGAGCCACCCGCGGCCTCCCCGCCGCTCCCTGTCCGTGCGGCCCTGCCCAGGCCGACCCCCTCGCTGTCGCTCCCCGGTGTTCCGTGGATTTCCATGGCCCGTCCTGCTGTCCTGTGCTGTTCCCGTGGCGCTTCGATTACTATGGCAACCTCTGTTCTGATAGGCGTGCTCGTTTCCGCGCTGACCCGAGCCCGAGACGCTGTCCGTGTGTTTTTTTTCTCTAAAAATCACCTGAGAGCTCTAGCCGAGCAACTTCTGGTATATTTCCGTTGTCCCGTTTCCATTTTTCATAGTCTGTGATGAATTTTGGTCCACGAATTCCCCCGGAAATTCGGTAAATTATAGACGAGACAATTTTGGGCTTTCCGAAACCCTTTCGGATAGGTTCTGTTGGTTTCGGTTTGCTTTCTGAGTTTCTGTTGGTTCGGATTTTTCCGAGAATCTCTCGGAAAATAGTTCTGGGAATTCTTGGTTTAAATTGGACTTTTCGATTGTTCGTATGCTGGTTCTTTAAGATGTGGTAAATTCGATTTTGTTTCGGTTTTCCGAAGTTCGTTTCGGTTTTCCGAAGTTCATTTCGGGTTTTCCGAGTTTCATTTCGGTTTTCCGAATTTCGGAAACGTGCTGTGGATATTATTTTCGGGTTTGGATATTATTATTTTCTGGTTGGAAATTGGGTTTCCCTAGTATGGGACTTGTGATTGGTGGTTGTGGCACATTTTTTCAGTTTTGGGTTATCCCGAAAATAGAGGGAATGCTGCCGAAATTTTATAAAAAATTATATAAATGGATTTCAAATCGAATTTCGGAAATATTTTATAAATTGGATTTTGGACGACGACCGTACCGATCTGTTAGCCTTAGCGAAATGCAAACGAAACCGGTTTTACCCGGACGTTGAGGCATTAGCTATTTTGACTATTGGACCAAGTCTGAGACTCGTATTATATTATTAATCTTATTTTATAATTAATTTGTAGGAAATTTAGGACTAACCATGTTTTCTTCTTATTTAAATTCATGTAAAAAAGTCTGTAAAGGGCATAAGCCCAGCTTTTATTACTTTATGTGGTTTTGTAATAAGTTAATATAGTTTTTATTCTTTTCTGGTTTGTGGTTGACGTAAACACGTAAAAAAATAGTAAAATAATTATTTTATAGAAAATTAATATTATTTTCTCACTTTAAATAAATTAGGAAAATTACAAGTTTATTATTTAAACAAATTTTACGTTTTTCTCATTTAAAGAAAAATATTAATTTTATATATAATACAAAATACAAAGTTTTACCAAGTAAATCAATAACTACGAGTTTTTTCAAATACAAAGTTAAATTGACTTTTCTTCGTAAGATAGTAACTCACCTTGATAAGCGCGCTTTAAGTAGAGTTGTAAATAACCTAAAATTTTGATTATGACAAGTAGTAGAGATTGTAACTAGCACACCTAGATATGGATTGAATATTGGTGCTAAGTCAGAAATTCTCAATTGTAGGATTTCGAGGATTGCACTAGCATCATCCCGGAATCAACATCGAATCCAGTTATAACCAAGGCAAGTACAATTTGTGTTAGTTTACCAATTATTTAGTAATCGTTTTATTGCAAGTTTAAACCACGATGCAACACGGAACTCTCTCTGAGAGCATTGACTGATTGACTGTTGGGTACTGGGGGAATAGTGTAATGAGTATGACCACATCCAAAGTATACTGATTGTGTTAGCTTACCCCTCATACACACGGGGATAAGCCATATCGTATCAATAGGACACAACTGTACAACCCAATCCGGTCATATTCATTGCCTATTCACATCACAATGTTTTAACTGCTTGAAAACTATTTATTTCAAATTGTTTAAAGGTGCATAACTCTATTATTATTTCAATTGTTGGATTATCATGAATTGTACTTTGCTCCCTCCTGACTGGAGACAACATTTTTAGGTGATTTGAGTCGTTGAAGATCTGATGCCTGTTCCCGCAGAACCTGGAACCCAAGAACAGTAGAGGTGGATAGTAATTTTTAGTAACCAATGTATCAAATGTAGTTGTTGTAATTAATAGTTGTTGTATTTCAAAAAAAATTTGAGTTGAATAAAAGATTTTATATTTGTTAGAATTTTATCTGCATATGTTTCACTACTGAATACAGCTTACTGCCGCCGTCTCAACAACGGTGCAGGCTGGGCATGATCCGATTCGACCCAATAAATTGGGACCGGGTCGTGACAGGGAGAAATAAAACCATGCTTGGTTTGAGGATGAAGGTTTAGGAGGGAGGGTTAAGTGAGGTTTTATTTCACCCTTTTTTTGTCCATTTTTTAACGCTTAACGAGGGTGATTGAGGGATTTTGTTTAAAAAGTCATAAATGTCCCTTATTTGTTTTATAAAATATCATAATTTTTTCTCCATTTTTTCTTTTTCTCAACATGTTAATCCGTAGCTTCCTAATTTGTGAAGATATTTTGACAAGTTCTAATTAAAATTTCAATCAAATTTAATTTTATGACATATATAATAAGATTATTTTAGTAACTGTCATATTTTTATTAATCACCCTCTCACTTAAAACCTCCAATCCAAGCAAGAGTTATTAAACACCCCCCACTTAACTCTCCCTACAATCCAAGCAAGAGTTATTAAACACCCCCCACTTAACTCTCCCTCCAATCCAAGCAAGGTTCTATGTATTGACTGTACTCCTCCTCGCTTAACTCTTCCTCATTTAACCCCACTTAACCCTGCTTATTTTTTTCTCCCTCAATCCAAGCAGACCCTAAGAGAAGATAAGATCCTGCAGTAGCCAACCAAGCCCATGATGGCTTTGGGCTTTGTATGACTCTAACCCAAATTGCTAACCAATTTTCAATTTACATGTTTCTAATTGTTTCCTAAAATCACAGGCATGATCTCATTTTGCTGAGAAAATTATACAGTCTAACTAAAATAATAACAATTAGGCAAGTAGATTATAGTAATCAATAACTTACAATGAGCTCCCTTGTCATCTCAATAGAATCAGATTCGTGAATCAAATCCATGTAAGAAACCCATTTGTATTGCCTCGTCTCTTGGACTACGATCTTGAATTAGTAAATACCTTTTTTTTTTAATGCTAAGGACTAGGCTCGAATCAGGACCCCGTTGATTTCTCACCAATCCCTACTGTTGGGCTACCATGGTAGCGATTATTAGATACAATTACGCTTTGTAGCATGATTTTTCATGATTAATCACGTGTGGATTTTGCATGTACCAAACATGCAAATTTGGGTTAAGAACTTGTTAGCATTACGAAAATACAATGAGCAAATTGTGGATATAACTAGCTATAACTTGATAGAAATTAGCAGTGGTAGCTTATTCCATGTCTTAATGGTTGAAACGAAAGGCAACTTTGTAGTTTCCTAAAGCTTGTATTGATTTGTAACTCATATATTAAAATAAAGAAGAAGTAGTTTATTATCAAATTGGCCTATTAGCTCAGTTGGTTAGAGCGTCGTGCTAATAACGCGAAGGTCGCAGGTTCGAGACCTGCATGGGCCAAATTTCTTTTGCAATCTTATTCGATTTTTTTTTTTTTTTAAGTTTATTTGATTGCGAAATTATTTGATTCCATTTTCGTTCTAATCAGTTTTATGATTTCTATTTGAAACACGTTTTTTTTTTCTTCGAAATTTGGGAATATCATATGGAAACCCTAGAGAAAGAAGAAATAACTCGGGTTTAGGACGTTTAACTGTTTGAGGGATGAAGATGGGCGAAATTTTAGGGATTCGAAGCAAGGAGGGTCCATTGTCTTCAGAAATCAAGGTATGAGTTCTTGCTTAATGGAGTTTACCAGTTTATTTCTTTTGAATTGGAAGATCAATGACAAATTGCCATCTTGATGAAAAAAACTCACATTTTTTTTAGAGGTTCGTGTAAAATTATTGGAGATTGATATATAGGTGTCAAAGTTCAAATCTTTATTGGAGGTAGAACGTTGACATTTATTAGTTTTATTCAGAGACTCACTGAGTAACGTTCAATGTGTAATTTTGACTAAATTGGTTATATATTGCATGAAATATAGACAAGGATCAGTATGCAGGAGATTTGTGTTCAATGTATGTGTAATTAGTGACTTACCGAGATCATGCACTAGCTTGAAAGACTATGTTCAACCCTTAGCTCGAGTGGGCTTGGGAGCATCTCATGTGTTCGCTCGCATATCAAGCAGTGGTTGAGCGCGAGCCTTCTTGACATACTAGGTTTAGCCATTTAGGACGAAGTAGAGTTCGCTCCAATTTTGTATATCATTGCATTCTACCCATGCCCTGAGAATGAGCAAAATAAATTTGAGACGTCGAAAGCCTTCTAGACATGCTTTTGCCAAGGTTTAGGCATTGGAGTCCTTGGCAAGGTTTTACTTGCTTATGACCCAATATACCTTGACATTTGGTGCTTCAAGTACCTGGTAGTTCAGATTAAATGCAAGATATGAATGGTTAATCTCTTTCTCATTTTTTTTGACATACTCATTATTGTTCATCATTTTCGATGTTTTTCCTTGCTTTCGTGTAGGTCATTATACCCTATATGGGATAGGGGTACAATCAGCTGGGATGGGAAGTTACTACATGAGCCTTTTTTACTCTGCTTGGAATTCCCATAACCCTTAATACATGTCCAGCCCGAGCCTATTATGCTTTATGTTGGCTTTGAGTGCTTAACTGCTGCTTTTTTCTAAGCTCTTGCCATTAGTACTACTGAATTAGAAGTGATATATTGACTTTTGAGCACATATGTTCATCTGTTGTTTGAGTTCTCTTTGATGTGGTGATCCACTGAAACATTTGTAGAAGATGTGCTTTAAATACAATGAATATCGAGAACTTGGTGCAAGTTAGACCACAAATCTCTACGAGGATGGAAAGCTATACACAAAATCGGATATTTGGGTCATTTCAGGTTGGCTTAGTGCGTTATTGCCGTGCCTTGCCGCCCTTAGCTCCACCCCTGGTTCTGTTCTTTTAGCCTTCTTCATCTCAATTAGCAGTGCCCTAGTAATCTCCACAGACAAATGCCCATTTTTTAGAGCGAAGGAATCATAGGCTGCAGATAGCACCACATCCTCCATATGCTTCACGATGGTGTCCATTGCATGCTCCTTTAGCCTTACATTGGAGCAAGTGTCCGCAACCTCGAGAACTTGGAGTGAATTACAAGGGCCCAGCGATTGGAGGATCAGATCCTCGCAGAATTCCTTGAGGAAGGGGATGTTGTACTTGTCAGCGGCTATAAGCAATGCGCATGCATGGGCTTGTGCTCTCTCCTTGGGCTTCAGGGTTCCACAGTAGAGGAACTCCAGGAGGCATTGGACCTCTTCGTGGCTCATCTCAGGAAGGGAGATGGTGTCTTCCGCTGGGGCTTTGCATTCATCTGAGGATAACACGGTTTTGAAAATTTCGGACCTGATTGCCTGCAAGAAAGCATTGTGATTGCGAGCCATTGTTTAGAGGTCTGAAATGGAAGAAACAGAGGTTTATTGTTTATGGTGAACTCTCCAGGACGACTTGTCGTTTCCACTTTCTAGCATTTTCATATTTTCTCGGATCATAACATAACCTAACATCTCGAGGGTTTAGGTAACTAACATGATATCAAAATATCAAGCATGGAAGGACCAGGTCTCGGTTCAAGCCTTGTAGACTAGATCTTGAGTATGAACCTAGCATAACATATATATTTTGCCGCTGCATGAGATTTGGATCCTCGGGCAGGGGAGGGAGCCAAGAAAGAGAATTTCTATTTAGACATTAATTACTTTATACTATAGGAAAATTATTGGGTTTCCGGATATGTTGGGTATGACTCCATTGACCCACAATCTACTAGATGGAGCTTGTCAGTGCAACGGTTACTTTACATGTTATCAAAGCACCAAGCCACTCAGAGTGCAAATCTCACCACAGGTCCAGATTATCAGGTATTGTTTGCCAAAATTCTTAAGTTCTGCGAGGAGAGGTTTCAATTAATAATTTTCAAGTATTACATAGAACACTCGAAACAAAATACAGAGACTTATATGGTATAAGTTGTACTCTTATATATAATGCATTTTAAATTGTTTGACAGGTAATCCAGGTATCTGGTCTATTACTCTCACTAGAATCAAAGAACTGTGTAGCTTCCTTTCGAATCCAGCTCAGCTGTTTAAACTGTGTTATATATGATAACTCTCAAGTTTCCTTAGTTTCTTGATGCGTATATTCGTTTTATGGAAAGCATATTCAAGTTAATTATACCCATTATTTTGGCATAACTTGGTAGGTCCAGTTAGAATTGATTCTTAGAGGGCTTTCTCTTTATTATTTGTTTTCATGAAAGTTCCTACAGTTTTTTTTGTTTGTTTTTTCTTATTTGTGTGTGTGTGTGTGTGTGTGTGGTGTGATAAACTTGGTTGCTTGACGCTTTTGGAGTGATTAGAAAATTTCATATTTCCTATATGATTTGAAGATGCATATTTCTTATAAGCATGTTTCAAATTTCAATGTTATATTAATTGATTAGGATGGGTTCTTTTCGCTCTTTTCTTAAAAAATAATTTCTCTCTTCCTTTCCCTTCAAATCATAAGATTTTCTTTGATATCCTGGGTTTAGTTTATCACACCTTAAGCTAGAAGCTAAATATTAATCTTACAGCCTAGTTCTTGCCAAAATCTTAAGTAGTTTAATGATTGAAGCAGCTCACCAGCAAAGCTCTGTGTGCAGGTATAGGAGGCCCACTTCCAGGTTGTATCAGAATATCTGTATGAATTCCCTCTTTGAGTGCAGACACAAGGTCATCTACGAAACTCAACCTCTCCTTCATCTTTTCTTCCGTCTCTCTTATCTCCTTCATTCGCTTGAATGCATCTGATATCCCCTAAAATAAAGCATAAGGTGCCCATCATACATCAATCCTCATACTGATGTCAATTCTATCTATATGGTTTAATTTACACCAATTTTAAGCGAAAGAGTTTGGTCAAGATAATTAGCAGATAACAGACTTGGTTGCTGAGGAAGAACTAGCTTGGTTTAATTATAAGATAAGCATAATATGACCATATTTGGAATGTTGAACATGAAAATTATATGTTTACAGTAAAGGAAGAGAAGATGCTCTTGAAATTAAGTTTTGAACTTCGAAAAAAGACTAAAGGCTGCAAAAGCAAAGATAGATTTCATTTGTGGTCATAGAGCTTGCCTTTGATGGATTGAGTCTCAACCCATGGGAGTTTGTGGAAGTATTGCTTTCACGCTCCTCACCGTCGATCTCCTTCAAGAAGGCGACCATGCACCTGGCTCCTTCGTAGCAGCTTGCGCAGATGGTATTCCTAGGGGGCCTGTAGATAGCGGCCATCGGACTACATATGCAGCAATCCATCTTCTTGATGTTGCTTCTGCCCTTACTCAGTTTCTCTCCTTTTTTTCTCTTATCGACTTTGTTTCCTTCCTTCTTGTGCTTATATACACACAAAGAATGTCAACTACTCAATTATTAGCTGGTCCTTGGATTGTATTTTATGACAAATGGACAGCCAAAGAGAAAATGTTATATTAGAGTGAGAAGAGACGTACATGTCTTTCTACAGAGGACATCATCAAGTAGTATTATTTTCTTTAGCCCTCACTATAATTGATTATCATTAATGAATGCATGATGAATTTCTTTTTCATCATATAGCCTAAAAAAAATTAGAGATTGCCGTGTCTTCGTAGCTGTATGGGTTGGTTGGGGGTTTGGGGGTGATGGTTATTTTAAAGCACTGTTTGCTAGAACTATTTTGAAGCATGAGACTTTTACAAATGAATTATGGAAATGCTACTTCTTGGTTGCATGAGCTTGAAATCTGTCTGCCAATTAATTTATAGATTTTGCGAAAAGGTCCTATTGTTCATAGCTACACTACCTTGACTGGAAATTGACACCATATGCTTATGGTTGGCACGAGTTGATTGTCGATCTAAAATTTAGTTACCGCATTATGGAGCTTTCATAATCCATATTCGACCTCATTCCGATGATAATGATGATGAGATATGAGGGGTACATTATTATGGGGGTAGCTTAAAAACAATGGGATTCAATATTCTGATTAAATTATTAAAAGCATGGAATTATTAGGGCATCCTTCTTTTGATTAATTTTGATACGTGTCTTACTCCAATCCAATTCCAACCCATCAATTGTTCAAAGTAAATCTTTTGTTAGGAGGAAAGGGTGACTTTGACAACTGGACAATTATAGAGTTCTAATCGTGGCTGTGATGATAATCCCCTTTGACATGGACTACTGGACAAGCATGACATAAACATTTTGAGAAGTCATTAAACATGAACTGCCTAGAGAATCAAACAAACTAATAAATAGCCTTAGAATGCATTAATAAACGACAAGCTCCATCCTCCAAAAAAAAAAAACATTCTCTTAACTAACAAAAGTTGGAAATCTTCAATTAATCACCAATATCTCTTTGCCAAATCCTCGTCAATATGAAGCTTACTGTATATTTAATATTCTTACAAGTAATAGATCACTATGTTCAATTGAGCACCTATCTACCTACTATTAGGCTATGTTAGAGAAGACACAACAATCTCTCTTAGAATTAATAAATTATCTAGTACTAGTTTTGACATTCATGACTTTTGATTCTAATCTCGAATGTATTTCTATCTCAATAAAAATTACTTATTCTAATTCCCATTTCTACTCTACATCAGGAACTTAGAAATCAGTCAAAAAAGAAAAAGAAAAGGTTATTGGAAATGTTTGACTAGAATTGAGAAATTTAAGTTTCAGAGTGTACCCACCAAAACAACGTTGTACACCAAATGTCACGAGTGACTTAATTTTTTCAATTGAAGGAAGTTAGAAGGGGTGATTACTAAAAACACAACACATATAAGTTGTGGGAGGAATGATTGATTTGTTAGGAATGGTTAAACTAAAGATAGGAGTTGGCAAAGTGATGGGAACTTTCCAACCCACGGATAGGGAAAGCTTGGAGAGGACGACACACAATAGGCACCTCAACCACCCAACTTTCAACTCATGCATGCCACTCTCTTCTACTAGATGATCCTTTTATGGACGAAAACAACAAGCGCATGGAGAAGGAAGGTGATGAATAGGTAGAACCACCTTTCAGTTTGTTACTGTTTGTTGGTTGGTGAGGCTGGTCGATGTTGAAAAATGTTTGCTACTCTCTTCTACTAGATGATCCTTTTATGTTTTATGCCATGGTCCTCTCATGTTCCTAGCGAAAACTAGTTAGAAATTTCTCGCCGACATAGAGGATTGATGGCATGTCGATAACCACATATATATTGAGCTATCATTGCAGTATCCTTAGCCTTTTTTTATATTCTATGTTATCTTAAATAAATTTGGATGCGGACCCCTACTTGCTAGGAAACGCAAATCAAAATTATTCGATAGTTAGTGATATCAAGACAGCATGAAACGTGTGGGAACCGAAGTAGATATTCGGCCAAGAGTTGGGCACCAAATCCAAATGTCAATCAGTCAGGGGAAGATACACGTAAAAGTTTGTCACCAAAATCAAGTTTTCAATTGGATTCATAACATTTCTTTAATTTGGTTAGCACTTTGATTCCCTTTGGGGAGTTTGGTACACACAAATTACTATATCCAGGAATTCTATATTTTCGCCATGTTAGGTGAATATATAAATCATCTCAGGAATATATTGTTCATATAAAAAAACTATAATCCTTTTAGTTTATGATTAAATATATTTATTAGTTGTTATTCTTTATTTGTGATTTTTTATACCGTAGTTTATTAAGGTGATATCTTAGTATTCAAGAGAACATGATTCCAATGCTATTGACATCATAATCTTTTTATTTATAAATTAATTTTTATGATTCCATCTGTCTTGAATCTAATCCAAACTCATCTTGATGTGAAACAGACCTAACCCGTGAAACCGACCCAACCCAAAAAATAAATTTTGTTTTAAAACGAAAAAGAAGGGGAAATGGGGGTGGGGGGACCAAAAGTGAATTTCTTTTAAAACGGATATTTTTTTATTTTAAAAAAAAAAGAAAATTTGCGAGAAAAAGATAAACTTTTTAAAAAGTATAGGAAAAAAATTTAAATTAAAAAAAACCTAATTTTTATAAAAAATAATATACCACATATTTTATACTTTTAGGGGAATATGATTTGAGCCAAATTGTTTATATGGGTATTGACAATTTTCGAATATAAATTTTATAAGCTAAACCAAAAATGCAGAGGCGTATCCAGTAGGAGGTGGTATACCATAAATTTGGGTGGGTTGAAGTGTGTCTATGCTTGGATCCGCCCCTTCAAATATGAGAATAGATTTGTCACCCAAATTTACCAGGAAAAAAAAAATTGGCTACCCAATGCTCAAGGTGTAGGGTGGGCCGGTTAGCCCGGTACCCGGCCCGTCCGAGGCCCGAACCGGCCCGGCCCCCCACCCCCTATTTTTATTCGATTTTAGGCCCGGCCCGGGGCCCGGCCCAGGTGGACCGGCCCGAAGCCCGGCCCGGTTGGACCGGTCCAGCCGACCGTTGGGGTGAGCCGTTGGAATTTTTTTTTTTTTTTAAAATGAGCCGACCGTTTGGGGGGGGGGGGGGGGGTCTTTTACCAAAATGCCCCTCCCATATAGCCGTTTTAAAACGTTGGGAGGGACATTTTGGTCATTTTCGGCCCAAAATTACCAAAATAACCCTGAAAATTTTCTATAAATAGGCCAAAAAATTCTATTTTTCAAACACAACTCATTCCAAACATTTCTCTACATTTCTCTACCAATGTTGTAAAAAGCGCTAGGCGGAGTCGGTGCGCCGGAGGGCCGACTAGCGCCTAGACGGCGCCTTTTTTTTTAATAATATATATGTATATATATGTGGGGGGAGGGAGGGGGGAGGAGAGAGACAGCAGAAGCAGCAGCAGATGCAGCACTGAGCACTCCTCCTCCTCCCTCCCTCCCTCCCCTCCCCTACCCTCTCCTCCTCCCCTCCCACCACCTCTCTCCTCTCCTCCTCCTCTCCTCCTCCGCTCCCCTCTCCTCCTCCCCTCCCACCACCACCACCACCACCACCACCAACAGAAGCAGCCGCAGCCGCCGCCACCACTAGCAGCGCCGCCACCACCGGCGACTACGACGACGGCGGCGGCGGCGGCGGCGGCGGCGGCGACGACGGCGGCGGCGGCGGCGACGGCGGCGGCGGCGGCGGCGACGACGGCGGCGGCGGCGGCGACGACGACGGCGGCGACGACGACGGCGGCGACGACGACGGCGGCGGCAGGTAAGTATGTAATTTTTTTTTTTTTTATTTTTGAATTTTTAAAAAAAATTGGCCGTCTAAGGGCCGCCTGGGGACCGCCTAGACCCGATTTTGACCGCCTAGCGCCGATTTTGACCGCCACCGATTTTTCTGGCCGATTTTAGCATAATCGGTTCGTTGGGGCTCCGCCTATCGCCTAGGCGGCGCCTAGGCGTCCGAGTTGGGCGATTTTTAGAACACTGTCTCTACGGTGTTCTACGGCTTTCCCTCCCCGGTGCTCTGGTGCTCTACGGCTTCCCGATCTCTCTCCCAACTCCATTCCGGCTCTACGGCTTTTCGATCTTCCTCTCAATCCCTTACTTTCTTCTAACAAAGTTTTACTTTATTTTATTTTATATATGGCTGGTGAAGGTTTAAACCCACCTAATCTTGCTGGACAGACTTACCAATTATTTAATACTTTACGAAGGTTCAAACCCACCTGACATGAAACTAGAAGTTAAAGTTGCGTTGGACATGTTAGTTATACTGTACGAAGAAGGAGCAACGTCGACCCGACCAACTCAGGGGGGGCTAGTAGTAGCTCCGGCTTAGCGTCTAAGCTATCAGCAGCCGGTCGCATACTACAAAGGAAGAAACAAAAGCAATCTTCCCAACTTACTCAAGAGTTGTCTCTTTACCTTAATTCTTTTCAAGACGAAGATGAGACTCCAGATCACTTTGCCGTTTTAGAATGGTGGAAGAGACACGACAAGAGATTTCCTGTTCTTTCTACCATAGCACGTGATCTACTGATGGTCCCGGTGTCTACGGTAGCATCGGAGTCCTGTTTTAGTGCAAGTTCAATGATGTTGAGCGATAGGAGGAGCCGCTTGAAGTCCGATATCTTGGAAGCACTAGTGTGCGTACAAGATTGGATGAAAGCCGATAAAAGAACCCAAAACCAGAAGGATGAAGAAGATCATGATGTCCAGAGCTGGATTTGGAATCGCTTTCATTGCATGAAGGCGAACAACAATGAGGCTACGGTGCAAGGTATTAGATATGTACATTTAAACTTATACTTTTATACTTAAAATATTTCAATTTTAACTATTTTTAAATTTTAACTTATATTTTTCAAATTTAACTTATACTTTCAAAAACTATTTTTATTTTTAAAATTAAAAAAATATTTTTTAACTCCGCCTATGCCAAGCAAGCATTTGCCGGTCCCAAGTCCGGATAAAGGAAGAGGGAGAAATATTTTTTTACTTTTACCATTTTTTTTCAAAATTAAATTACAATTTTTTTTTGAAAATAATTTAACAAAAAAACTTTAAATAAAGTAAGGAAAAGAAAAAAAAAAACCATCAAAATCGGGCCGGCCCGGTTCAACCGCCCGAACCGACCAAGGCTCGGCCCGGCCCGTGGACCGGTTCGGCCCGACCGACAACCCACTGGTCCGTCCAGTGGGCCGGGCTGGGCCTATAGGAGCTGAACCGGCCGGACCTGGCCCGGCCCGTTTGAAACTAAGGGCTGGTCCTGGACCGGCCCGAGCCCGGTCTGGCCCGCCGAATTCGGCCCGTGGGCTGGCCCGGACCGGACCGTATGCACCTTGACCCAATGCCCCTTGACTCATATTTTTGAAAGAAACAAAACTCTTACCAATAGAGTTTTCTTGCAAATTCAGTGTTTGTGACGAAGAATACCATATCAGCAGGACGGGTTATTCTTCACATTTGAAGCTTCCGCACCAGGGCCAGATTTCACTCTTGAATGGGGTTAGCCTCTTGGGATAGCTTATTGGATGTTCATGTTTTTTTGTCCAATATATTTTAAAGCACTAACAACAGCTTATCAATTTTTTTTTATTTTTAAAGTCAGTTCCGTTTGGGATCAAGTTTTTTTTTGACAATCGTCTCTTATCTGTTGTTCAAAATTGCTTTTAAAAGCACAATAACAAACCGAGCATAAGTGTATCATCACCTATGATTAGCTATGAGATGAGACTGAAAAAAGCACATTTTAGTGTGGCCGACTATCAACACTACCCAAAGTTGAGTATCCCAATTTGTTTAATTTTTAGGGATTTTGATCACTTTTTACAAATGCCAAGAAGACTTTTATAATATCTTTGGATTTTTTTCAGATAGGTTATCAAAACTATACTTAATTTATTATTATTTTAAAAAAAATAAAACTTGTAGATTCTTTATAAATTAAGGATAAATTGTGGTAATATATTTTAAAAATTTGTGAACGTTGTAAAATGTTTCTTGATGATGAGATTTTTTCTAATTCAAGACTTAGGGTGTATGGTTAACATATATACAAAAAATGGGATCTAAAGAAGGACAAGTTAGTCAGAATGTAGTGGGTGGATCAGTCAACATGCATATTGTGCTTGTGAGTTGCGACTCTTCTTTCTATGTTGATGTGTCGTCTGTCTGTCTGTTCTTTTATGAAATATTTAAGGTTTTTTCTAAGGGTACTGTAAAAATTATTTGGGAACGGATCTTACTTGAGGGCAGTTCAAGCAGGTAAAGTTTTTACTGGAGGGCACCCACAATTTACTTGGGGGCAGCCAAACATTAGGATTTTTCTCTCTTCTCCCTTCTTCTCCTTCCTCCTCCTCCTCCTCCTTTCTCCAGCGGCGGCGGCGCCACCTTGCCGGAGCTCCGCGGTGCTGACAATCCTCTCCCGTTCGAGATCCGCCACCACCACGTTCCCCTCCGCCTCCAGCACCACCTGAACCCCCGTCGTCGAGCAGCTCTCGAACCTCGCCGCATCGCCGACGGCCACCACGCCAACCCCATCGACCCCACGAGCCTCCACTTGCAGTCGATCCCTCCAGCGCGTACGCCAACGCGTCCAAGGACTCTGTCAGCACCACGTAGCACAGCCGGCTCCTCGCGCTGCCGAGCTGCCACCTGTCCTCTCTGTAATGACACGCTCCGCCATAGCGGAACGCCGATTCAAACGGCAAGTGCAACGACTCAAACGAGCCGTCGACCCGAAGAGTTGGCATCGACCTGAAGAAGAATCGATGCAAGGCTTACATTGGCCTGTCAAGACGAATCCAGACTTAGACTTTCAAAGGCGCGCTCGGAGTATCGCTCGGCCGATGCGAACATCGCTAAGGTGGGTGGCTCCGATGAACACGTCCTTGCTTAGCCTAGACACATAACAATACGGACACTATTGCTAGAATCGCTAGGCGATAACACCGCGCATGTTAATAAATGAATGACTCAACGCACCTAGCTAAGGGATTAATCCCATTTTGTATAACTTGTATAGAATATGGAAAATAATATGAAAAATGTGAGAACTCTCGCACCGCACTCTGCGCTCGTGCTAAGGCACGGGCTTACATTTCGAGTTTCTTATGCGTTCAACAATGAAACAATGAATGGATTACAACAATGAAACGGAAAGACTATCAACATAGTCGTTCCGAGTAGAGTATAGCAACATTGAAAGATTATGGGACCGATGGGTCGCCAAGGCGACTTCCGCACGGGAAGTTGCAAAATGTATAAATGAATAAGTGAATGAATGAATCGATGAATGAATGAATGAATGAATATGTGAATGAAATGAATCAATGAACAAACAGACAAGTGAAAGAAAGAATGAATGAAAGATAAGAAAAGAAAGAATGGTTAGCGACAGGTGTGACGGGCACGTGCAACGGGGCTCGCTACCCGCGCTGCACGGACGCCAACCTGGTCGATAACGCATTGTGGCTAAGGGTTAGCCTACGGCTCGGAGACAGCCCTTAAGTTAAAATGACAATAAAATACGAAATGGTCGTGGACGGACTCGTGCACGAGTGAAAAGGGATTCCAAGGGCAACGAACGACGTTTTCGTGGCCGGCCTAGGCGGAATCATGGCCTACGGACGGACAGGTGGCGGGCTTGGGCACATAACCAAACGTAGGGCCGGTTATTCAATAGTCTATCAAGGTGTACCAGCCATCACGCTTGATAGATGAGAATGCCATAGGGGAAAATGTCCAAAATGGCTGACATGCCAGCGACCGGTGCCTATAGATTTAGGTGGGCTTTGCTGGTGGCAATCGACGTGCAAGTCCTTGCATTGAAATCAAAGTAGTCTAAAGTTAACTGAATGAAGCGCCTTATGAATAGGCTTGAAATGTAACGCACCAAATGATAAGGAGTACTTCGTGCAAATGAATTTGAAAACACGCCTACGACGCGTTAGAATCTAAGGCAGGAACACGCCCTTGGCACTAAATGTTTACGTGAATCATGTTAAGTTGAAATATATGAATTGTTGACTAACTTGGTTTACATTGAACAGGGAAGGCCGGACGGTAAGTATGGGTAAGTCATGTATGTATTTCCATGCGACACTTGAAATTGGCAACACGAGATAGGCTATAAAATATGCCATGAAATTGATCCTAAGGCAAGATTAGAAAGACAATGAATGATAGAGATGCACAAAAGTAAATAGAACGTGTTTGGTAATGATAGCATTGTGGGCGAGCTAGCCTCCCCACCAGTGCATAACAATGTACTGATAATCCCACAGTCTGCTTGCAGGAAGCAGGAAACGTCGGCGGGTGCGGAGCTTTCCTCGAACGTGCTAAAGCGCGGAGCTATCTCTGGAGCCTTGGAGCGTTGCAAGAAGCTGAAGCACCCTATACAGGACATAATGTATCGAAACATCGTCATGTATCATTCCATCTTGTAAGCCCTTGGCACGCCTTTTATGTTTCAGAGAGAGAGAGCTTGAGCGATTTGTAATATCGGCCTAGCGCCGCTTGTAAACTTCTTGAAAATCAATAAAGAGTTTTGAATTCGTTTCAACTTATGTTCATTTACTTTCCGCTGCAAATGGGAACACTCTGTGCGACCTTGTGGCCTAGCTCAAATCGGCCGTTTCTAGACTTAGCCTTGCACGGGAGCAACCTAGGCCCGTGCGGCATCACGCCTTAGCGAGAACGATCGCTCCTACGGGAGCAGGGCGTGACAGATTGGTATCAGAGCACGGCTTTACGTCCTTGGACTTTATTTCAATTTTCTCAGTTTTGAAAGCTCGGTTTTGAAACAAAAGAAGTATACGCTCTCTCTCGTTGCCTTGGGATGTTCCATACAATAAGTCTAATATTTTCAAAAGCTCGTACAAGTACTCGGTTGAACGGGATCGATAGGCGAAGGCCTTTGTGCCGAACCACGACGTACTTGAGTGGAAGGAACCGATGCTAAGAGTTAGCAAACGCAAGACGTGCTTGAATAACCTTACGCTGACAATAGCGAACGAGTACACGGGATCGAAGTATAGTTCGAACGGGATGGTTATGCACGCAGCCTTTTGGCTAAGTTGTGCCGAGTGTCGCGCACCTAGACTTTATGGTGCAAACGAGTTGCAAGCGAGATCGACTATCGCTCGGACGAGAATAAGGGAGACTTAGAATGTATGTTGATAGAGACGCTATTTGACCGGCGCTAAAGCGAACACGGGAAATGGTTCTTAGATTTGAGGAATGAGCGAACGCGCAATTGGACATGTCGATCGGGAGTCGAATAACCTTTCGAGGATCTGTAGAATGACTTGACTCCGAGTGATGTGATAGCTTCGAAGAAGAAGATGAGCGTCGACGACCAATCAAGTGGCTCGAACCCTGAGTGGTGTATGGACGTTATAGAAAATTGTTCGAGCGAGACTAAAGGATTTACGGATAGAACGAGTATGTCGGCAAGCGATGATATCGCACAAGCCTTAGAACGAGTAACGCTTATTTGGTTTTGACTTCGATAGTCTCAAACGAGATATCGTTCGAACGAATTATGAATGCGTAGTGCGAATTACAAAACGATTGAATAGAGAGTCGGAACGATGAAACGAATGGAGGTCTTGGTCGAGGAAACATAGAAGACACTACAAGAAAAAGCATATTTACAGCAACGTCTTACGGCAACATAAAATATTGCCATATAACATAGTCATAATACGGCAACATTATTATTGCCTTAATACACAAGTTTGTTTATGGCAACAAATAATGTTGCCTATAAGTGTCACAGTTTATATGGCAATAAGGACGCATGCCATGTTTAATGGAAATGTTTATGGCAACAATAACGCGTGCCATATTTGATCGCAATATATTATGACAAGCTGGATTTGTGACATATATTACAATCAAATGTGAAAATATTTTACATTGCCATAAAATAATTAGTTTATGGAAAAAATTTTGCCCCGAAATATGTAATATATTTTTCCTCCATGAACAAATAAATATGGCAATATTTTATTTGTTTACTTATGGAAACTTTTTTGTGGTTTAATGAGAATAAAAAAATCGTGTCCATACATAAGACCGGCGGGAACATAAAAAGTTAAAATATTTTCCTCCTTTATTATTTTGCCAAATCCTAATTCCTATTCTCTCTTAATCTAGGTCTCTCTTTAAACTTTGGTCTCTTTACCCCTTCAACCTAGATCTCTCTTCCCCTTCTTCAACCTAGGTATTTCTTTAACCTCTATTTCTATTTTGTTATTTTTTTGTTTTTTCATTTGTGGATTTCTTTTGAGAAGGAGAAGTTTGGATTTAGGGTTCTAAGTGCCTCTAGCAAAAGGTCTCTGCTGTCATCGAGTTCGAGTGATCAACGACTAATCGGTATGGATAATTATTTAAAATGTTGCTTTTGTGTTCTAATTTTTGGTTAATAAATGCGTTTGATCAAATTGTGAAATTTTTCTCCAACTAAATTACTCCGAACCACGATGAAATTTTCTCCTTAGTTTTCTACATTACTCATGGACCGTGAACCTTCAAATCTTCTATTATCACTTCTTCTAAAAAGATTTAGAGGAAATAAGATTTGATAAATTTTTTCATAATAAGTTTGTAAATATTTTTCTAAATATTAATTAGGTTTTTTTTACTTGATTATCATCCTAATAGTTCTATAATATACTATTGAATATTTTACCATATATTCATGAAGATAAAATAAATCTTTTCTTTGGTTAGGATTCGATTCACTAGAATCAGAATATTCTTTTAATTATCTATGGAAGGTTAAGATTTTTTTACAGCCATATATGAAAGGTTGAGAACCATATATGCATATAATATTCTTTTAATTATCTATGAAAATTTTTTTAGAGCCATCTTTGGAAGGTTGAGAACCATATATCCATAGAATTATTTTAATTATCTATGGAAGATTTTTTTTACAGCCACCTGTGGAAGGTTAAGAACCATATACATGTAATATTATTTTAATTATCAATGGAAGATTGTTTTAGAACCATCTATGGAAGGTTGAGAAGCATATATGCACTAATATTCTTTTAATTAATCTATGGAAGGTTTTTTTTTACAACCATCTATGGAAGGTTGAGAACCATATATGCATGCATGAGAATAAACTTGAAAAATATTTATAATGATGAAATTGTATATATTTCACAAACATATTTTATAAATGTGAGGTTGTCATTGCAAATAGAATAGTTTTAGGCCAATGAATGAGTTTGGTTGTAAATAGATTATTTCTATTAGTTTTTATCCTTAAAATAAATATTTATATAAGTTTTATCTGTTGTAACCATTCATATAAAACAAATGAAACATAGAAATTTGCACTACCTTAAAATATTTTTTTTATTAACATTTTTGGTCTATAGGCTAATTTTATTGTTTATCCATACCAGGGTATATAAAGATTGTATAGCTGTGAATTGGCGCACCACAACTGTCAAAGAAACCTTTGCAGACATGTTATATATATGGAGGAACAAGGAGGCAACAAATTTAAGTTTAAGTTGGGGGTGTCAAGTACCTATTTGAATTTTGAACCTCATATAAAAGAGGAATTGTGCCTCATAATGTTGGATATGATAAGTATGGATTCCTGGCGTAGTTGGTTTTATGTAATATTAATGATGTAGTATTGAATCTACCATATTTAAATAGAAGTTATTTTTTATTTGAAGTGTACAAATTGAATTATTATCTATATTAATATTTGGTTAATGATCTACTTAAATTTTGGCAATTGAATTTAGTTGATATTTCAAATATTGGCATCTATTAATTGTCACATTTTGTCGATCATGGCAATAAATAGTAAAAATTACTTTTTCAAATATGGAATCCGGCAGTTGCCTTACATTCTCAAACATGGCAATAAAGACATGCCTAACGAAGAATTGCCATATGGGATTGCAATATAACAATTATAATGCCATATAATAACTAGTTTACGACAACAAAATATTGCCATTAAATTAAATACAATATTTCGCAACATAATCTTGTCATTTATGGATGATATATGACAATAATATATTGCCATATATTGTTCGAAATTACGGCAACTAAATATTGCCATTAATAATATCTTTAAAGGCAACAAAAAAATTTCTTATAAGGCAATAATTAATTGCCGTAAATTAGTTCCCTTATACGACAATAATTGGAAGATGCCGTAAATAAGCAATACTGACACAACCTTTTACGGCACGCTATGGCAACTTCAAATGTTGCCATATTTGTGTTTTTGTGGCAACAATTTCATTATTAACGACATTTTAAAGTTGCCGTATAATAGATTATTTCTAGTAGTGAGATCGTGCATGCGATTTGAATTTAGTCGAAGGGATTGAAACTTGAGTTAAGGTGAAATACCCATGGACGAGATCGAAGATAGCACGATCAGAAGATAGCGTGCATAGGAAACGTTGATTTGGAGATACGAGAATGACTAAGGATTTGGAATGGATGTTGCTCAAAGACTTGAGCTAGCATGAGACAATGCGAATTGAGGAGTTAAGTTGCACGACTCGGAATTCGTTGCAAAAGGAAGATCGTCAGGTTATGTACATCACCGATGGTATTGAGGCGTATCAAAGATCGATGTACGATAACTCGGGGGTAATCTGATTCGATGAATGATGATCGTGTTAGAAGTTATTGTTTTGAAGGATACCATGTTGGAGAATTTGGATAGAAATGAATGTTTGGAATGAGGAAGGAAAGTGACTTGATTGTTCGGTGATAACCACAACGACAACGATCTTGTCTTGTACGAGCGTAACTCCAGCCTCGCACATGCGTCACGTCGGATTTGTGACGATCGTTCCGCGTTGTCACGACCCGCTACCCAAATTGTTGGGCCAGGCCGAGCCATGTCCAGCCTACGCTTGGTAAAAGCGTAGTAAGCTGTTCTAGGAGATAGTCAGGATAATACTAAGTGTGCTAAATGATTATATTTAAAGCATTTGAGATTGTTTGTCACAACACAGCATTTATAGATGAAAGCAAATATGTTTTAAAGTTTAATACACTTTCAAAGTAATAACTGGAGACAAAGTCCAGTAACTAAATAAAGTTGTAATAATTCTAAGTCTAAAGCCGACTGGCAAAGTCTAAGCAAGGTTCCCCGCTGGGGTCTCTTCTGGAGCAAAGGCCAGGTCCTCAAATGCAGTGCCATAATGTGTATCACACAGCATTTCCTCCTCGAAAAGTGCACCTACAACGTTATCCTGTCAGGACGGGAGCAAGTACTGATTCTACAAACAGTATACACAGAGCATGAATGAAAAGAGATGTAATAACTGGAATCATGTCATGGCACAATCTATCATGTAATATCACAACTATCATGTCAAGGATACATTTGTCATGGCGACATATGTATATATATTGTTTAAAACTGGAGCAGGTACGTGATCGGTCAATAGGTGATGGTGCTGTGGCACCGGTAAGAACAATATGTACTTCCGTACATGCCTAAATGTACACACGTACAAGTGCCGCGGGATATTGGCCTATGGCAAGGTCTACATGCATAATGTCTTCCTTACACGGCTCAAGGTCGCAGCGTGGGGGCATGATCACGTACTCAACTATCAGTTTTCCCATAACCCAGATTCTAACATGTGAGAGATACGAGAACAGTATAAAACATGGTGGGTACTGAGAGCAGTATAAAGCATGTGAAACATGTAGAGATATTCCAGATATGACTTGCAGTTTTAGGTATCGGTATTTAACCTGGTTTATACACAATTCATTACATGCAGTAAATAAAGTTCGTAGAGGTACTTGTCTCGAGCAAAGCAAGAATAAGAATATGAAGATACAGATGTCCGGTGTCCTGTCAAAATGATATACAAACTCAGTCTCTAAGTTATTATTAAGATTACACTAGTGTTGTGGCACGGCTCCTAATAGGACACTAGCTATGTGAAGCTCTAGTAGCCCAAAGTGAGATGTTACAACATCTAACAAGTAGGTCTCTACACTAAGGTAGGGTAAGGTCCCGATACTAAAATATTCCAAAAACACAAGTCAATATTATTTAATTAATTAATCAAACTGTACATTATGTTCCAATAATTATTAAGATAATTATACAGTTTTATTTTATATGATAATATATTAAATTGATCCTTGTTAATTATAGTAATTTAATATAAATTTTCTGGAATTTATGATCCAATGTAAGTATTTATTAAAAATCAGAATACAAGTGTGTATTAAAAATGAGTTCTGTTTTACTATTTTTATAAAATACTAAAAGTACTTATTAAATGCTGTAAAAATTATAATAAATTAGCTAAATTAACATAGTATTTAAATACAATTTTTTCCAAATTTTTACAGAAATTAAAATAAATATAAAAATTCAAAAACAGCAAGTAACAATTTCTGGAAAATAAATAATTAATTATTTACTATTTTGTCCATGTATTCGAAATTGAACCGAAGTCCAGATACAGGATCCGAAGCCGTGAATCAAGTCCAATATGACTTGACTAGACCCCGAATATGTGTAGGCTCACCTGAGTCCGATCAACCCATGCTAGGCTTGGACTTAGAGTGGTCGTTTGCACAAAGTACGTAAATCATAAATAAATGCGTAATTTAAATACATAAAATTTAAATTGCAGCTAATTGAAAGCGTACATATTACAGTATAGGTACTGTATTTATAAATACGTGTTACAGTATAGGCACTGTATTTATTTACATATTAAAGTATAGGCACTGTATTTATATTGACATAAATTTAAATAACATAATTTAAATGATAGAATTAAAATTATATTACAGTATAAGCACTGTATTTTATTGACATAAATTTAAATGACATAATTTAAATGACAGAATTAAAATACATATTACAGTATAGGCACTGTATTTATATTGCCATAAATTTAAATGACAGAATTAAAATACATATTACAGTATAGGCACCGTATTTATATTGACATGTATTTAAATGACGTAAATTAAATGACAGAATTTAATGACATAAAGTAAAGAACAAAAATTTAAATGCATACATATTTACATAATATATTCATCCAAAAAGAGAATTTAATTATAATATTACAATATTAATATCATAATATTAATATTAGAATCACATATGTATATTATACATATATATACATAATATATTTAAAACAATAATTACCTATTAAAATCAGAAAATAGCATTATTAATTAAAAGGGTGAGTTAACTTGTTGTTTACAATTATTATACATATATATTCATTTATTTATACAATTTACTTAACCATATATATATATATATATATTATATATATATATATATATATAAACATTAAAACATAAAAGAAAAACAAACAAAATAACTCATCTATACTCAGGGGGGTTCGAACTCGGTCAGTAAGGGGGTGCAGGTTCAACAGTGGCTGCGCTGGCCAATTGGCCAGTTCGGTCTGTATGTTAGGATGGGGGTTCTGTCTTTTTTGAAGTGTAACTGATCTGTTATATAAAAAAAATAAAACACTACAAAAATATGGTTCAAGCCTAGGGGGGGTCAAACTTGGGCAGGAGGAAAGAGGAAGGTTTAACTGCACAAGCGCTAGCAAATGGGCCTATTGGCCCGCTGTGAAGGAAAGGGGCTGCAATAAATTTAATTAGAAGTAAATGGGGGTCTTCTTCCTCGTGTCCCGAGTGTTTGGACACTCGTGTTTGTGTCCAGATCTCGTATCGGGGGTTCCTTGACACGAATTTTCGTGTCAAAAGATACTGACGTGTTCGCCGTGTCATTCTCGACACGATGGCGTCAACTACGTGTCACCACGATACGATTTTATGACGTGTCCTACGTGTCCGAAACTAGGGCAAGCGTTTCCTTTGTGTCCGTGTGTCGTGATGTGTCCAAACTAGGGGCAAAACGTTCGTCTCGTTGAGACGAACATGTTCATGCCAAGAAATTAGCAAATTGATCCAAAGATGGGAGAGTTGCATACGTGAATGGTCGGGCGGCTAGCTCGACGGCGCTGCGGTGGTCGGCGACAAGAATGGACGGCGGCGCTGCGTCCAGCTCGTCGAGCTCGACTCGACGGCGGTCTCGGCGGTCGACGGCGGCGTCGGGGTGATGAGGATGGGGTTCGCCGGTTTGGGTGGCCGGCGGCGAGCTTGTCGGCGGTGAACAGTAACTCAGGTTACTGTTCACTGCACAGTAACAGGAAAGAATTAAGAAATGAATTAATTTGAGGTTTCAATTAAAAATTGATTTGAGTTTGGGATTTTTACATTGGAATGAGTGCCTATGTATAGGAAAATAAAATTAGGGCAACTAACCATGGTAAATTACTAACTTGACCCTAGGGTTTTACGGTAGCAGTTTTTAATTCCAAAAAAATCAAATGACGTCCAAACGACTCCAAACAAATCGCAGAAAAATTCTAAAATTAATAGAAAAATATTTAGAACCTAATGGAAAATTTGGGGCAAATTTGGAATTTATTTTCATTTATTAAATTTTTGAAAATGGGGTTTACACGCGTGAGCGTTGGCATGGTGATTCATGTCCAGCGGGAATGGTCGAACTCAAAATATCATGACATGGCAATTTTGATTGCTTCGACTTGTGGTTTGAAGCGAAGGTGAATTCGAGGATTGTTAGGACTTGCGATTGAAGAATGAGAAAACTTGAGGATTGAGTAGACCCAATCCGCGTATCGAAAATGAGCAAGTCTAGACGCAACGCAAGAGTTACGTCCCGATGAGGACGATTATTCTGCGGGAATGTTGACATGGTGATTCATGTCCGCCGTGGATAATCAGACTTGCGTGAGATCGGGGCGCGACATATTGCAAGGCTAGGCGACCTTGTGATTGTAGAGCCCCGAAATTCGTGATACGTATTTTATACGTGTTCGTATTTCTGACCTGTATTTTTTTCATTTTCTTGATTAGTTAATTATGGTTTATTTCATATTTAGTATTGTTTAATTGTCATTTATTATTCATGAATTAATTCTGATTAAGGGAGCTTGGTTTATTGAGTATTTCCTGGTCCATCCTGGCATTGCATTAGCTCGGTTTGGCCTAGCTTGGTTCGGGTTGGGCTTGGATTGGTTTGGCTTGGTTTGGGTTAGCATGAACCACTCCTACCTACCACCCTTCTCCTTTAATAGCAGCCACCAACCTTCTCTCTCCTCCATAACTCTCATTTATTTCTTCTTCTTCTTTCTTCCTCTCCACAACTCCCCAACCATAGGCAAGTGCAACTTGCTTCCACAAGAGAACTCCTTTTGATGGTTTCATTAGCTTCTCCTCATGATTCTAAACCACATTAGAACTTGTCATTTTCCATTTTGAGGCTTTATTTCTTGTAGATCTAGAGTTTTGTTACCTTCGGATTTTGGTAGTTTTGATCTATTAAACTCCTTTGTTTTCAAGTTTTGATGGTTCCATGTCTTAGAGAATTTCATTCTACCCAATTTTGACCTTTGGAAAGTTGGATTCGGACTTGTTTTGACCAAGATATGGACTATTGAAGCTTAGATTCAACTTTAGAGTTCTTGCTGTTCTTGCCATTTGGAGAAGACAGTGAACAGTGAGCTAGCTTTTTAGCTTATGCCGCTGAGCTGTACGCTGCTCTTAGCGAGCGTACGCTAGCCTTCGTACGCTGCTCTGAGCTGTACGCTGCTCTTTAGCGAGCGTACCTATCCTCGTACGCTCTTTAGCGAGCGTACGCTATCCTTCGTACGCTGCTCTTTAGCGAGCGTACGCTAGCCTTCGTACGCTGCTCTTTAGTGAGCGTACGCTCACCTTGATACGCTGCCTGTTGGCAGCGTGTCTTGAGCATACGCTAGCTTGAGCGTACGCGTGCCTTGGTACGCTAGGCGTACGCTGGCTCCTTTCGTACGCTAGCTCGAGCGAACGCAGTCTTGAGCGTACGCTAGCTTGAGCGTACGCTGACCTGTAGCTTGAGCGTGCCCTTGTGTACGCTGACCCTTGCGTACGCTTCCCATTGGAAGTGTATGGATCCTCTGGTACGCAGACCTGAGCGTGCTCTAGCCTGAGCATAGCCTGGCTTGAGCGTAGCCTGATTACCCTTGATCTTCTATAGCCCTGTATATTGATATTTTATAGATATTTAACGTCCATTTTATATCCTTACGCCTTTTGTCATGAACTTGATAATCATGGATTTGTTTAATATGTTTGGAAATGATGCCTGAGCATGACACGATAGTGACCCGTAGTGGTGCACTCCTGACATAATAACCTGAGATGACCTGATAGTGGCCCGTCGTGGCGCACTCCTGACAAGTACACTTGACCTGATAACCTGACATGCTTATCTGATAGCTGTTGCGACGGCTACCTGACATGACATGACCTGTATAATAACCTGGACACCGTGGGCGATTGTGCTTGTATAAATAATCCAGTCTTGTCTTGCATCATGTCTAGGAGGGGACTCCTGAGTACCATGGTCAGGAGTACCTATTGAAATAAACTAAGGACTAACAACTAGATTAATACATTAGTCATGAAGAGATTTTCCAGCTACAGGCAATCCCGTTACCTGGGCGCGCTTGGGATCTATAGCCTGCCGTCGAGTAGGGCACATTTCCAGCACACTGTCATGTGTTCACCCTTCAAACTGCTTAAGGGTACATGCATTTCCTGGACAATGTACCCACCTGAATTCAACCCTAATCTCTCGACCTGGGTAACCTGGATGGTCTGCAGGGCTTGTGGCTGTGGAATAATCTCACTGCATCTTGCTAGTAATTAGGCCTGTGATAATCCTAGTTAGTTAACTATCAAGCCGTACTCTTTGCTTGGCCGTGATTGATTGGATGGAGTCTAGTCCAGCTTTGTCTCGTCCCGATCCTGTATAAGGTTATGACATGACATGATTACTCGTACTTTACCTTAATTCAATATCAAGATTGTTACATGTCCTGAATCCTTCTTTTATCTTGTCGATAAATGGTGAGAATTCCAAGTTCTGCTCAGACGAAGGGTTAGAACCCCGGTCCTTGTTTGGTTTACGGGTTGTAACCTGGTTATCTGAATAGTCCCATGGTTATCTCATCGTATATCATCCTGTCATGCTTTTAAAAATTACTCTATTTTATTATGTAATTATACTCTTGTGCTGATTGCTGGTTTTAGTTCTTAAGTGAAGCTTCCTTTGTGGCACTTGCTCTTTCTGGGGTCTGACCCAGCTGGTTTTGTATGGCCAGATACCAGAGCAGTTCCAGAGGATCTACCGGTTTTCCAGCCCGATGGTGAACACCAGGCGTAACCAGGGCAACGAGTGGGTTTATTTTTGCTCTCCCATTCTATTGTAAAATTATTCTTTTGAGGCGTTTAGCCGCCGAGCAAGTGTTAGCTCGTGTACATTTTACTTACTGTCTGCCTACGGGCTGTAACATGATTGGCAACCTAGGGTTGATCATGTATGACTAAAACTCTTGTTAGTCCTCACATTTTGTAACGACTAGCTTCATGATCAGCTGAATATGTAATATTTGGGACGCCTTACTATTGTATATTTGGTGATCTTACATCTTGTAACGTTTATCTGCTTACTTGCGATTGAGACAATAGGCTATTTTATGACCTTAAGAGACTGATGGATTGTAGTGAAACCCTCACATATCTAGACAGCCGTGACCGTATAGCGGTGTGGATTTCATTCCGTTATACGTAGCTGGCTATGTCTGCTCCCGCTCTCCAGTATTCTGGTTCTGGGGCGTGACAGTGATCGACTACGTGAATTGGATAGGTGAATTGTGTCAAACATACCTGAAGGGATAGACTACAAAAATTGCTAGTGCGGACCCACGATATTGACATGTCAAGGATTTGATTAAGGACAACCTATCGTAGGATGACTTTCCTAAACGAGATCGGACTTGAAGCGGAGGATGTATTGATGCGGATAGGTGAACGCTGCTTGATGTTTAGAAATTTGAGCGAAACGAACTTAGGTAGAAACTTCCGTACAAAATGAACAAATGGTTTGACCATAGGATTTGGGACAACAAGACTTAGAGTAGGACGGAGAACTGGGAGTGTGCGTGAACGACGATGAGATTGGCCCCAAACGAAGGGAATGATAGGAATGGATGATTCGCAAGTAAAATTGGAATAACGAATTGAATCATTGATATGAAGACGTACTCGATGATAGTGCAATACTTGGTTTTGAATCGGCGGAAGGTACTTAAGACTTGGTCGACTCCGCTAAGAAGAAGAAATCGTATTGATTTCGTAGACAAGAACGCTTGAGAAACGAATCAGATCATCTCGAGGATCAAGATAAACGATAGTGAGATGCACGCGAGTTCGGTTTTAAATCGAAGTAAAAGTAAAACGATCGGCAAATCGAAACTATCATGAGTAGCTTGTCCGACTTCGCTAGTCGCTAAGCTTGGTTGAAATGTACGTATTCGGGGGACGCCTTGAATGCGTGCACGATCCAAACTCAGCGATATGACGAACTCGAATACGGCTGCAAGTGGGTGTTGCGATGCGCATGAACGAATGAGTGAGTTTGTCCCAGCCTACGACTCTCGAGTTTGATAAGTTACAACGCACCTCGTGCGACCATTTCAGTCCCATGACACGTCGAAACAGCAACCAAATAGAAGAAACTCTTGAATTGAATAAGTGCCATCAACTTTAAAATAAATAAAAGTTATTAAATAAAATCGACCAAACGTATGCGACACGGAACTTGGAAAGGTACCGAGCATGGTTCGATGCCATCGAACGATAAAGCCATTAGATAAGGATTGTCTAAGAAACGTGACGACACGAGTCAAGGAACGGTAGGATGACCTGCACTCAGGAAGTCTCGAGGACGAGACTTGTTTTGAGTGGTGTATTATGTAATGACCCGCTCCACCCTAGCGGAACGCCGATTCAAACGGCAAGTGCAACGACTCAAACGAGCCGTCGACCCGAAGAGTTGGCATCGACCTGAAGAAGAATCGATGCAAGGCTTACATTGGCCTGTCAAGACGAATCCAGACTTAGACTTTCAAAGGTGCACTCGGAGTATCGCTCGGCCGATGCGAACATCGCTAAGGTAGGTGGCTCCGATGAACCCGTCCTTGCTTAGCCTAGACACATAACAATACGGACACTATTGCTAGAATCGCTAGGCAATAACACCGCGCATGTTAATAAATGAATGACTCAACGCACCTAGCTAAGGGATTAATCCCATCTTGTATAGCTTGTATAGAATATGGAAAAGAATATGAAAAATGTGAGAACTCTCGCACCACACTCCGCGCTCGTGCTAAGGCACGGGCTTACATTTCGAGTTTCTTATGCGTTCAACAATGAAACAATGAACGGATTACAACAATGAAACGGGAAGACTATCAACATAGTCGTTCCGAGTAGAGTATAGCAACATTGAAAGATTATGGGACCGATGGGTCGCCAAGGCGACTCCCGCACGGGAAGTTGCAAAATATATAAATGAATAAGTGAATGAATGAATCGATGAATGAATGAATGAATGAATATGTGAATGAAATGAATCAATGAACAAACGGACAAGTGAAAGAATGAATGAATGAAAGATAAGAAAAGAAAGAATGGTTAGCGACAGGTGTGATGGGCACGTGCAACGGGGCTCGCTACCCACGCTGCACGGACGCCAACCTGATCGATAACGCATTGTGGCTAAGGGTTAGCCTACGGCTCGGAGACAGCCCTTAAGTTAAAATGACAATAAAATACGAAATGGTCGTGGACGGACTCGTGCACGAGTGAAAAGGGATTCCAAGGGCAACGAACGACGTTTCATGGTCGGCCTAGGCGGAATCATGGCCTACGGGCGGACAGGTGTGCGGGCTTGGGCACATAACCAAACGTAGGGCCGATTATTCAATAGTCTATCAAGGTGTACCAGCCATCACGCTTGATAGATGAGAATGCCACAGGGGAAAATGTCCAAAATGGCTGACATACCAGCGACCGGTGCCTATAGATTTAGGTGGGCTTTGCTGGTGGCAATCCACGTGCAAGTCCTTGCATTGAAATCAAAGTAGTCTAAAGTTAACTGAATGAAGCGCCTTATGAATAGGCTTAAAATGTAACGCACCAAATGATAAGGAGTACTTCGTGCAAATGAATTTGAAAACACGCCTACGACGCGTTAGAATCTAAGGTAGGAACACGCCCTTGGCACTAAATGTTTACGTGAATCATGTTAAGTTGAAATATATGAATTGTTGACTAACTTGGTTTACATTGAACAGGGAAGGCCGGACGGTAAGTATGGGTAAGTCATGTATGTATTTCCATGCGACACTTGAAATTGGCAACACGAGATAGGCTATGAAATATGCCATGAAATTGATCCTAAGGCAAGATTAGAAAGACAATGAATGATAGAGATGCACAAAAGTAAATAGAACGTATTTGGTAATGATAGCATTGTGGGCGAGCTAGCCTCCCCACCAGTGCATAACAATGTACTGATAACCCCACAGTCTGTTTGCAGGAAGCAGGAAACGTCGGCGGGTACGGAGCTTTCCTAGAACGTGCTAAGGCGCGGAGCTATCTCTGGAGCCTTGGAGCGTTGCAAGAAGCTGAAGCACCCTATACAAGACATAATGTATTGGAACATCGCCATGTATCATTCCATCTTGTAAGCCACTTGGCACGCCTTTTATGTTTCAGAGAGAGAGAGCTTGAGCGATTTGTAATATCGGCCTAGCGCCGCTTGTAAACTTCTTGAAAATCAATAAAGAGTTTTGAATTCGTTTCAACTTATGTTCATTTACTTTTCGCTGCAAATGGGGACACTCTGTGCGACCTTGCGGCCTAGCTCAAATCGGCCGTTTCTAGACTTAGCCTTGCACGGGCGCAACCTAGGCCCGTGCGACATCACGTCTTAGCGAGGACGATCGCTCCTACGAGGGCGGGGCGTGACATTCTCGGCGGCGGTACGCTGTCGACGAGCTCCGCAGCATAAGGGCCAGGCGTCGACGAGCTACGCAGCGCAAGGGCCTCCCTTCCCATCTGCTGCTGCTGCTTCTTCTTCTTCTCCGAGTTGGCAGTCCTCACATATGTTAGGATTGCCAACATGCTGGCAGTCCTAGGACTGCCAGTAAGTTGGCAGTCCTAACATAATGTGAGGACTGTCAACTTACAGGCAGTCCTAGGACTGCCACTAAGTTGGCAGTCTCACTTGCTAAAGAAAATTGGGATGCCCCCAAGTAAAAAAATGGGTGGCAAACTTAAAAATTTTTTGAACATTTTTAGGTTGTCTCCAAGTAAAAAGTGTGGTGCCCTTAGAAAAAAACCATATTTTAACCCCTACAAGTTTGAACCTCTTCTCATTTTTACTGAAAGAAAGGAAACAAAACATAGTACATATACATTCTAGAAAAATAAAGTACATTAGATTTCTTCGGGGTGGCCCAACGGTTGAGACTGACAAAGGTTATTAAGGCAAATGATGTATTCGAGTCCTCGCTTGAATGCTTAAAAAAAAATTGCATTAGATTCCTCTTTGCAAGTCCAATTAAGGATTAGATAATGCAAGCAAGAAAACAATCTTCATTTCTGCAACTGAAATTTACACATTAATCAGCCACTTAGAGCATCTCCAACCCTATTGTGACTTTGGAAAAAAGTTGTTTCCGCATAGGAATGACAAAATTTTATTCAAAAGTTCTTCTCCAATACAATTGTCAAGTCAATTGTGAAGCTTATGTGGCAAAAATTAAAGAAGACAATATTGTGAAGTTGATTGTCTTGTTCTAGACAATGCACTTGACAATGTCTTCTCTTCCATGTCATCAATTATGAATAAAAATATTAGAAAAAAGAAAGAAGATGAGTAGTTGTCTTAAAAGTTGCCTTGGAAGTTGGAAAAAAAATAATTTTTATTGTCTTCTCAATACTTTTGCATTGGAGAGAGTTTTTCTATCTCATTGTCTTTTGAGATATAATTTTGCCACATAAACAAGACATTGTCTTGTGGCTCATGCCACATAGGAGCCACCTAAGACTCACAACACTTAACAAGACAATAGGGTTGGAGATGCTCTTAAGTGACTGGTCAAGCTTGACATATTCAAGGAACAAGGAGAAAAATAACTTTATTAAATCAACAAGAGAACTTTTACATGGATTACAATATTACCTTAATGTGAAACCCTCCTTTTGAGATCTCAAACGAGCTCACCTTCCTCTTGATGACTACCTTAACGGCCTCCTTTGTAAACCCTAAATTTTTTTTCTTTTGCTCAAGAACTCTCAAGCATACCTTAATCTTCTTGTATTTCCAACCGTAGGGCCGAAGGAGACCCCTAAATATGACCTCCAACATTTTTTAAGTCAGGAGTAATCTTGATCGTCGAAGCTAGATCCTCAAATCCGATCGACTCCCATTTTCAACCTAAATCCAAGCCAAATGCATGGTGGCGATATACTGACGGTATATAGCACGTATGCTTAGTAAGCATAAAATTATGCCAAGAACTTGCGGCAATGTACCACTAGTATAATGCTTTGTCCTGATACTTTTCACTCTTTTTTAAGTCTTATATCACTGCTTCAACTACTTCCGGCTTCTGTACTTCTCTGCACACGGTGTCTGTAGCACTCCATAGTTGAACATGTGACAAATACGGTAGCAAAAAGCAGCACAATGAAAGAAATCTGCCAAAGGCTTGACATTTGACTAAACTACTGATAGAAGGTTCCTCACCTCTTTACTAAGGCTTTGAAATAAAATTCATTTTGTTATAACAACGTAAATAATTGATACGTATGTCTGTACCGCTGTCGTACTGTGGTAAATGTCATTTCTACTGTATAAGAAATCTGCGTTTGGAATTTGCTGATAAAAGCTTTTATCAGTGTATAAAAAAGAAAAAGGAAAATGATAGACATATATATTGGCGCGGTAAGAGGGCATCTTTTGGCAAGACGGTAAGGCTGGTTACGTGACAGGAGAATGTGGATTCAAGTCGTAGAAATAGTGTGTCCATATATATGGGAATAAGTATGCATACGTCCGGCCCTCTCCATATTATGCTCTCCATATCCTGCATAGACTTTAAATTTTGAGACCTGAAACAAAATCTCAAAGTGGTGCCCTCAAAGTTTAATGCTTATATAATTTTTTTTGTGGACGACGATACATACAATAGTATTATCAACACAAAATTCAAGAAATAAAATAATATATGTCATAATGAATTACTAATAAACCAAAGATATTCCTAACCAAAAAAAGATGTTCCAGACAAATAATAAATAACAATGTCTGGGATAGTATCACTTGTTCTATTGTTCAATTACCTCCAAGAGAGAGAGAGAGAGAGAGAGAATATTGACAACGACGTAAGGGTAGAGGAGATTGGGAGCATCAGATTGTTAGTGCGACGGAAGGGGAGATGATTTAATTTTGACGACGATTGCACCCATTTTTTTTTCTTAATTTATTCTGATTAACCGACTTGTCTTTTGGTATTCTAGTATATGACATTTATATATCCTATAACAAAAATAAATCCTATAACAAAAAATAAAACTTTTTACATGAACCAAACAAATTAGAATGAGTCTGCAGATCTCTGTTCATAATTGAACTTTTATATATATATATATATATATAATATATATATATATAAATTTGGTATCCTCTAAAACTTTGGACGTGAGACACCCGTCTCATGAGCCTCATATAACACCCTTTTCTTTATGTATGCCACATATGTATGTATTATGTTGTGGATATCACTCCTCTTGTTCGAATATAGAGAACAAGGCTTAGCATTGTCCCCAAGGAACAAATGGTTCCCCATATAAAAGTTGTCTGGTAGCAACGAACTCCTATGCAGAATCCTCGCCCTCCCCCACCCTCTCGGTCGTAGATGATGGCTGCAATGTAGCCAAAGACGAGGGAACCAATGGGGATGTTGGCGACGACGATGTTGTGATTGACTCCAAAATGCTCGGGGCCGAAGAGGTCAGAGGTCATGGAGACGGCCACGGTTATGGCGCCGGTGCACATGCCTATGATAGCTGTTCCTGCAAACAGGCACGCCGTGTTGGGGACGAGCAGGAGAAAGAAGGAGCTGGCCAGCGGCACCATCAGTAGCGCCACGACTGCTGGCCTCGACAAGGTGTACTTGCTCCTGTGCTCTCAAAGAAGAATTACGAGTTGGAAGAGTAAATGATGTCTTATAATATTTCTTTGGTTCAATTGTAATTTGATACCCTCAACTATACCAGTTTTTCAACTTGATACACGAAACTTTTTTACTCGACAATTTAATACCATCAACTATCTAATATTTTGAATTTGATACCCAAACTTTTAAAAAGGACAGAACTACCCCTCATTTTTCATCCCAACACCCCCTCCGGCCACCCTCGTCCTCTCCACACCGCCCCCGGCCGGCCGGCCACAACCCCCCCCCCCCCCCCCCTCCCTCCCCTCCACGTGTGGTAGCAATGGTGGGGGAGGGGGGGGGGGGGGGGGGGGGGGGAAGGGTGCCGGGGTGTAGCCCGCGGGGGGTGAGGTGCCTCCAGCGGGAGGACGGCATCGGAGGGAGGAGGGGGTGCAGCCGGTGGGGGGCGAGGGAGCCGAGGGAAGGGTGGTGGTGGGTGGGGGAGCTGAGGGAGGAGGAGAATGGATGAGCAGGGACAATTTTGTCCAAAAAATTTTAGGATATCAACTTGATGCATATCAAAGTTTAGAATATTAAGTTGAAAAATTGGATTAATTGAAGGTATAAAGTTGCAATTAAGCCTATTTCTTTTTTCTTCTTCAATATGTATAGATAAGTTTGTTGTTGGAATGTTTTCTAATCAAAAGAACAGAACGGATCAGTTCCTTATTATCTGGATTTTACTACATGACATCTTCAAATCTCATTGTTAGGCTTGGATATACAGTTCTCAGTGTCAGTTTATTCTGCAACAGCAGAGATCAATATGACGACAATATGTACAAAGTCTTATTTGCAACTAAATATACTGAACTATTAAGTTTTTGCAGCCAAATATCCTGAACTTTTTTCATTAGCAGCTAAATACCGTGAACTGTTGCATCGTTATAATTTGTTAAATATGGCTATAAAAACAATAAGTATCCCTCTTACATTTTTTAAAAACAGGAAAACAAGGCTAGAGATTTTTCCAATTTTTCCCTTTTTTTGATTTTTTTTTTCACAAAAACAGAAGTGATTACCTCTATTACGAGCAAAATAGTCTTAAAAGAACAATTTGACACCAAATATAACACAACTAAAATAGTGACATATCTTGTCCAATTATCTGGATGAGTTTTTTGTTGGTAGGAACTTACTAAAGATCCAATAGTCTAGGATATTGAGTTGGTAATAAAAAATTTAGGATATTTAGTTGCAAAAAATATGATAATTTAGAATATTTAGGTGCAAATAAGCTTGTGCACCATGTGCTCTACTAATCTGTTGTATGTTTCCTTGTTAAATTGCCTGTTAACTTCAGTACTGGTGGATGTACGTATAGGGACCATAGGTGACATTTGGCTTAATGTTAGGAAACATGGTCATATGATTATATTACTTCCTAGCTCATTATATATACCAGGTAACAACACAATGTTTGTAGAAAATTCTATCAAAACTTTTATCCGTCTCTGTCTTCCTACATTGTTGATTGATGCCTTTATTTGTATTTTACTTGTTCTGATAAAATTCTCGGTACCAGTCTGGAATTCTATCAATTGTGTAGCTTATTTAATGGTTACACAGTTTGCTAGAGAAAAATCCAATCTTTTCAGAAAATAGATAAATTTTCCGTGAACTTACAATGGCAATCACTTTTTTTCTTTTCTTTTTTAGTTCTAAATCAGATGCACTCCTAGTGAATAGTAGATTATTTAAAGGATTCCAGACTAACCTTTTCGCACAAATCAATTGAAGAATGATGGTACTGTCATTCTATGGAGTAAGAACAACATCCTTTCAAGTGATATTTTCTTCTGAGATAGTTCTTTCAAGTGATAATTATTCTTATTTTAGCTGACTACATTACGATACTGGAACTTTTGTGCATAGGTAAAGTGAAAGTAGAATGTCCACTCATCTCTCTTCTGTAAGATCATGGCCATATTTGAAAACTGAATCTGGATTTACTCGAATTTTAAATAATCTGTTTTTTAATCTCTACTAAGTCACTATAACGTCTGTGCATATTATTCTCATTTATGTATAGATCTTCTATGGTGCCACGTTTGTCTGGCAAGTGGAATAGCAGTGTTGCTGATCATGAATTTGCCTAACTTAATAGTGGAAGCAAGCATTGGCCAATCAGTATGTGAAATCCTTTATTAGACTTTCATTTTCAAGGGATAATTCTCTTCTCACCTTTTTCTGACCCATCATAGTAATTTGGTTGCAGGAAGGGATCAGTTGGTACTTAAAACTTTTAATTAAAATCTAAGTGGTATATATTTTTGGGCACAGTTACAGGACTCGCATGGTACTCACTTAAAAATTAACATCAATAGGTACTTATTTCAACAAAACCACATGGTTTATATCACTTTATAATATACCTCCCCAAAGCCGTCCTTCTTATGTCATATGCATAAGTAATGATCAGTATCTATAATCACAATTATCAGACTTATAACCTGCTTTTGTTGACAGTGTTTTAAAAATATCGATTTTAATTGCCTTGCTATAATGCAACCTTTACTTTGTTGTTTGTTTGTGTTCTTGTGTATTGTTCCATTGCATATACTAGAGATAAATTTTCAGTTGTTATTTATTTTTGATTGGTGAATTTATAGAAATCCGGAGTACAGATGAGTCTACTATGTCATTTTGATCCTAAAATCTCTAGTGTACCATTGATTATACAATGGCACTTTCGAGAATTGTTACTTAGGAATCTGATACTAGTATTATAGAGCCATGCTTGAATTTCTATGCATGTTTACAAAGACGTTCCTCTCAGGTCATGTTTGTTTCCGAATGCATGTCTTCTTCGATTGTGTGTAGTAAAATGTCGTGCCAGACTCGAACACATATTGGACATGACCCAGACACTCTAAAATACAGTAGAAAATATCAAAATATACGTCGTGTCCTTACTGTGTCATGTTGTATCTATGTCCGCGACCTTAACTAGAGTACTAACCTCGTGAACAGTGACATAGGAGCAGACGATAGTTTCCCGAAGAATCCGAAAGAAGAAGAGATCGAAAGAAGAACAGCCTCCTCTACTCCTCGCGACTTCGCGATCTGTCCCAGATTGTTGGAGTAAACCAAGCCCATGGTGCCCCCGAACAAATACACCAAAAAATACAGCCAGAACTCCACGCTCCTCCCCAACTTCAGCACCTGACGTCCTACACCCAGACTGCTCGCTTCCTTTTCGCCTCCTCCTCCCCTTCCGGCCCGTTCCGTCGTCTCCAGCTCCCTCCTCGACAACCTGCTCCTCTGCTGCCACCGCCCGCCGCCGGGTCAGATTTTCGTTTCCCGTTCCGGAACATCACGAAAGGGACTACTCCCGCAACCATCGCAACCATAACCAGCAGAAAGTCCGGCGGTACCTTTGCGTTCTGGAGTTAGGGACCAAAGTGTCCGCTACGGCGTAGCTGCCTGTCGCAACTGCAAGCACAAACACCGCAACCAGTCCCGTACCGTTCCCTGCCATGGCCGGCTTTGCCTCCACGAGGAATGGCGCACTCACCAAGCCTACTCCGACAGGTACTAAGCAATTGAGTAACAGATATATGCTCCTGGTATCCGAACCGGGTCCAGTTATCATCTGAGCTACGACGACGTAGATCTTCGCACTCAGCCCCGTGTAACTCGTAGCCAACCCGAGTACGAAACCGCGGTCGACGGGGAACTTGTCCATAGCCGATACGTAGCACGCGGTGTTGACCCAGCAAATGCTGTTGCCGGCGAGAAGCTGCAGCAGGAAGTACTGCCAGTAGCGGAGCGCTGCAACTTTGTATCTGAGGCAGAGGAACTGCACGCCGTAGCCAACAGACCCCGAGGCTAGGCCGACCGCGAGGATCGACCACTGCGGGAACCGGCTGGCTGCGGCGACGCCGGAGAACCAGCCGAAGAGCTTGCCGGCGTCGGAGGCGAAGGCCAGGTTGTTGAGCTGGACCTGGGTGATGCCGAGGCGGGACTTGAGCAGGCAGGAGTAGGCCGCGAAGTTAGTGTTGGTGCCGCTGGTGGACTGGAGCCATATGATCACAACCAAGGATAGCCATGGCAAGAGTACTACTGACATGGCACGTTGATTCCCTTCTTCGAGTTGTTTACTCGAATTGCTGCTGCAATAGACTATATAGGAGTTGCGACTGACGAGAGAGTGCAATGTTGAGGGAAAACTAGTACAGAAGCAATAGAGTCAATTTTGTTGGATGCAATAATGTTAAGGTTCATTATATTATTATGTACAATGCGTCTCCGTTGGAGCAAGGCTGAGTTTGATGTCCCTACCGGAAGACTGGGGAGAAATGGACAATTGGGAGATCCATGCTGCCATGCAGTTGGACATGAAGCTTTGGCAACTGAACCGTCCGAAATCCCCTTTTCTAACCTTGGTCGACATTTTTGTTTCTGTGTAGTACATGTATAATAGGGACACGAGAGAGGTAGAGTACACCCGGGGCTGGCCAGACAAGATTTCGGACTTGGACAATCCTCCTCTGCTTAGGACAACTCCCAAACTCACGTGATCCCAGTAGAGATATGGTCGCGGGTGACCCTCTAGAATCGGCCAATAATAATGGTCAATGGGCAACCAAAACTAGTTCTGTATTGGACAATCCAAACCCCTGGCCAACCCTGGCTGCTACCAAAGAATCAGAAGAAGTTCCCAGGCCCAGCTCAATAGCGAACATATTTTGTGGTTTTATTTTTCGTTTGTTTCTACCATGAAATGCTAACTATTTTAGAGAACTCAAGACTAAACCGGTGGGAATAATTCTCCGGAGCGTCTCATTGATGATAAGTGAGGAACACAAAGTACAAGGACATAACTTCCAACAAATCAAAGAGAGGAAATAAAAATGCTGAAAATTGCTGAGAAACCCAATTTCGGGGTGGACTTTTATGAAATGTCCACCCGCTGGATGAGTTTTATGAAATATCCAAAATTAAGTATTTTCACGTTAAATATTCCAAGATTTCCTTTTAGATGCCACCTGCTGGAAACTGCTATTTTTATAATACCGAAACTACCCCTCCGTGCGAATTGGTCATCTATATGTATTTGAATTCAAAAACTCAGATCTGGATTGCGATTTTCGTCTTCTTCTTCACGGGAATCTGAATTCCATTGCTCTCATCTTCAGCAGAGATCGCAAAGATCATTCGTAATTCGGTGTGCTTTTCTTCAGTCGAACTCAGATCATCGCTCGTCATCATCATCACCATCATCATCATCTTCATCGTGGAGACATTTGAAGTTTTCCGACGATTAGGTCAATTGTGGAGAGAAGATCTTTCTTCTTCTTTTCCATAAGGATTATCATCGTTTTGAAAGAAGAACGAAACTCTTTATTTCTGACAAAATTTTTCTAAAAAAAAATATTCTCCGTGTTAAAACCACGGAGAATGACCATTCTCCGTGCTAAAATGACGGAGAATGACTATTCTCCGTTTTAAAAACCACGGAGAATGGCATTCTCCGTGTTAAAAACCACGGAGAATGACAATTTTTTATGGGTTTTAACACGGAGAATGTCATTCTCCGTGGTAAAGTGACGGAGAATGGCCATTCTCCGTCATTTTAGTACGGAGAATAGCTATTCTCCGTGGTTTTAACACGGAGAATAGTCATTCTCCGTCTTTTTTAATACGGAGAATGACCATTCTCCTCCATGTTAACACGAGATTGGTCATTCTCCGTGTTAATATCACGGAGAATGGTCATTCTCCTTGTAAATTAAGACGGAGAATTCTCCGTGTTACTAACACGGAAAATGGTCATTCTCCGTGTAAATTAAGACGGAGAATGTCATTCTCCGTGTTACTAACACGGAGAATGACCACCCTCATGCGAAATTAACATTTTTGTGTTCTAATACGGAAAATGGTCATTCTCCTGCATTTTATGGTTAGCTGAAACTTTGGAGGACCATAACTTTTGACTGGGAGGTCGAAACGAGGTTCCGTTTGTCGCAAAATGAGCGTATCGTCGAGGAGACTGAAAGTAACCGTTTTTCCAGTAGACGGCCTTCCGAAATTTTAAAATCGCAAAAAAATGATGTTTTGACCTCCGTTTTAGCACTTTTGCCGTTTGTCTCGGTCTTTCCGAAATTTTCCGACGAGTTTTGAAGATTTTTGAGGAGAAAACCTAAATTCGAAAGTGAGCAGCGTATGGAAGAAGATGAAGTATCGAAACATTTTTTTAAGAGCAGTTTCGTGAATGTTTTCAATAAATTAAAAGGAAGGACAAAAGGGTCATTTGGAACCCGCTTTGGATACGTTTCTCTAATTCTGGACACGCGATGAAAGTTTTTTTAGCGGTGGATTTTACATAAAACTTTTTTAGTTTTTAGGCATTCCATAAATTCTCCCATAAAAATACATAAGATACAAATTACAAACTCAAAGGTACGATGGCACGTGGAACCTTGTAAAAAGCTAGAATCTGGCCACGGCCGACACACAAGATTGGGTTGCTCTATCAGAGCTAGTTTTTGTTGCATGTTGATCCTTATTATGGGTCGATCCTGGAAGATCATCCGCAATTCCGACCTCTTGTGAGGTCAAGCTGAGCCTGGAAGTTGCCCCCAAGCAGAGTAGTTGTCCAAGTCCGAAGTCTTGTTTGGGGTCGGCTCTGTCTGTGGCTCTTGTTAATATTAGTCCTCAAATATCTTGAGCTTTATAACATTAGGCACAAATTTAGCTTCACGGGATCACTTATCTAAAAAAGTCTATAATTACATGTTGCCTTTGTATCCTGGTTTTTGTCTTTGATCTCAGGAACTGGTGATACTAGTTTGCATTTGTATCAGTTGAGCAGCGTCGGTTATTTTTTTTGAAAACACACGCACACACACAGTTGAGGGGCTCGAACCTTGCCGGCCCCTTCGGGTGTCCGCTCTAATGCCACTAGGCTAGAGAGCTCAGACAGCAGCGTCCGTTATTGTTGCTTGCTGTGCAATATAATGGAGAGAAATATTGAAGTTCAACACTTTTTTTATGCTAATGGACCTTTTTTTTTTTCTTAGTTCATATGGGAATGTTGGACTAACATCCGGAGATTGAGATTTTTCTCTCTTAAACCAATCAGCAATTTTTGGGTTGAACAATGCCTACACTACGCCTCCTCCACGGAGATGCATAGAAATTCTTAACCTCCACGCAAACAGGAAAGATGACAAACATTGTTGCCAGTTGTCACGTAGTCTTAGTTTGTGTTTCGCAGTGCGATAGCTTATCTTGGTTGCCTCTTGATCCTTGTTGTAGGCTGGTCTTGCTGCTGCGACTCCAATCTCATGTAAGTCATGTTGGACATGGAGGTTGTCCTAAGCAGAGTTGTCAAAGTCCGAAGTCTTGTCAAAGTTATCTCTGAGCCGGCCTGTATGCAGAGGTCCTAAATCATCAGCATCTCCAATCCTATTGTTATTTTGGAAAAAAAAAAGTTGTTGCCACATAGGAAAAAAGTTATTTAAAAAAAAATCGTTCTCCAATGCTATTGTCAAAGTAAATTGTGAAGGTGACGTTGCAAAAGTTATAGAAGACATTGTGAAGTTGGATGTCTATTTGTAGACAATCCACTTGACAATGTCTTCACCTTTAGAGCATCTCCAACCCTATTGTCTTGTTTTGTGTTGTGAATCCTATGTGGCATAAGACATAAGACAATGTCTTTCCTATGTGGCAAGATGAAATTCACACAAGACAATGAGATAAAAATATGTTCTCCAATGCAAAAGTTTGAGAAGACAATAAAATTACTTTTTTTTCAACTTCCAAGACAATTTTTTACTTCTTCTTTTTTTATATATATTTTTATTCATAATTGATGATGTGGACATAAAGTCATTGTGAAGTGCATTGTCTAGATCTAGACAACCAACTTCACATTCTTCTTGCCATGTCAACTTCACAATTTATTTCACATTTACATTGGAAAAGTACTTTTGAAAAAAAAAATGCTTGTCATCCATATGTGGCAACCATTTTTTTCCAAACTCACAATAGAGTTGGAGATGCTCTTACATCATCAGTTATAAATTAAAAAAATATGGAGGATATGAGAAGTTGTCTTGGAAGTTTAAAAAAAAATCTCAAGAATACTTTTCGACTCCAATATCTTTCTTGAAGAAAATATTGTCTTGTGCCTCATAAAACCTAGGAAAGATCTATCAAATATCCCTTTCCAAATACCCAATAATAACATCATCACTTGATGAACTTTCAATTAAATACAATTTTGTACAGATCTGGGTATATGTTTTCAGGACCCGTGATTTCGACCTGATTCGAACCATAAAATGTCCAAACAAGTCGGTTCCTAAAATTTAAATTTTAAATGGAACATGCCAGGACGGGTCGGGACAAGTCGTGTGACATTAACAGGTCGGGACGACCCTATTTTAAAATAAATAGGTCCCCAGTCCGACCTGTTTCTAGGGATATGTATTTTTAGTAATTTCTGGAATTTTATTGTTGTTATAGTCTATAAATAATAGAAATATTATAGTTTAATAAACAAATTCTGAAAATTTGAGGAGACATTAGTCATGTCTTATTCTTATAGATAATAAAATATATGTAAATGGTTACTATTATAGTTTCTGGATTTTTTTTAAAATGTTTTTTGTGACCCGTTTGACCCCACGGATCGGTCCAGTTCGAATCCGTTTCGAATGAGTCGAGTCCGATTCAGTTCCAATTTTTTTTTGGTCCCGTTTCATTCCGTCCCACCAGCTAACGGGTCTGATCTATGTCCGTCAAATTTGGTCCCGGCCCAAATTCGTGCCCCACCCCTAATTTTGTAGGAAAAAAATTTATGATTCTTCAAAAATTAGGATTGTTTTTACAAAAAAGAAGAAGAAATATAGTAACTTTTAAAGTAGTATTTTTCATTAGAGCGGTCTACACGGACCGAGGAAGAAACCGTGGACCACGTGACAGCATGTGATTGGTTCAATTTTTTTGGCCCACAGTAGCAAGAAATAGGGTGACATCATTGAGTTTGCTCAGGCCAATTACATACTGCCATGTGGTATCGCAATTTCTTCCATATTTCTTTTCGCGGTCTAAAAATTAATTTTGTTTTCATGAGCTAGAAGCGTTCCATTTTGAAAACACAAAATCAAAAGAAAGTGTAGTCCTAACCCACTTATCTGAAATTTTGTTTTCCGAGAAGAGACAAAGTAAACATTTATTTTGGTAACACTATTTTTTTTTCTTTTACTTCTTCATTTTCTTATCTTAACGAAACACATGGTCCCTATTAAAAAGATTAAAAGTTGATGGGTTCTATTAAAATTACATCATTGTCCTCACTTACGGTTTAAACTTCCATCATCTTCCCTTCAAAAGCTCCTCCTTGCTCCTTCGCCGTTGGCAAATCCGAAACCCGCTTCCCAGTATGGAGACACCCGGACCCGCTACTAGAGGGAGCACGAAGCTCAAGAGGAAACCCTTCTCCGACCTCACCAACACTCCCTCGCTCTCCTCTCCAAACCCTAAATCCAAACCCAACCCCAAACCCGGATACGTACCCGAACCCGAAACCTCGGATCCGCAACCGCTACCCGTTCCTTCTACTTCCGGCGACCAAGAAAACGATTGGGATCAACAAGGAACTCCGCTCAAATTCAAGGAAGTCTCAGCTGATCTCTGTAAGTTTTTCATTTAACCCCCCTAGAAATTTACTCCTTTTTTCCTGTTCGGGTGTGAATTTTTGCAATTCTTGAAACCCTAATTATGCAAGATTAACACGACTTCTGGGATTTATGTCAAATTTAAACCTGAATTAAAATACTTCTTTATTCAGTAAATTGTTTACTAATTGAGATGTACAGTAATCAGTTTAAACCCTAGTAAACTATGTATATCGTTTATTGAATGGGTTCTAAAGTGCTTCAATGTAAAAAGTGGAGGTATTATAATTGTTTGGAGGAAAAAAAAAGAGATAAGTTTGAATCTTGCTCTTTAATGTTGACCGAACTATGAGGAATAGTATAGCTCAATATGAATTCCGGGTGTTTCTTAGTTTCTCTTTTTCTAACCATGTTGCACTGACATGGATACGGCACAACATGATGACGACACGACACCATGGAAACAATACTGATTTTAGTGTGTCATAGTATAATTTGTAATGCCTGATGTTAGTGCTAAAATTAGATCAACCTTTATTTATTAAGTGTTGTTTTAAGGTCTAGTTTTGTGCATACAGAGTATTTCCTTCTTTGAGTAGACAATGTCAAGTACATTCAAACTAAAAGCAGTAGAGGTCTTTAAAGTAGGTAGTTGTTAATTGCTTTTCCCCGGCTCATGGTTTACGAAGGTGCCTGATGTCATTTTATCCGGAGTTTTATATCGGAGATGTTTGTCATGATATTTAAAACTTGAATTTACAGCCCGATTGATGGAGGTTTGAGGTTTATTTGTCAATATTATAATGTTTGCGGTTTGAGGTTTTCCCTGGTTCATGAATGCTATTTTCTGTGCTTTCTTTACACTTCCTTTGTCTCTTTGAGATAATTGTTTATGAAGCTTCTTTGGGACAAAATCTTATATTTATATTTCAGACTCAGCGCGCACTATGTGAAATGTGCTTTGTATGAGTTTATCCCAAAGAACTATTGCTAGATAGTCTTGCACATTATCCATTTGGTATTCTAACCCAATGAACGGCTAATCGGTTTGAGCACAAGTTTGGTGGTGTTGATTTTTGGAGATGATCATATTAATATTTGTCTCGGCCCAACATGGTCTTGGATGGACTTACATTATGAAGGCTGGAGTTGCAGGGACGGGGCATGTGGGTTAAGTTTGGGATCTAGACTCTAGAGCTGATGAACATAGATCAAGTGAATGGGATGTCTTGGTATTTGCATGTAGTGTCGTGGTTTTGGTCGTGTTGCACGTTGCTATTTTTTATGAACCACGTATGTGGGTGCTTAGTTATTAGAACCCTTTTGGCAGTGGTTGGCAACAGAGAAGATGGACACACGGTAATAGGAGTTTCACACTTGGAGTTTCTTCACAAGTGGGTTTTACATTTTTGTGAGGATATGCCGCCCAGGAAATTTGTTCAAAAAGTATGCATTTGGGAACTGTGATATTTTCTGATATTTGAAATGGATGCCTAATCCGCTTTAGTCACTAATCTCATTTTTCCAATATTATGACTAAGCTATGTATAGTTTCTTGTGAGCTAGTGCACCTTTTCATTCTAAACACTCAGCTTGGATTTTCTTCTACTTGTGTTTTCCTCTGCAGTGAAAGCTTTGTTGGCGATAAGTTTATTTCTTTTGCATGTTGGTATTGATAATCATTTGATGACAGGTCCAGAAACATTATTTTCTTCAGATTGTGTAAAAGATCTTTTTCCCCCTGGTTTTTACTGTAAGAACTTTTTCCATGATTAAGTACTGTATATAGTGTAAGGCTGTGTGTAGTGTTGTCCGTCTTTTCTGCCTGTCACTTGATGATAAACTGGTTTAGAATTATTTTTTTACTAATGTGGGATGTTTGCCTTGATTTTGGCAAAAGATTAATTGGGTTGTGACCGGGTCGTTATGCTTTCATTTCTAGTTGCATCTTAGGATATGACAAGCTAGTGTAACTTTTTAGCACCATATTTTCCTTTTGACTGAAAAGTTTACTCATAGACGCTCTTAATATTGACTGCCGCAGGTAACAATGCTGATAATAATGACGAAGCAAAGATTTCAACAGTTTACACACGAATTAAAGCAAGAAGAAAACTCAAGGGAAAGGTCATAAAATCTGCTCCATCATTAAGTTGTCCTCCTGTGGGAAAAAAATAGAAGCATAGAGTACGTATTACTGATTTCACCTCATTGTTTATTTCCATACCTTCTGAACATAAAAAATTAGTAACCATTAACCATATATTATAGTATAGCATCAGATAGTAAGAAGTAGCGATATCTATTGTATCATCTAGTCAGTCAGTAAGAATTTGGCATATATAATGTAGCATTAGTTTTACAGCATAGCAGTTGTATCCCTTTGGCTTAAGATATAATAGCATTATTGCTCATTTCCTTTCATTCCTCTCTTGCTCGATCCAACTCATGGTTCCCTTCCATCCTAGCCTTAAGGTATAATCAAGAATTGTCCATACAGAAAGACCACCAAATAACTTATCAGTGGTCACCACCAAATAACTTATACATGGATCAAAAACATATCACAAACATTTTTACATTTTTCTGTTAATTGCTTTGAAAATCTTTTGGGTGAGTGATAACAAGACCTTATGATGCTTGAAAGCTTCAGTCAGTGGACAGCAATTTATTTCTATTCTTAATCTTATGTTCTTACTTAGTATTTAATGTAGTCCATTTCTTCCTACCAGGGGGAGTATGAGGTTGAAGGGTGATGATGCTGATCTGTGTAAAAGCTTTTCAGTTCCTCTTGACATAGCCAAAAAGGTTTGTTTTTCTTGATTCTTTTTTCCTATTTTTGTGCAATCAAATTGTGATAAAAATTTCTCGTATCAATTTAAATGATGTTAAGCTTGTAAATTGTGTGATATTGCTTCATCCTGAAATTGTATGCCTTTCCAATATGTCAAGCTTCTTCAAAAAAAAAATCTTCTGGAATACTGAAGCACAGATTGAAGCTCGAAAGTAGCTTTAGGTTCTCAATTCGTGTATGATTGTTTAGGCTTGAGGTCCCTGGCAAAGAATTGTTATTGTTAATCACTAATGGAATATATTCATATGCATGGATTTATAGGGAAAACCAGGGGGAGCTAATGGCTAATATGCATGCCTGGGAAACAGTGTTCTAAATGGCGGCCATCTAGCCTGCCTAGGCGGCGGTAGGCGCTCTCTCTGCACCGTTTTTCGGTAGGCGGCCAACGGAAGTTGGCGGCATAGGCGGAGGTGAGGCGGTGTAGGCGGGCGCCTGGGCGGAGCAATACCTAACAAGATATTTTGGCCAAAAGGTTTTGTAAGTACAAAACTAAAACTTCTTAGTTTTGCATGGAACACCTTTAAAATATGCATATTATGCCCAAAAAAAAATGTAAATTAGTAAAAAGTATCCAAAATGTATCGACCGCCTAGACGGTGCCTAGACAGTAGGTGGACTCTCTCTGCCGTGCACCCATCTAACGCCGTTTAGAACCTTGTTGGGAAACACTTGAGAACTAGACTGTACTATGAAAGAAGATAATATTTCTTAATTCCTATAAATATGAATTTGTATTATTTTATATCATGGTTTGCTTGGTCAAGTGAAACCTATGTTTGTACAATCGTAGTCAGAGCTTTCATCCTTCTGTCATAAACTAAGAAACCATACTTCCCTTTATTCATAGGCTATGCCTCTTTCAAGGATTGGTTTCTGTTCCTGTGTGCTTCAGTTGCTTATGTGAGCATTGCCATGCATGCTCGAGAATACTTGGGAATGTGATATGTTTTATTAACGGAACTGGATAATAAATAAATTCTGATTTTTCAAGTCCATATTAGATAGACAAGAGATACATATGAGTGATAGTTTCCCATATTTACGATCAATCATTCATCATGATATAGAGATTGAGAAGGATGTCATGCATAGAATTAAAACATGATAGATGAAATAAGGAGTGCTTCTGGAGTACTTTGTTACCGGAAGATATCTTTGAAGTTGAAAAGGAATATTCTATAAGATTAAGATCGGCCATGCTTTATGGATCTCCTGTACAACTTCTCTCTCCCTTACTTAGATAGCTAGAGGAGTTCTCCGGATTCGTTGAGCAGAGCAGAAAATGGATGGAACCATTGGTTGGCTTCTGTGTTATACTATCTTGAGTGTTTCTACAACACGATGTTGACCTGATTTCCCACTCTACATTCTTTGAAATATTTCTGGCCACTGATTTCCTCTTGCAGAACCTCGCTTCGTTCTCCTGCTGTTTTAGATTGGAACTTCTCAACGATACCTCCAAAGTTTTTCATATTTAGGGCACTGTATTCCCCAAATATCTGAAGGGGTCCTCACCTATAGGTACACGCAATACTTTGCTTGTTCTCCTATGTCCTTCCTTAACCATCCTCCCAAAATGAATGTTGGACTTAGGGTTAGGCAATTAAGAAACAACATGTATAGAAAATTGGTGTAAGATGAATGAGTGACAATACTTTAAAAGATAGGATAATTAATGGCATATTCATGGAAAGTTACAGGTGGCATATTCTCTAGAAAAAATGGCTTAGGTGGTTTGCACATGTGCAAGGCAGACCAATAGATGCTCCTATAAGGAGAGTGATAAGGTAGTAGTCAAAGGAGGGTTAAGACTATAGCGGTAGGCCTGCCTAAAAGAACATGGATTGAAATTTTAAAGAATGATATGATGTTTGGTGTGTTACACAGTCTGAATGGAAGAAAATGATTCAAACAGCCTGTCCCAAAATTTTGGGATAAAGGCTTTGTCATTGTTGTAAACTTGTAGAAAGTCCATAAAACAATTGGTGTCTTACTATCTGACATGATGCAATGTAGTGAATTGCAAGATTTCCACAATATTTTGAAGTGCATTGTAAAGTAAGTTATATAGTAGAAATGGTCTGAGGTTTCTACTTGTAAACTTGGAATTTGTGAATGTATACAGAAAATTTAGGAATGGAATTGTCCTCATTGAGATCACAAGGGAATTTATAAACTGGCTTTGTTGCTGCAACGGAAAAGCTATCTTACTGAGGCAGATCTTTTTGTCTACTATGCTTCATGCTATGAAAATTTGTTACCCTGCACTGTGGGGTTCTCAAAAGACGAACCAAATGTTCATTCCAAATATTATATAATTGAAGATTGATGGATTTCATGACGTATAAACTCGATTACATAATGCAACCTCCTAGACTTACAGGATACATGATCCTCTGTGGCCTCTAGTTGTTGGTTACTCGATAAACAATTTAGCACTCTTTAGACCACTTTCATGGGACTGGTGTTGCGGATCACTTCCTACGCGTACGAGATAATGATTGATCATTTTGCCTCATCACCATAGGTTGCCTCAGGGATGAAATGCTATTAGGTAACCAATCTTGTCATCAGGGATTAATGTTGTTTGGTAATTAATCTTGTCTACCTTGTCTGGGACCCTTTTCTATACTTGGTGGGGAGCAAATCCCCAAAGTTGTACAGGCCTTGCTTCTGGTGCAGAATGCTTTCCATATCTGCACAAAAACTATAGTCTTCTCATCAATTATGAAGTATGTCGGTCATATGTTACCATCTATCTTTGTTAGCTTTGGAAATTGTTCATCCATTTATTTTTGCAGATTGTATATATGTATTTGCAGTCGCAATCGCCTCACCATGTTTGTATTCTGCCTCTGTAATACTCGCAGAAGAAGCTTTACAAGGAGCCTGAGCCCGTTCAGAAGCCTATATTACCTGGAGATTTTGTTGAAAAACAAAGAGCCTACTTTGCAGAGATCGATGCATATGAGCTGCCGGTGGAAGAAGTCTCTGATGATGATGAAGTCACAATTAAGTAGGTCAGGAGAAATGGAACTGTGTATGATAGATACATCACTAACTGATTAGTAACTTGTGTACACTGATGGTACTACCTTGTAGAAAAAATAATTTGGATTTTCGGTGATAAACCAAAGTCAGTTAAATCACCAGTTCAATGTAACACAGCTGATACAATTCGCACCCATCCCCATGTAGTAGTATGTTATTTGCAATGAAATCCCACTTATTCCCCTGTAGTTGTAGCTTATTTGCATTGAAATCAATGCTTCCAGGAGTGATTCACCTCATCTGTAGTTCGTGTGCTGTCATCTGCTTGTAGTTAGCTTATTTGCATTGAAATCAATGCTTCCAGGAAGAGTGATTCACCTCATCTGTACTTCGTGTGTGTGTTGTCACTGCTTGTAGTTTCTACATAAACGAGCATGAGCATGAGCATGAAATTGAAAGTTTGGCATGGATTCTTGAACAAGATTGTCTAGCACCAAAAAAAAAAAAAAAATAACAGAGAGGGTGTAGTTCTTTTCTGAATTGGATGATATCTTTGGAGTTGCAGAACTACTTATTGGGAAGTATATGCTCAGCGTGAGAATGCTAACCTGATAATCATCATTGTGCTCACCCTGCCCACAACAGTCCACAGTAGATCTGGTGTCCATGTTATTCTGTATTATTAACTGAAGCCTTCCTTCAATTCTAGCCTCACTGGGAGAGAACTGCAGGCCCTAACAACTTGATGAGAGACTCTCTTTTTTTTTAGACTTCGAAGTGATGGAAACAACCAATCCTGACTCAAGCAAGTTGTCATGCACTGACATTGTGGCTTTGGCAGCGGCTGAACATGACTCTAGTTGCTGTTGGAATCTGTCAATCAATTAGTAGGCAACTTCTGAATCGAGGGATAAGCTTAGTCAAACGTCTCTTCTTCTTTCCCAGCATCACAGAAAGGTGGGCCTGGCCTTAGTCGACTGTTAAACTAGGAAGGAGGGATGCGACAACTGCAAGTTTGAGCTCAACCGGCAATGATATCCCTTCACTTTCTGATCTCAGTATCCTGATATGAGCCTTCTATAAGAAGAATTTCAGTGCCACTGACATGGTATAGCATCAACTGGTATATTTTGCATAAGGAAATATTCAATGGGAACAAACAAAAGATGAGTAAAGAAAGTACCAAATTCCCTTTAGGCAGTATCTGTGAACAAACATAGATTTTAACATTCTACAGTTGATTTACAATCCATCTTTTCATAAGAGAAACAAAGGAAATACATATTAACTAAAGTCGGTATGTATTCCAAGGAGAATCCACACTTGAGTAGATGCATGGATCAAGCTTCTCGATTAAGACTGGTGAATATTGCGAATTGCGGCATTGATGCTTTTGCAATCAAAGTCCATGACCTTCATCCAGTTTTCAAAGTCTCCAATCTCCTGTTACACACAAAAACGCAAGTATATTAGGAAAGTATATTAGGAAAGTTGAATATTTAATAGACACATGTATATACAAGTTCAGCAATTCAAGTTGACTTAGTGATTCTCTAAAGAGGAAAGCATAAATGATGAACTTAAATCGTATATTATCGACTGTACATTTTATGGCTGTTGGTGAAAGCGATGAGCGTCATAAACAATTGGGGACAGTACTCATCCCTGCTGGGGCACATGAGAACTTTGAGATCTATAAAATGGATGAAGTATTTATTGCAAATGAATGTAGTTTCTTTCTTTTTTGTTGTTGTTGTTGTTGTTGTTGAGATGAGCATGGTATTTTCAATCTCACTGATTTGATGATTTCAAACCAAGGTTGGCAGTATCGGTACCAGAATCTGTATCGGACGCTTCTTATGAGTATCATAATCGACGATATCGGAGGTTATCAAATTTTTTTTGGTATCGAAAAGGAAAGAAAGGATTATTAATAAATTACTAAAATGTTAGGAAAAAAATATTTTAGACATTTAAGCATAAGTATTTTTTTTTGTTGTTTCGTAATAATTTTGAAATTGAATGAAATAATAGTCACCATTGTTGATTGATTTACATGCAATAAATAATTCTTTTTTGTTCATTTACATGCTTTGACAACCTTACTATGCTTTTACATACTTGTGATTACTCTTTCTCATTCAATTTTCTTTGCCTACTTGAGTGGGAAAAAGACCTCCAATGTCGGTATCGGTTAGTATCAATATCGGTCGGTATCGGATCGGGACATGCCAAATCGTATCGGTATCGGCTGTATCGGATCGGTATCGGCCGATACTGCATACTGTTTCAAACATACTATCTATACCTACAGCATCTTTCTGAAATTATAATAGGTATGCATGCCATTGATACCGTAGATAAGCCAGATCTAAGAGGAAATTAGAAGTTCATTATGTGGTCTTTCCTGTTCAGTTTCAATGGGATCATATCACAAGCTAGTCCAAGAAAGGTCACAAGGAAACACTAAGTAAATAAAGCAAGCATATAAGAGGTTAAGCAACAAATCAAGAGGAGAAAGCAAACCAATTTTTTTGAAAAAGTGCATAATTGCAGAAAAATATAAAAAATAATTATGTAGGTACCAGGGAAAATATTGGAACTTTGTAAGAAGAATTATCATTTCTTTTGGCAAAGTTTCCAAATGAAAATCGTTACTAAATTGGTTTCTTGGTTCATAGAGAGATGGGAATGCTCTAGCAGATTGGGGCATTTTCAAAGTTCTCAGAAGTACTTCTGAAGTAATATGTTATATGACAGTCAGTGTCCACTGGGTGTCGATAATTTTGCATGTCTGCAAAACACAAAAATCTGCATGTATGCACAATGGTAGAAAGTCTATATGCAGAGGCATACCTTTAAGATAGAGTTCATTGCATGTGAAGCAGCAAGCCATTGATTCGTTTGCTTCTTGTAGCGCATTACAGTACTAATCAGCGTACGTATTTCAAGTTCGATCCGCTTCTCATTAACGAATGCTTCTTCCACTCCTCCATTAACAGCGTCAACGAGGAGTTCAGAAACACGCACTGCAGTTCTTAAAGCATCCTTCTTTGCTTTATCTGGGGGAAAACAAAAGCACTGTAAAGACCAGTTGAGATTGACCTGTGTATCATCTATCTTAGTTTGCATAGGTCGCGGAACTTCTATATATTATGATTTAACTTACTCTTTCAAGAATTTGGTACTAATACCCACTATTTCAGTACCTACTCTATCGCATATACGGCAGCGTACGTGCACACACTTGTGTATATGGAGCCCATCTAATTGCAAGATAGATCATCCCAATGGATAAATTCACATTGTTCGTAACAATGATTAGCAAGGATGTTATAGCTCGTATATTTTCCGCTGGCCATTTTTTATTCACCTCTAAAATCTACTCGAAGGGGGTTGTGTGGGGGGGATACTGATGGTTTGCAACATGAAAGGCTGCTCAGTACTCAAAATGCATGTCCTGGTTAGCAAATGAGCACATTTTAGCTAGTGTTTTCTCTGTTCAGAGGTCAAGAAACAAAAGCAAATACAAGAAGTTCAAATCTTAGGTTGCAGTGAAATAACAAACAAATATAAAAGAAGAAGAAAGACGATAAATGTGACACTAATTTATGTACATCTAGCATGTCATTTGGTCAGTAACAAGAGCCCATTGTCCGCTACTTTTCCTTGTACGAGAGATAGGCTTAACCGGTACACTATTTAGGATTACAACGAGTTGTTCGTGTTTCCGCCTAGCGGTTAATCGATTACCGTCTGATCAATATCACTGTTGAGCTTGTGTAGTTCAATATCCGGAATCTTCCAGATTGCCCTTTTTTTGGGTAATTGGGGACGGGAATACTGCAGGAGCAGATCTGTTGTCCCCAATTCGTGTGTACCAAATATGTATCTCCTCTTATAAAAATGCGGATCCCACTGACTATTTTGAAAACACAAATACCCACAATTTTTTAAGAAGATGGGACATATTTGGTACGCAGCAATGGGAGACAGCAGATCTACGTTTGTGGTTTTTGTGGATTTGGAAAGCATTTGCTCAAAACCTCCACTGCCCAAAACTAAAAACTATGTTACAAATAGAGTATGTGGGTTTTAGTTGTTCTCTACAAATTAGGATCCAAAAATTAACATGATGATTTCATTTTTTAAGGGTTGGTGTGTATATTTTGGGGCTACAACTTTAGAAGAATAAATAAGAGAGCTAAGGAATAGAGGGCTCACCGGTCTGTTCTCTGATTCGTAGGGTTCTCTGGTGGTGTTCGTGGACGATGTGTAGCAGAGATGACTCCAGTTTCCCAACTCCACAAACATCAGACTTCCCTCCTTCCATTGATTCCCCAAAATTAGAAAGAGAGAGAGAGAAAAGAGACCCTCTCTTTCTTTTACTCCATGGAAGTGGGCTTATTATAGTAACTGGGCTAATTTTATCATTTGCCTCACGACCATTGGGCCTATGCATTGGGTTAGGTTTAATGTGCCAATTGAAAATATGTTTTCTGAACTCCGCACCTCCCGAGAGAGACTGACAGGTGGGTCAAAAAAAAGTCATGTAGACTACATCGAGCAGAAAGAGAGTCATGTAGATTATATCGAGTAAGAGTATTTCAACGAAAATTTTATTTGGCTCCCGTAGTGCACAGTCAGTGCATCCGCGTGACCGAGGAGGGCGGAGCCACCGCCTCCACCCCCTCTCGTCCCCCGCCGCGGCCGCCCTCCTCTTATTCTATTTGAGTTTTTGGTCTTGCTTTTTCTAACTAGTTTAGTGAGTCAGTCCAAAAGAGAAAATCGGTAGTGCTTAGTTCAGCCATCAGTAGTAGGTTCCTTAGTTCAATTTGCTAGTTCTTTCCTTCTTATGTTAACTAACAATATGACATCCTCTTTTGACTACGTGGAAGAAATCAAATGCATCAAAACGTGTATGAAATGGACCAACCAATTGAGAGATCCCAAAATTCTCTAAGCATGAAGGAAGATACAACCAGTTCAATCGACAAAAAAAAAAAAAAAAAAAGTTCAATCGACAGGATTACAAAGAATGCCCATGTTCAAGAAGGACCAAAATTAAAACGAAATATTTTCACAGATCGATTGAACTCCTTACCATCAAACAAATACAAGATATAAGTCTCGTACATGTATTGCATATAAAAAGACTAATTTGTAGACCCCGCTCAATCATCAATAGTACTTCTTGGTTGCACAACTTAAATTGTACGTATGTAAGGTCGGCCTACCTAGATGTCAACTGACATTTTAGATTGAGATTTTTTGATTTGTTTCCCACTTTGTTTGTTCGAATTAAGGATGCAGCCCGCTGTTTTGCATTAATGTACATCACCCCTCACATTTGATGGATTCCGTCGAAAATTAACGGTCAAACGTTTTGACCAAAAATTTTGGACCAAAATGCCCTTCATATTTTCTTCTTCCTCTTTCCTCCCCTTCCCCTCCCGGCGGCCACCGCACCCCCGCGGCCACCGCCTCCGCACCGCCGCCTCCGCCGCTTGCCGCTGCTGCCGCCGCCGCCTCCGCTGTTGCTGTCGCCGCGGCTGCTGCTGCTGTCGTTGCTGCTGCTGCGGCTGCGGGGAGGGCAGGGGGGAGCGGAGGGAGGCGGAGGGAGGGGGAGCGGAGGCGGGGAGGGGGAGGGGTCGGTGGCGGAGGAGGGGAGTGGAGGCGCAGAGGCGGGCAGTGGCGGTGGCGGAGGGGGGGAGGGGGGGAGCGGCGGCGGTGGCCGCGCGGGGGGGGGGGGGTGTAGGGAGGGGGTCAGAGAAAAGTGGAAGGAAGAAGGCGAGGGCATTTTGGTCCAAAAAAAATATTTTTGACGGAATCCGTCCAATGTGGGGGTGTCACTCCCCGTTCCCAGAATGCGTATTTTTATACATGTGCAACTCATGTGTATTTATTTAGTATTTATCATGTATTTATTTAATATTTATCATGTATTATCCTGTATTTAAATTCCTTTAATTTCATGTTAATCAGTTAATCTGCTTTTTAAATTTTTATGTCAATTTATTTCCTGCAATTATATTTCTGCAATTTTATTTCCTGCTTTTATTCCCTGCCTTAGTCTTGCTTATTTGGGTTCGGGTTGGCTTTGGTTGGATCCCCTACAACCCGATCCATTGGACCCGGCCCAACTCCCACCTACCACCCCCTTTTCTATTTAAAGCCACCCTCTCTTTCTCTCTCCTCATAAACTCACATTCTCACCATTACTCCTCTTCTTCTTCTTCATTACTCTCTCCACCTACCAAACCGTAGGCAAGTACAACTTGCTCCCCATGAGAACCCATGTTTTTGTAGTTCATTTATCTTCCTCACAAGATCCTAAGAGAGTTTAGAACTTGGCATTTTTCATTCGAAGTCTTAATTTTTGTAGATCTAGAAATGAGTTATTTTCGGAGTTTGGTGGTTTTGATCTATCAAACTTCTTTGTTTTCAAGTTCTGATGGTTCCATGTTGTAGAGAAGTTTATTCTACCCAATTTTGACCTTTGGAAAGTTGGATTTGGACTTGTTTTGACCAAGTTATGGACTTTTGAAGCTTTGGGGTACAACCATGGAGTTCTTGCTGTTTGGAGAAGACAGTGAGCAGTGTATGCTAGCTTTTTAGCTTGCGTCACTGAGCTGTGCGCGCTCTTTAGCGCAGCGCAGTATGGAGTCCATACGCTGCCTTTTTAGGTATCGTGTGTCTTGCATACGTTGCCTTTTGGGAGCGTATGACTTGCATACGCTCACGTGGATGGTCAGGAGTCGTATGGAGTTCATACGCTGCCTTTTGGGAGCGTATGACTTGCATACGCTCACGTGGATGGTCAGGAGTCGTATGGAGTTCATACGCTGCCTTTTGGAAGCGTATGACTTGCGTACGCTGGCTTGGATAGTGAGGAGTCGTATGGAGTCCATACGCTGCCTTGAAGAGGAGTCGTATGGAGTCCATACGCTAGCTTGACTTGAGCGTAGCTTGACCTGAGCGTACGCAAGTCATACGCTTCCAAGATCCTTAACCAATCGGGTCAAGCAATCAAGATACGGTACGAGGTTAAGTATTTGAGGGTTCAAGCAGAACACCATCACATGCCAGGTCGAAAGAATTGAGCCAAGGTGGATCTCTAATTGAAATAAGAATGAATTTAGTATCATGGTAGAGGTTATAGTTTAGCCATTTGACCAGAAAATCATATCAAGAAAATAGAGTACAAGGAGACGGGTTTTAGTGGGACATGGAATACCTACATGTAGGTAGGCTAGTCTAGGTCTTACATGTGAAGTTTGTTGGGAGATAACAGCTAGTATTATACTCTGAATATCTAAGTCACGGTAAGGGACGTCCAATGATCTAGAATAGGAAGTAGGAGTTCAAGACGTGACAAATTGATGCAAAAAATTGAAGAAGATCAATTTAACTCATGAAATAAAATTAATCAGGAATCTAGTAAATAATTTAGGAACACAGTCCTAGGGATAGATAGGCTACTAGATGAATATAGTTAGGGTTCGATCAATCAAGGGTCAAGGTTAGAAGGTCTTAATGAGTCTTTATTGGAGGAAAAGTCGAGTAAGTCAGGTTTGGGATACAGTCACATAGATTGGTAGAAAGAGTTTAAGCAAGATGCAAAATAGAGAGGACAGTTCATTTTAATGAAAGGCAATTAGCAAGAGGATTAGATGGCAAGAAATAAATAAGAGTTTTCTCATAATTGTGATTGAGTACCCCAAAAAAAATAAAAGATATTAATCTAACACTAAGAAATTAAAATCAACAACTACAAAAATTTCAAAATCATCAACTAATACCAGGATTCAAAGTTCTACAGTGAATCCTCCAAAACCAAATTCAATCAAGGGAAAAGGAGTTTAAATCGTAATTTCAAATGAGATTCTCAAGGGTCATCCCAGGAATCTCTCAAAGTATCCTAGCAATGATTGAGTATCCACTCTCTCTAAGCCTATTCCTCAATCCTATCGCAGGCTGTAGTGATACTCTAGTTCGAATACCACTACATAAACTCGACCTGCGTGGGCCACCACTAAAAACGTGTCACGACCCGCACCCACTGTTAGGGTACGAGAACGTAACAACGCCCAGCCTACGCCGCAGTGTCGGCGGTAGAACGCTGTCCTAGGTCAATCATCTATCAATACCAAGTACCTGTACAGTTTATACTCTCCGAGTGGAGGTAACATCACAACATATAGTCTCAATCACATCTAAGGTAGAAGAATGAAAGACAGAAGATAGATAGTAACTCAAGAGAACCATAGCATAGATGAAATAAGTCTAAGTGTCTAGGATAACATAACATCAGAATGTCAACTCATAACACAATAAGTCTAAGAGTCTATACATCTCCACATCTCAAAATACAACTCAGAATGTGAGACAAAATGTACATATAGAAAAGACTGCCTAGGCTAAACTGGTCTAGACTACTGGAACAACATCCTCAGCTGCAGGTGGATCCTGCTGGGGGTCCACAACATAAGTATCATCTAGTCCTGCTCCAAAATAGGTAAACACCAGGCCTCATCCTCATCCTCTGTAATATTTTCAACAGGTCCAATCAGGACGGGAACGAGCACAATACATCTCACGCAGTGCATATCAGGTTAGGAAATACGATACAGGCAATAGAGTAAGATACATGAACTGCTGAAAGGAATATACACTGTAAAAGAGATAGCTGTAATAAAATATCTACTGTATATAGAGAACTATGAGTGACTAGTGATGTAGAGCACAAGATAGGCATGTGAATGGCTAGAATTTATACATGATTACACTACTGAGTTTGCACATGATTACACTACTTTGGAATTATTCACATGACCACTTCTACTCCCCCGTTTCCCCAATCAATACACAAGGATCTATACAAGTTACGTTATTGTACATGATATCACATGGGGCCCATGAAAGGGTGCACATGATAGTATACATGAGAGCTCAGTAAACATGAGAGTACATGATCACATGAGTGTACATGAATAATGAAAGCATGGGTGTACATGATGATAGTGAAACACACATAACATGAAGTACCCGATGCTCCCGAGGGGGATAACATCTCATGTAAAGATCCATATAGTACCAATCCGTGTTACCAACGTGACAGCAACAAGTAAAGTAATCTAGAGCGAAAAGTAAAGCCTGAACAAGTATGAAACGGTCAGAGAATGTACTCGCCTGATAACTGAATGTCTGAAGAGGATATACTGTCTGAGGAGAGGTGTCTGGCTCCAAATCAGAGCAATACAAGTCACAATGTATCCACAATGGTAAAATAAGTATACAATGCATACTACATGATTCTAGGTCAATCTGGTCAAAAGTTAACTCTTGGTAAACTCTAATAGTCAAACTAGGTCACAGGAAGTCATACTAGGTTACAGGAAATCAAACTAAGTCAATTAAAGTCAAACAAGGTCAAATAGGGTCAAACTAGTTAAGTTATCTAGGGTTTAGTCAATCAATGGTCAGACTAGTCAAATACTAGTCAATATGGTCAAGCTAGGTCAATCTAGACTATCTAAGGTACTACACCACAAGGTTAGGGTATAACCAATACCTATACAAGTATACCACATATAAATACATATATATATAATACCAACCTTAATCCTATATTCAAGCTAATCCCATATTCCAATCTCAAGTCATGACTCAACTCTAAGTATCTAACTTAACCCCATACATATCTTAATCTACATAGGTCTTCCACAAAACCCAAGTCACAATAATATACTTATATATAGGTCAAACCTAAACCAACTAGTTAATAGCCTAGGGTTTAGTCAAATCTTAGTCAAAAAGTCCTTCTATGTTCATCCAAGCTATTTCTAGGTCAATTTGGTCATGGTTGACCTATAGTTGACTTTGGTCAACCTTGGTCAACACTAAAAGTCAAACTGGTCAAACTAGTCCAAGTTAGGTCAAACAATGTTAAACTAGTTAAGGTTAGTCAAACTAGTCATTCTAGGTTAGTTTAAGTCAAAACTAGGTTAAGGTAGTTCAAATTTGACCTAAGGTTGACCTTGGTCAACACTTAGTCAAATTGGGGTCAAACTAGCTAAGTCTTGGTTTACTAGTCAATTAGGGTTAGGCCTAATGGCCATAGGCTAGTATCATAGCCCATAGGTTAGTATTCCTAGGTCAAGGCTATAGGGTTCATAGGTTTACACCTATAATAGGGTCTATACATTATACCTATATATAGGGGTCAATATGTATATACCCATACCCAAATATATAACTTATATTTATACACACAACTATATAACATATAGACACATATATGTATATGTATATATATACCTAATACAATATATATATAGAGATATAATGAGAGAGAGAGAATCATATAGAGAGAGATAGACAGAGACAGGAAGAAGGGGGGAGAGGTTCCAGAATTTCTGGAACCAGATTTGGTCCCAACACACACACACCAACCTACATAATACATACATATGTGTATATACACATCTATACACATGTGTACGCCCTAAAAACTCACATACACACACATATATATATATATACATATGTATACAATACTGAAATACACATATACATGTATAAATCATACTAAAAATCAAATCAAAACTCATTTCTAAAAACTGGAAATTTATCCAAACTCTGGAATTAGGGACTGTGAACAGGTAAATAGGGTAAACTCATTTACACCCTCCAAATCGAGCTAAGGCTCGAATCCCTAGGTTGGTAACACTAGCCTCACACATATACTAGTGTCCTAGGTGCCTGACACGACACCACGACACGACACGGCGTGTCCACGGGTTTAAAACACAAACGGGTAAGTCACAGTGTCACAGCGTCGTGCACGCGTGCACTTTGCTCTAGGACACGACACACGTGTCTAGAAGTCTCGTGCTCGTGTCCCTAGGTTCGCCTAGGGTCGGGCTAGGTGTCAGTGTGTCTGCACGATGTCCACGTGTCCTCAGGACACGATACGAAGCCCGTATCAGTCGTGAAAATTCGACTGATACGCGTGTTTTGCGCTGCGTCGTGCAGAGATGCACACGCCTCGTGGACACGACACGGGCCACGTGGGGCCTCGTGCTCATGTCCACGTGTAGCCCACGTGTTGGGCTACACAATCGTGTCACCACGAGGTGTCATTGTGTCGTGTCCGTGCGACACGAGACACTCGAAGTTGGTGTCTGTGCGTGTGTGCGCTGACAGCCCGTGTCCAGTGCGAGTGAGATTTCTCACTCGACACGACACGAGGCGACACCAAATTTTGGGGGCATGTGCGCAGACATTGCCCCCTCGTGTTCACCAATTTTCCCGTGTCCTAGTGTCGTGTGTAGGGAGAACCAAGGGGGTGGTAGCAGGGGATTTTTATAGTGTAAAAACAGTGTCTAAACAGTGTGTGTCCAGTGAGCTTTGTGTCCAGTTTTGGACACGACACAAGCTCAAAACGTGCACAGTGACACAGGGTTAGGTTTAGGGTTAGCTAGGCTAGGTTTTTGGTTAAAAGGATTAACAAAACAGTGTGTATATTAATGTGACAGTGAGCTAAAAAAACAGTAAAATACAATGAAATAAATTAGGATACGTGTCCGATACGACACCAAACAATTCCTAGATTTCACCAAACTTTACCCACAGCTAGTATACACCTATATGCATGCATTATGAAGAAAAATTACAACATTAATATGGTTTAGAGACATTTACCTATATGTGCAAATCCTTGAAAACTCAATAAATGAGGGGGGTGTCCAAGTCCACTTATGGGTGTGTCCAAGTCCTTGTGTCCAACTTGCTAGCCTCCCTTAGCACCCTCTAGGTTGTAGGAACCCAATGCAAGAGGTTTGAAGTGATTTGGATCACTATGTTGAGAGTTGTGAATTTTCCAAGAAAAGGCTATTTTCAATGATTTAAAACATGTAAATTTTAATACAAGGAAATGAACTAATATATAGGAATGATCAACCAAGGGGGGGGTGTCTTGGCCGGCCAAGCATGGTGTGAAACCCGTATTTCTGGTTTATTAGAATTAAAAAAAAAAAACAATTTTTGATTAATCACTGAATTTTATTTTTGTCGCAATTTTCTATATGCATATTATTATTATATTGTTGGTTCCAAATTATTTTCCAAAATAATAAGCCTGGTTTTTGGTTGCCAACCTGACTCTGAGTCCGGACCCTGTTCAAACCCGACTGGAAATTTTAAGTAACATTTTTTTGGTTAAATAAACAATATGCTTTTATTTTTTTTGGGCTTAAACTTAAGCTCCCCAAAACCCAAATTCCTAAATCTACCCAGACCCGACCCGTTCCCTTCCCTGGAGACCTTTTCTCTTCCCCCACCATACACCAGCACACAGCCGCCCCCTCATTTCTATAACTCCAGCACAACTCCTCAACTCCCATTCCTCCCTTATAACTTCCCATTTCTTTAACTCTTTCACTCACACCATACTCCACCACCTACCCATCCTTTCCATCTCATTTGAGCAGGAGAACTATATTTCTCTCTCTCTAGTTCACGAGCACATCAGAACCCCATTCTTTTCTTCCTCACAACCCTCTCACTGTCAATCTCACGCGAGCCCCTCCGGCGTGCCCCAACCCGCGGATCCGTCCCGCCGGCGACCCTCTGCCGGCCGCGCCCGTCCAGCCCGCGAGCCACCCTCGCGAGCCGCGCCGACCACCCGAGGCCGTCGAGCCCCTCCAGCGCCTCCCGCGCCGCCGTCTTCCCGCCGGCCGACCGCCCTCTGCCCGCGCCCCCTCTCCGGCGCCGAACGACGCCCGCCATTTCCCCGCTGCCCCGGCCTTCGGCGACTCCGTCCGGCCAATCCGCGGCCGATCCCGTCTCCGCGAGCCGCTGACCAGCGCTGCGGCGACCCTCCGCCGCTGTTCCGCGCACCCCACGTGTCCGGAGCCCCCTGTCTGGCCAGATCTAGGCCATCCGCCCGCTGCCAGCAGCAAACTCCCGCCGCTGTCAGCAATCCCGCGGCCGAACCTGCTGTCCAGCGCTGTTCTGAGGATTTCTTGCTGTCCCCGTGGATTTTTCCGCGGGATTGGACTTCTACCTGCTGCCGACTTTGTTCGGATTCTTTCCCGAGTTTTTCCCGCGGCTCCCCGCCAACGGAAATAGGTAACTTCTGATAATCAGAGTAGTTCGTCCCTCCCGTAGAGTCGATGATGAAATCGGTCCCCCGGTTCCCTCCTGGGAATCCGGATAGCTGTGCTTTACTTTCGATTAGCCGCGTTATTTTAATTACCTGTGTTTTACTTGCTGGGTTGGCATGGTTTGGATAGATTTTTCCCGGACTTTTCGGGAACTATTCTGTGGGTTGGAAATTATGGTTGTGGTGTTGGAATTTTTTTGGTGGTTATTTTTGGTGGATTATTCGGGTTGGAAATTAATTGCAGGTATTTTCGGCGCACTTTCCCAGTTTTGGGTTCATCCCGGAATAGAGGAAGTGCTGCCCAAATTTTTACGAAAATTATATTTTATTTGATTTCAAACCGGCTTTCGAAAACGATTTATAAAACCGATTTCTGGGCGACGACCGTACCGGTCTGTGGGCCCCGGCGAAATGCAAACGCACCGGTCCGACCGGACGTTGAGGCATAAACCGAATTTGAGAAAATGGACCGAGTCTGAGACTCCTAGTTTCCTTTATTTTAATTATTTTATTTTTAGGCTAATTATTATAGTCTTCTAATTTTCCGCATTTTAATTATTTAATTCTGTCATTTTCTTATTTAATGTAAAAAGAAAAAAATGTATCGGGCATAAGCCCATCCTAGGACCAGTAGCTGTGCCCATGTATTTGAGTAGCGTAGTTATTTTCTTTTCTTTTTCTGGTGGATGTAATTTGGGTGGATTTTGGATTGATTGCATATTCGTAGTTTAGGACGTAATTTACGGTTTAATTCGAAGTTAGCTAAAATGAATAAAATAATGTTAACTCACAGATTATCACTAAAAAGAAATTGTATTTTAATATTACAAACACAAAGTTTTCCAAATCATAATTGATTCTCGCGATTTTTCAAATTGTACTTGATTTTCGGGATTTTCCAAATAAACCAATTAACCGACTTAATCAACGCACGTAGTTGCGACGTAACCGTTAGCTGTAGATTAAAACAACTTAAAACTTGACTAGGACATGACTACTAGAGATTGCAACTAGCACACTTAGTCTGGTTTTCAGGATTCTAAATCGAGTTCTCAACTGTAGGAACTCGAAGTCGGACCTGACGTCCTCCTCGGTACCGAACTGTTCTTCCAGTCAATCTAATACAAGGCAAGTTACGATTTGTGTATTCCTGTATTTTATTTAGTAAAGTAAGATGCATGTTAAACCACACTGCTGGCACGGAACTCTACCGACTGTTACTGTTACTGTTACTGAATCTGGGACTGGGGGAATAGTGTAAACGTTTATGACCAAAGCTCCTACTGAACTGACTGTGTTAGCTTACCCCTCTCACACACGGGGATAAGCCATATCGTATCGCTAGGATACTACTGATCAACCCAAGCCGGTCATAGACGTTTGCATATTCAAAATACACAGAACTGTTTTAAACTGCTGAAAATCATTATTTCAAACTGTTTATCCTGCACTTTCCAATTACTATTTAAGATATGAGATGCATATTTCGTTCTTGCTCCCTCCTGACTGGAGACAACATTTTAGGTAACACTGAGGATGACGAGCTATTCTATTATGGCTATTATGACCCGGTTCTCTACCCTGCGACGGTTCCGGAGCCTTCTCCGGGGGACGCTGAACCTGGAACAACTGAACCAGATGCTTAGATAGTTTCCCTTTCCAGCATTTTTGTTTTGGAGTTTGTATTTATTTCTGCATATCCATTTCCAGATGTATTTTGAATATTTTATTTAACAAAGTTTCAATTCCGAATAGAACAGTTGTGACAATTGTATCTGTGTTGTTGTATGGTTACCTGCTACTGAACAGCTTACTGCCGCCGTCTCAACAACGGTGCAGGCTGGGCATGATCCGATTCGACCCAAGCAATTGGGACCGGGTCGTGACACATGGCCAAGGCATGGGGGTATGGGGGGGTTGTCTTGCTTCTAGGCTAAGAGAAGGACTTTGTAAAGGGTTTTAAGATATTTTGCATAAATTAAGCAAAATATCAATAAGTAAATATCTAGATATTTATATAGCTTGACTACCATGAAATATCTAATCCTCTTAGTCATTCTAGGTTAGTAGCTAACCTATGGATTAGGGTAATTAGGTTAGGGATTAGCAAGTCACTAATCTAAAAGTCCATGAATAGTAAAATCTCACTAATCCCACTAAATTCCAAATAAATTCCTAAAAATTACCAAAATACCCCTATGGCTAAAAATCACTAAAATGATATTCTAAGCCTATGGTCAAGCTCTCATGGTCATGGCAACTTCTAGGTTAGAGAAACTAGGGTTTACACTAAGGTTTACTAACAAAGTCACAAAGTCATAAGTCATGACTTAGCATGACTTTAGAAATGGTTTAACTTAATTAAAATCACCAGAAAATCATACCATGACTAAAATACCATTAATAAATAATAGAAAATAATAAATTTTCAAAAATCCCCAATTTCAGAAAACAGGGTGTTACACACAGATACTGTAAATATGTCACATGGGCAGGGAACAGTATCTGCTTATATTATTGTACATGCTATATTAACGGCGGGCGTCCCGCTGGGACTCGTCTAATTACATGATTGGCGCAATTGATTGATTGGATAGACTAGCCTTGCTCGCACATAGTAAGAACTGAGGAATCCCTATTGCATAAATTCCAGGATAACTTGGGACTCAAAATAGCAAGCCGTAGGATTTGATTGACCGTTCAAGATGATTTGTTTGTGCACTGTACCTACTCTGTTACTTAACTGGGATGATCAGAATGTCAGGACATGACGGACCAACTTCTGTCCTTGTTTGGTTGGGAGGTTGGTTCGAAGTGTCGTGATGTTATGTGAATCCTAGTAGCAAGCAGAGATCTATTTATCATATTTCACATTACTGGTTTTAGTTCTCATGTCGTGCTTTCTTGTGGTACTTGCTATTAGAGGTCTAACCTCTCTGGTTTTGCATGGCCAGATTTAGAGCCGGTTCCCGAGGATTCAGCTTACTTCTACCTCCAAGATGGTCAACACTAGAAGGATGATCGCAGGAGGACTCGAGTGGGTTTCTTACTTCCTCGCTCGTTTTGTTATCTACTTTATACCTTGCCGTTTGGCACCGACATGTTAGTCGGATCGTCTTGTACTTACTTTTACATAATTGTAACTAAGTCAGGCTGCAGCTGATAACAATTGTGTTTGCCTTGCCACATCATCTGGCTATGTTTTGTAAAGCCAGATATCAAGAACATTTTTGACTGAGCGTTTGGGACGCCTTACTGCTTTATCTTACATGTTCTCTATTTCTGTTTCTTGTTTGAATGATTGAGACAATAGATGTGAAGTGACCATGGTAAGACTTTCATGTAGTATGCACCCCCTCGTCTGGTTAGACAGCATTGATCGTATTATACGGTATTCATCTGCCCGTAATACGTAGCTGGCTGAGTCATTCCCCCGCTCTCCAGTATTCTGGTTCTGGGACGTGACAGGGGGGGTGATGTACATTAATGCAAAACAGTGGGGTGCACCCTTAATTCGGGTAAACAAAGTAGAGGGCAAGTAAAAAAATTCTCTTAATATTTCATGGTATAGGATGTCGTGCGACGCGTGGAAGCTCACACACAAATAATCTTATAATGATAAGAATAAAATGGCACAAATTAACCAAACAATTTTTGCTACCAAGAAAACAACGCATAATATAATGAGGTCCGACCTAGATAACTTTATTGAATCAAAATAAGACACATTATCTGGCGACAGTTTTATATTATCCAGCTTCAAGGCTTCCGCCGCAAAAAGAAGTTTTCTTTATCGTTGAACTTCTCTACCTCGAACTTGGTGTCCGCTGACCTTGTTATTCATCATCATGAAATATAGAAAATTCTCCTCGGATCAAAACAAATTAACCAACGATTTCAATAACCCCGAACTACTGAAATAGGGAGTGGATCAATATTGTCACCTATGTTGACCTAGATCCAAGAATTTAAAATTTCTACAATTCTCTTAGCTCTCTGATATCAATTTGTCGTGCAACATAAACCTCACAGACAAATAACCTTACAACGACGATAATGAATGGACACGGATTAATCGAACAAATTAAAGCAACCAAGAACGCAACAAGCAAACACGCAATATAATATCATTCGACCTGGATCACCCTACGTCCATAGGACAAAGGAGAATAGTTTTATTGATCAAATGAGAGCAAATATTACAAGAATTGTACACACAATACCATAATATGAAACCCTCACTTACAAAATCTCCAATGAGCCCTCATTATTCTTCTATCTGGATTCTCTTAATAGCTTCCTTAGCAAAGTCTAAGAAAAGTTTCTTCCTGCTCAAGAATTCTCAAGCAATCTTTTGTCCTCCAAGCACACCATAACTACTTATTTATGTCTCTCTTTTAACTTTTCGAAGCTAGGAACAATCTAGACCGTTTTGGACCCTAAAATTTTGCTTGAATGAATTTATTCTTATTACCGACAGACCGACCTTATGTTGGTCTGATACTCATGACTCTTTTGAGCCATGTTTTGCTACTTCAATGATCCTTTCGGACTTCTCCGAACCGAACAACTTATGTCACACATCGTAGTTGAACACGAGTCTATGCAAATACATGACCATGTCGTGGACCTCGTGGTCATAACAAATGGTTGTTCGTAAAATAAAATTGTTAAAATTTTATGGAGTTTCTTATGTTAATATTTCGACATGTTCTAATTGGGGTAAGTCCCAAACACAAACATGAAACCATCTCAGCATCTTATTTACCTAGCAAAATATAAGACTTTAGCCAAACAAAGTATTCCATCAAAAGTAGCTTTTCAATAAACGATATTTATAGAAGGGAAATTATGGCTTACTTGGAGTGGCTTTTAAGGGCTGTTTGGTAAACAGGAAGTGAATTTGGATTTGGATTTGGACTTTCATGGAAGAAAAATAGGAATCCAAGCACAGGAATCCATGCACTTCTTTATCCCCCTAGTAGAAGACAAAGGTGTTTGGTTGAAATAGAAAGTGAAAAGTGGGAAGTGAAAAATTAGACAAACATGTTTGGTTGAAATAGTAAAGTAAAATGTAAAGTGGAAGAGTATATTATAATAACAATAAAATATAACTAATTTTAAATTACACAATAAAAAAATAAAAAAATATTATTATTGTTTATTTATTTTCAGGTGTCCTTTTTTCCGGATCGACACGGGTGGCTTCCACTGGGCTCTCGTTGGCTGCCGGTCGGGTGCCTTCCGCTGGGGATCTCTCTGGCCGCCGGTCGGAAGGCTTCCTTGTCATAAAAAATTTAAAACCACCCACATCCTCTTCTCCAAAGAGGAAGTGGATTTGAGAAAGTGAGAGGAAAGGGAGAGGGGACAGGGACTGCACAACTCTGCATCTTTCAAAAACCATTTCACTTTCCTTCCCTTTACCAAACAATGGGACTGTATTATTTTAGCCCACTTCTAAAAAACTTTTAATCCATCTCCAGTTCCATGTTACCAAACAAACCCTTATTTGAAGAACATAGTAGGCATCATCAACATTTCTCTCTCTGTCCACGAAATTTCTCCCCTCAATATATAGTATGAAGCATCGTGGGCACATATAGATAATATTAACATATATAATGATCAAACAACATAAAGTATATATATTAGACATTTTCCCTTATTTTTTATCATATATCAAAGCAATTGTGTGTTTTTGTGAAGTTGTACATGTTGAACTTGGACCCACTACACAGAGAGGCAAAACAAGAGTACTGTGCGCATCTAGTCTAGTTGAGGACCAACACAGGTGGTTTTCACTAATTGAAGAGGTGGTTTTCATTGACTCAAATTCGCAAGATACAAAAGCACAAAGTTTTAATCGTCTATAATAGAATTTAAATTTCATCCTAACGGTTAACTTGATTGACCGTCCAAAATAGAAATATAAACGCAAATTTGAATATTATAGGAAACCCTAAAAACTAAACGAAAATATGTGAGGTTGTGTGACATGAATTATTTAGTTTTCCATAGTAGAGGTTGTGTGATTTTGATTATTTAATTTTGTCATTACCAATCGAGAATGAAATTTGTGACAGTGTTATTTGTTTCTATCATAATCTCACAACCACACAACCCTCATGACGGCAGTTTCGATGGGGACAACATGGACATCGTGCATCGTCAGATGTCTCTCGTTCTAGTCGTATTTAGTTTTAATATTATACTATATCCTAAAACTAAATAAACCTGTTATTAGTTTCTCATCTGATGACTCTCTGAGACTACTGCTATATTTACTAGATCTCCTTTAACTAAGACAACAAAGCTTCCATCTGATAGTGATAATCAACATTCTTCTCTGTCTCGGAAAATTTCCTCTCAATAATATAGAGCACTGTTGCACACGTGAAGTAACAGATGCTGTTGGAGTCCAGTCTGGATTTGGTAATAGCATATTTATGGAGTCCAAATCTGATTAAATATTTGATTTAATTGGATTTGGATGTCCATAATTAGTGCTGGACTATTTTAGATATAATAGGATTCTTATTTGAGGGTTTCCTATTTAAGAGATTCTATTATAATCTAAATTAGGATGTTGGAGATTATGATTTGTCCAGGTGACGTAGTCACCACCATATACTTGTCTTTATCTGTACTTGGTGTCTGTTAGACGGGGGTTGGTTATTTCAGGTGGGTTAGCCTAAGTTTTCGCTGCGACAACGTCTAAGACACGGTATCGAAACGCAGAAGGACGTATCCGATTTCCAACAGATGCAACAATATGTACATGATTATGCACCCAAAAAAAAAAAAAAAGCAAAAAAAAAAAAAGTTACTATGCAGACGTTGACTTATCCGTCTCTTTCCAATATTTGTTTGGTGAAGTTGGGGATGTGTTAGACTGATTCAGAAGTAAACAACAATAGATCAAGCTAACCTTCAATTTTAGGCCAATTCATCGTTATATGCAACTATCAAAGATCCTCTCCAAAACTCGATCAAAAATGCGACATGTTACCGACTGCTTGAAGACTTGTGAGTCACGAATATATTTATAATTAGACTTCATTATTAATGCTCTCTTCATTAGCTATTGTGTCTTTCGTTTTCGTTGCCGTCGGTGTATAGTTAACTAATTATGCTGCTGCTATGTGACGGAAGAAAAAGGCTTTAATTAATAATGCTTCCAAGGCATATACACATGTACTCAATTAAGCCAGGTAAAACAATCAATAATACTATAAAGACACACCTTTTTTTTTGACACTCTGTAGTCACACTCATGTTGATGTGGTAGTGCATTATTGGATGTCAATTTTTTTTTTTTTTTTTACATCCAATAATGTACTGCTACATCAATATAACTATAGAGTGTGTCAAAAAAAAAAAAAAATCTCCATAGCATGATTTAAAACAATAGGAAGGAAAACGTCCCTCCCAACATCATGCACACATTTGCAAGCTTAGTTTCAATTGTGAAATGCTAGTTGAGTTGAGCTAGCGTTTTAGATATGCATATTTGAGACCCTAATTAAGACCACATTTGGTTCCCATTGAAGAATCAAGACTTAAAAAGAAAATTATTTATTTTTTGTGTTTGGATACCAAAGAAATAAACAGTAAATAAAAATAATTTTCAAAAGAAAAAAAATGATTCCTTCATCCACTTCAATGATTCACCTTTTCTTCCTTTATTTATTTATTTATTTATTTTTATTTTTTGCTTTTGCTAAACGTCCAAAAAGAAAATAGATGAAAATTATAATTTCTCAAAAAAAAAAAAAAGAGCAAAAGAATTTTTTTTTTTTTTCTTTCCGCGAACCAAACCACTCCAAGTGGATGTCAGGTTTGAGCACACCCATATTGAAAGGAAGCAGTTTCGCCAAGATGGAACTCACTTGCAATACAAACTAGCATGCAGTGTGCATACAACAAAAAATAGTTCAGGGAGGACACATCATCGATTTTTTTTGTAAGTCCCAGTAATTTTCTTATTCTTTTTCTGAGATGAATTCTTTTGTATTTTGGAATATTTATGTTAATATACGTCGGACACGACAATGACATGATAGATATACAGAACTGATGCTAGTTTTGAGACTTTACGTGTTTCCAAGATGATACCTAACAATTAACCTTTTGACTATAAACATTTACTGAATCTCAGGAGAAAACAGTGCAGTTTGGTAACTCTATAGTTCTTTTTTTTTTGAAAAACAAGATTTCATTAAAATTAAGACAGGAAAAAGAATAAGACAGGAAAAGGAAAAAGCGAGACTTTGTTTTAAAAAAAAAAATGAAACCAAAGAGAATCTACTAAGTTACAGCAGAATGAAACCAAAGTTCCTAAACATACAGAAACCACCAATCCAACATATGACTGAAATTTCAACCAGAAAATGACCAACACTAACCTAACATGTAGGCTTGTAGCTTTCACTCACAAAATGTACAGCCTGAACATGACACCACTGTTCATCCCTTTGGGAGCATTTGGAAAAGTACTTGAATTTCTTAGGAATTGGGATTTCCTCACTAATCCAGAATCTCAAGGTTTCCTCATGGGACAAAACAACAAGGCCCCATAGACCAACTTTACTTTCGACACATGCATGATATTCTCACTAACAGTGCAGTAGAGCAGGACCGGCTCACGAGACTTGGTTATCCTATCCGGAGCTAGTAATTTTGATTGTCCGATAATCCTTATTGTAGGCGAATTCTTAATGATCACCCGCAATCCCGACCTCTGTTTGGATCACGCAGAACCTGAGGGTTGCTCTAAGAGATAAGTTGTCCAAGCGCAAAGTCTTGTGTGACTTATCCCCCTGCAGTAGAGGAGATTCAAGCTTTCAATCGAATGGCATTTCTTAATTATCATGCATGTAGACGCCAATCTTTTTCAAAACAACTTAGACCCCGTTTGGTTCACTGTCATGTAATCATGTAACCGTAATCGTAATGGAATCAAATGAAAAAAATAATTTTTCTGCATTCGATTCCTTTGCAATTACGATTACATTAATTGGTGAACCAAACGGACCCTTAATTTGCACAATCCTTCGAGTTTTAGCTGCATGCAATCTTTTTTTTGCTTATAAATAGTGGGCTAATTTATATGTTATGCCTCAAGCCAAGAATTAACAACACCACTCGTTGAAACTCAAGAGATCGAGACAATGGCTTATCCTCTGGCTCTCGTCTTCTTCCTCCTATTCCTCGGCAGCGGCGCTTCGTCTCACCTCTCCACGAGCTTCTACTCGTCCTCGTGCCCCAATCTCTTCGGTACCATAAAACCGGTGCTGCGATCCGCAATCTCAAAAGAGAGGAGGATGGGCGCATCCCTGCTCCGCCTCTTCTTCCATGATTGCTTCGTCAACGTAAGCACATCGATCGTCGTACGTGCTAGAGCACACGACACGTCAAACTTAGTAGTACCATTTATGCGTATTTGTGTCAATGTTAGGGGTGCGATGGATCGATCCTCTTGTCGGACACGGCCAACTTCACAGGAGAGCAGCACGCGGTCCCCAACAAGAAATCGGTGAGAGGGTTCGAGGTGGTAGGCAGGATCAAGGCTGCAGTGGAGAAGGCGTGTCCGGGGATCGTGTCGTGCGCAGATATCCTGGCGATCAGCGCTAGAGACTCGGTGGTCATTGTGAGATCATCGATCGATCGAGAACTAATTAATCCTTTAAGTCCTAACTACACAAAATCCTTCAAGCATGCATGCATTGCTCATTTCACTCGTGTGTTCTTGTGTGTATATGTATATAGCTTGGTGGGCCTAGTTGGAAAGTGAAGCTAGGGAGAAGAGATGCGAGGACAGCAAGCAAATCTGCAGCAAACAAGAACATCCCAGCTCCAACCTCGAGCCTCAGCAATCTCGTGTCCAAGTTTGCAGCCCAGGGACTGTCAACGAAGGACATGGTCGCACTAAGTGGTACGTACGTATCATGCGTCCACTGAAAATACAATCAACAAAGATTTTGTTGTTCTTTAACTCTAAATTAAGTCGATTCGAAAAATCCAGGCGCGCACACCATCGGACAAGCACGGTGCACTTCGTTCAGGGCGCACGTCTACAACGAAACCAACATCAACAGCTCCTTCGCCAAGGAGAGGAGGTCCAAATGCCCGCGCCGGTCCGGGGCCGGGGACGACAACTTGGCGCCGCTGGACCTCCGGACTCCGACCCGCTTCGACAACGGCTACTACAGCAACCTTGTTCGTAAGAAGGGCCTCCTGCACTCGGATCAGGAGCTGTTCAACGACGGACCGACCGACTCTCTGGTCAGGGCCTACAGCAGCAGCTCCGCGAAGTTCGACTCCGACTTCGTCGCGGCGATGGTCAGGATGGGAGACATCAGACCCCTTACTGGTTCGAATGGAGAGATCAGAAAGAAATGCAGCAGGATTAATTACTGAAGAAGGAAAAAAAAAAAAAAAAAAATTGTCAGTGCCTCCTTTATGCAACAAAAAGTCTGGAGTACTCGTGTTAAGTGAAAAATAAAATGAAATAAAATCATATCATATCATCTGATGGTCCGTGACTCCGTGCTTTATGAAGTGTTCATGCAACCACTTCATAATTAGTTTGAAATATATTGTTGGTTTTTAAAACAACAAACTGTTGGTGTCAACGATGAAAATCTTTTTCTTACCGAAAATGCTAAAATGGGTGACCTCAGGCCGCGCCTACGTGCCCCCAATGAGAGGCCGACACGTGGCTGCGGACCAGGACCGTTGTCACAGACCGCAGTCCATGTAGCACTGCCGTTTTCTTACCGTCAATAATACACTGAAAGATATCTAAGTGTGTTGTGTATATAAAGTTAATTTACAAATTTTGGAACTTTATTTTTTGTGTTACATGATACCCATATATTTGATTACATATCTATGACCAATTTTGAGAGAGTGTAATATGTGCAGGCGTACTAGGCCACCCGAATTCATAGGCCTCCACAATATATATATATATATATATATATATATATATATATATATATATATATATATATAAGTTATTAAAATTAAACTTTTGATTCATATTTAGTTAAGCCTTTGTTACAATCACTAATCCGCATGGTCAACTATTCTAGGAAACTAAAAAAATATAATTATATATAGGATAAATGATACTTCCTATCTCAATTGAAAGATATTGTAGTTGAATGATTTTATTAACAATTATGTTAATTTTGGATTGTTTTTATTATAAAATATCATGTGAGAACGTATTTTCATTTACTTTTTGTACCAAGCATAGTTGTCCTTAATGAATCTAAGTTTCGGATCTGAACATATAATATAATCTTTATTATTTTAATATAAAACATATTTGATATAAAAAAATATACGTACATTATTTAATAATATCACTTCAAATGTTACAAATATGAATATAGATGTATTATAAAATATGTAAAGTAGAATTATGATGATAAGCAGTAGGATTTAGAAAGGAAGGAAGAGTGTCCATGTGACATAAAAGTAGTAGGACATAAGTCCATTACCGTTAACTTAGTCCTAACATTAAGTTGTTGGATTTTTTATTATAATACACACACCTGCATGTCTTTACGGTTTAGAGACTCAAATCGTGCTGGCATCGTTTCGTATTTGTGATACCTTCCATATGAGTTACAAGTGCTGTTATTGGATTAGGTTACCCGATTAAATTAAGAAAAATATGTATCTTTTAAATTAAAACGTATCCAACATTGTCTTACATAGTACATACCATTTCTCCATTATGATGCGGTGCACAGTGCACTGTATCCATTACATACCAATATTTTAACAGAAAATTTCGTGCAGATAAAATAAGTTGATTGAAATAGTGTCAAGCGCACAAAGTTTTTAAAATGTATAACAAGAGAACATAAACCTACTTCGATTGATGTTTTCATTGAACTAAACTTGAAAAAAAAAAAACAAAGATTAGATCCATCCAAGGGTGTATCCTGCCACAAAAATGCCGTCCTTTCGATGGAATTTTTTGTGGCTAAAAGTGCTCTTTAATGGACATGGACGTTTCTCTTACCAATTTTTTTTAGTTTTTTATAAATATGTTCATATATATATATATATTATATATGTATGTATTTATAACATCGGAATATATGAAAGTTTTGTTTAGCTTGTGAAGTAATAATATTTAATAGAAGGCTGTGGGTCCAAATATTTTTATATTTTTTTTACACAAAAGTATGACAATTTTTTGTGTATAAAAAGTATGGAAAGATTTGAATCGACAATATTCTTTTAAATCATATTAATTCACAAAGTAACCAAAAAATTTCATCATATATATATATATATATATATATATATATATATATATGTGTGTGTGTGTGTGTGTGTGTGTGTGTGGGGGGGGGGGGGGGGGGGGGGGGGGGGGAGGAGGGGGGGGGGGGAGTGGGGGGGGGGGTGGGTTTGGATCAGGAGTCCCGTCATCCTCTCATATTTTGAATCGAGCTCCCCTTGATCCGATGGTACATGAAGGAGATGGATGAGACTCCTGCGGCGGGCTTGAAGTTTTAAGTTTGAAATAAAAATATTTTTGTCAGCAAAATTCAGAATATCAAATTGTACAAAAAAATATTATATTAAAAAAGGAACAGTTGATGATACAAAATTACAATTAATCATGATTGAAAAAAACAAATTATAATTAAACTTTATTGTTAATATGTGTTCTAAGAATACATATTAAAGATAATTAATACATAGTCTTTAAAAAATAAATAATACATATATTTTTGCTTTGAAAATTGTTAAATAAAAATTATTTCTGCCGCTTCCTAGAAAGTAGGGACGATGACAAACCAAACCAAACGAAACGTTGAATATAAAAACACATTTTTCTATCGTTTTCTCCAGTCTTCTTCCTTCTTGAACTCCAAGAAAAGAGAAATGGCGATGCGATCTCGAGCCGACGCCATCATCTCCTCGATCGTGACCGTCCATCCCCACGAGATCCCGGCGCTCATCCACTCCTCCTCCTGCTTCTTCTTCGTAAGTCTCTTAACCAATCGCATTAACCCCCTTTTCTCACTCTCTCTCTCTCTTGCAAATCCCCCCTCGATTAATCGCACAATTTGCAAAAATTACAGATACTCAGCGCGTACTTCGTGATCCTTCCTCTTCGGGACGACGGAGCCATATCGCTGGGACTGGGAAATTTGCCCGGATTGTTCGTGGGCTCGCTCTTGCTGACGCTGGTCGCAGCTCCGGTCTCAACCCTAATTTTTTCTCTGCCCAATCTCTCCAAATCGAGGGTAATTTTTTTTTTTTTGCATATAAACCCTTGTTTTTTGCTAATATCACCAAAAATGATCACTTTATGCTGTTTCGATATGGAAACCTCAATAAATCCGCTTGAAAATTATTCCTTTTTAGCATATAAACCCTTGTGTTTTCTGGGTAGTGCGAACATGCTTAGCTTTCTATGCTGTTTCATTGTGGAAATCAATAATCAAGTTGTCAAGTAGTTTTTGCAATATTTTTCATTGATAATCTATAATGCAAAATAGTCATTTGAACTGAACTACTTGCTAAATAGTTTCGGGCAAAATGTTCTATATGGAGGTTTTAAGACAAAATGTTCAGTATGCCCTTTTTGCTACAAGTCTAGCATATTGTTAACTCTGTGACGCAAACATACTTAGAGCGAAGAGTTATTTTTATTTTAGAAGTTATATTCTTAAAAGAGTTTGCTGGAATGATTGAACCGGAGAAGAACCTTGGATGGATATATATTTTCCTGAGTGTTTATATAGCTGTAAGGAATATAGTTGGTGTTGGCCCGTCTGTTGGTGTATGGTTTAAAAATGGGACTGTGCTATTAGGTAGTGATTATGAGATTGCTTGAAGCAATGTAGATTCGCCGACCCTTCCTTGGGTTCCAATTCCATTAGGTTAGTTGTGTTCTAAAGGTTCACAATATCGGTATCAGAATTGGTCTTAGACCCTTCTTACAAGTATCGTATCGGTGATTCCGGTAGTTTTGGATCGGAGTTTCGGCGTTCTTAGTTTCGGAGAGTTAAAAATAAATATTTAAAAAACTAGAAAGATATTTGATAATTTGGCAATAATCTTATGTTATGTCGATGAATTTATCGGCACATTATATCATGTTGATCTTTGGAACAATTGAATCATTGTGTCTACATTGTTTTTTCTATGTTTCTCCCTTTTTATGTTGTCTGGGATTGTCATTCCTTCACTCTTTGGCGTAATGTGTTACATATATGAATGCAATTTCCTGTAGCAAATTATTTCATCATACCTGTTCATCTAGACTTTTTATAGTCTAGAAGAATTTGCATCGCAAAAGGTAGGTCTATCTACCTGCCAACTGTTCACCTAGGTTTTATGACACGACCCTCTCATCCGTCAACCTAGAGGGTTGACGTCAGGTCAACAGTCGGTCGTAAATTTTTGTCAAATCTTAAATGGAGCTTTCTTATGCTTCATAGTCGACCCCATTATAATGGGATGATGATGATGATTTTTTTTTAATTTTTCCGTTGCTAAAATGATTGGAAAAGAGAGCTACAACTTTGGTATCGGGAGGTATCAATATCGGTTGGGATATCGGATTGGACATGCCAAAAATGATACGATACAGCCGATACTGTGAACCTTAGCAAGGTTCCGAAACTTCTGAAACCAACGGGATTCAAAACCACTGAAATTCTACAAAACTGCAGAAACCTATACTCATAGGAAGGGTCCAAAACCAAGTCTTTGAACCTTGGTTTTAGGAAGGGAAAGGAAATCAATTCCTTGACATTTCCTTTCCTTTGGAAAATTATAATTTCCATTGATTTTTCTTTCCGATGTTTGGAAATGCCAAGGAATTTGGAAAGGAAAGTGAATACTTCAATGTGGGAAAGTGATTCCTTGCTTGGATGGATGGAATCACTTTTTCCCCTAATTTCCCTTCCATTGGGAATCACTTTTCTTTCCTCCTCAATTCCTTTGGCACCAAAACATAGGAAAGTGATCACTTTCCTTTCCCAATCCGATGATTCCGCGAACCAAACGAGGCCTTAGGGAAGTCACAAAGTTTAAGTTTAGTAGGTTTTCAAAAAGAAGTTAATTTCAAAACAAGAAACGGAAACCTAAGTGCGTTCGCTAAAGTTTTCTTTAATATTTCCTTTCCTTAGGCTCGTTTGGTTCGCGGAAAGGAAAGGAAATTGATCTTTGATATTTTCTTTCCTTTGGGAAATTGCGATTCCAATCAATTTCCTTTCTAGTGTTTGGAAAAACCAACAAAATTGGGAGGGAAAGTGAATCCTTAGAGGAGAAAAATGAATCCTTGGGTTGGTGGGAGGAACCACTTTCCCCCCTATTTTCCCTCCTCTTGGGAATCAAATTCCTTTCCTCCTCATTTCCTTTGGCATCCAAACAAAGGAAAGGAATCACTTTCCTTTCCCAAGGCTCCAATTCCGTGAACCAAACGTGGCCCAAGGGTCCAGGTATGAATATTAAGATCTCTACCAGTGTACAGTTGGATATGAAGTACCAGTGTAAAGGTAATTACTATCTCAACCAACAGTATTATTAGATTATTAACGAAAACAGTATACATGTAGTTATTATAATATAAAGTACCAGTGTAAAGTAATTACTATCTCAACCAACAGTATTATTAGATAAAACTGTACAAATGTAGTTATTATCTCAATCATTAAAGTGAACCTTTTTGTGACATGAAGGTTGATTCTAATATTTATAAATTGGTTGTTGAGATCTTTATTTTCGAGGATATATTTCCATGATAATCCACCCCCATGATGTAATGGAGGTTTACCTTGTGTTGTATTAAAAGTTGTAACTTCTAACTTGTTAATGTAGTAAGAAGCCTTACTTGGTCTTTGTTCTTGCAAATCATTACTATATTGGTTCTCTTGAATTGCTCAGTGTACTTGAAAATTTGTCTTACCACTTGACTACAGATTTTTACATTCCTCAAAGATTTTTTTTAATCCTAGTCACAAGGTAGGAAAGTCCTCCGGACCTTTATTTTTGAAACTTAAACGATCATTATTTTATCAATTGAAAAATGTTCCTTACTCCCTCTGCTATATATTTTTCATCATTAGTGGAGTTATGGTTGGTTACTCAGCTCATGTTGTGTTGAATTTCAGGCTTTGGTTTTGATACACCGATTTTTTAGTATATCTCTTCTTATGTTCTTTGTTCTCTGGTATGCATCTTCAGCTAGATTACCACCTACCACCTCCAAGGTAAGAGTAAATGTGTACTACTGTATGGTGGTAGTGTGCTAAATCTTATTATTTGAAATTGATTTTTTTTATATCCAGGTCTCAGTTTTTCATTCTTCACCAGTAGAGGATGCAAATCATGGTCAAGGCAGTCATCCTCATTTTGGAGGATGGGGTAACCATGACTGGTTTTACATTCTAGTCAGGATTGGCTTTTTCCTATGGGTACAAACGTCTAATGTTGATTATTTTTGAGTGATTGTATTGTTAAAAGTAAAATTTGACATGTTGACTGAAACATTTCTGTCTGTATTTTGAAGGTTGCCTTGCTTAATCTCATAACAATATCTTCAACCTGGGCACGAGTAATTGATGTCATGGACAATGAGGTATGCCTGTTTATGAAGCACAAATGGGAGGTGCCTTGTTTTTGTTTGGAGGTGTCTGCAAACATAAAATTTTAGACAACCTACTGAAACTATAGGCTTCACGGGGTTGCATGAAACCTAGCTAAACTATTCCATAGAGGTTGAAAAAGGTTTTTGAGAACATAAAACCTTGTGAAACCCATGGTGAGTTGGAATTATAAAGCACATGTAATATTAAGGTTCAACAGGTTGTAAGTAAAAGGTGTTGTGCACCATTTGTGAAACATCATAAACCAATTTTCAAGAGGCTTCTTGTTGCCAAATGACTAAGACATCCAGAAATGTCAGTGGCTTTGTAATGTTTCAACCATTATGGGTTTGAGGGTTTATGAGGTTTCAAGGTCAGAAGCACAATGAGGTTAAGTTTCTTAACACTAATCCCTAATTTCTTGTAGTATTCAGTCAGGTTCAAGATTGTTTGGCTTTGTTGGTGCTGGAGCTACACTTGGGCAGCTTTTTGGCTCATTATTTGCAGCTAGCATGGCTTGGCTAGGTCCATGTATGTACACCTCATATTAATAATTAAAGTGACTATTTAAATACAGTATACAGTTGCTTCGATTTGTTTTAATCTGCTAATTCTTCACTCTCTTTTTCTCCTTCAGTTTTATTGCTATTTTCTGCACTATTGATGGAGCTTGCTGCACAGTCATCAAAAGGAATTAACCTCGATGGGCACCATCATTCCGGAGAACTATCTGCCATTAGGTATTCAGGACATTTAATTTTGCTTCAAGTAATTAATAATTTATGGAACAATTTTGTTTTTTTTCCTTAATTTGAAAGGCCTTTAATGGATCATCTTTTGTAGCTTGCCGCATCCCTAGGGCCTTGGTTTAGAGTTCCAAGTCATGAACATACATAGCCACTAGGAAGTGCAGAACAAAAAAAATCGGTGCCTTGTTCGTATTGCGTAACTGCGTTGTCTTGGATGCACATATGACATGACACGGACACTCCAAGATACAACAGGACACCAAAAGAGGTGCCCATTCAGTAACGACGTGTCTGTATCGTGTCGTATTTGTGTCCATTTATAACATAGCATAGCCATCATCTGGAAATAGGAGTTCAATAAGCCTTTTGCATCTTAAATTTAATTGACAATTTACTACCTCTAGATATAAGCAAGTAAACATTGGTATATATACTTTATAGGTTAAGAGTAACATAGAAATGTGGCAAGGATACTTGTGGAAAACTATCAAAAGAGACCCTCATATTAGGGGAAGAGATGATTAATATTATTGGTGCATATGCACTGAAATGGGATGCATGAAAATGTTCAAATAGAATTTATGGAAGAAATGGATAGTTTGATTGAACGAATACTAGGAGCAGAAAAAACTATTTATTGGAGAAAGTTAAATGGTCATCTTGAAAAATATTGTAATAATTATAATAGAGTACATGGAGATCAACAAGGAATTGTGAAGAAAGGGTTGATAGAATTCTTGATTTTGCACTATCATATGACATTATAACAGCAAATATTTGTTTTAGGAAGATAGAGAAATATTCAAGTTCATCATGTATCGTGTATTAATTGGTAGCATACTAAGAAAATATGATGAAAGCAACCGATTATGTAGTGTAAACCAAGTTAATCACAAAGAAGGGTTATGACATTTTTGGGGAACAATTGCGAGATTGCTGAAAAAAAAAATGTTAATGATATTTTCAGAAATTTGTGACCTGATACTTTAGATAGATATGCTGACAGGTTCCTAGTGGGACTAGAACTTGTTGTTCTAGTAGGATCAGGATTCAGGGTGTCATGTAATTTTTGTATTCCTTGGGGAACAACCTTATATGACAACGTTGGTACCTGTTATTTTTTTGGGCACTAAATTTCCACACAGATAAGATGAATTAGTAGATGAGTATACTAATGAATGTACTGTAAAACTAGTAAGGGATAAGGCGAGGAGTGAGTTCATTACAGGTACAGGAGTTCAATATAGCAAGCCAAGCTGTGGATAGGATAGCAATCACAATTGTAATATGTGAAAGAACATTCTTATTTTAAGGTAAGGTGCTTCGATTTGTGGCTAGGAAGCTTGCACACTCCGAACACTTGTTGGAAACGACACACTAGAAAGGGTATACATGGACATGCTAAAATCGGGCCCAGTGTCCATTTTGTGTCATGTCATACACGTGTATCATCGATGAGGTCATAGCTGTTTCAATTCTGTAGCAAGTGACAAGCCGGTTATATTGCTATTCCTTGTTGCAAGTTCAACACACCAGTATTTGATTAGGGTTGAAGTAAGATTTTCATTCTTATTTCCTCCTTTAATGTTCAATAGACTCTCACCTAGGCTATAATACTTTAGTATCAAGCTATCATTGACTTCATTATTGTGTTACATGTATCTTGATTTCTTATGACAATTGTTAAGGCACCACATTTTTTCTCGGGGGCGACACAGTTTTGTCAGTCCTCTCACAGAGAAGTCTGCCTTCAGGACTGCCAAAATTTTGGCAATCCTTTGCATAGAGAGGACTGCCAAAATTGGTGTCACCCTGAGAAAAATTTGTGGTGCCTTTAACAAGTGCCTTTCTTATTGTCCTTGTGATATATCACTTGCATTAATATCTTCAGTCTTATCTGTGCTAGTTATGTTAACTAATGGATCTTATATACTTTAGTAGTTGTAATACCCAATTGTTATTATTTTTGTTTTGATTGTTTATATATATACTGAAACATGTAATTATATTGCCTGGCTTCTGCCGGGACTTTATTACATCAAACTCTGCACATCTGCAAACACACACTGCTATGCACGGGTCACTCAACCTCCACTGCCACACATTGCTGTCTCCACATTGCTGTTTTTCTACCTCCTAACACTTCCCCGAGGAAACGCTCCCAGGGAGAATCGAACCTCCACCCGTCAGACCCGGGTGCATATGCCTCAAAAGTCCTAACCACTTGGGCATGCCTCTTTGGCTTGTTTACATATATATACGTGTGTGTGTGTGTGTCTGTGTGTCTTCTGAACCTTTTCCATTGTTTGGTTCATTTGCGAGTTATTTAACATGCCTTGTATCTTTTTCATATAGAGAAGATGGTCAGCATATTGAGGAAGACGAAGAGACCACATCTACCCTTGTGGAGTCTTCACCTAAATCACCAACATATGTTGCAAAACCTCGTCTTTGTGTCATGTTTGAGGGGCTGTGGCTGATAATGTCATCGACTTATCTTCTATATGTGTCTTTATTTCTATGGCTGAGTGCAGTTGTATCTTCCTTCTTCTATTTTCAGGTGAAGGTGCCGTGATTCTGTACTTTTCCATAATTCTGATAGTTGTAGTACTCAGATTAAAAAAATTCATCTTCATTTGCGCTTTGATAGTTGACCATGACATAAACAAGAATGAATTCTACGAATGAAAAATATATTTGAAGTAGCACTATTTTGTAGGTGATCGAAGACATAGTTGATCAAAAGTTGAGTCAGTAACCACCAAAATTCTTAGGGATTGGTTTTTATGTGATATGGTAAAAACACATTGTGTTTATTTTCTTCAGATGCATAATTACGTATCTTGGCTTCTGCCAATACCCTTCAGCAGAAGATAACTCCTGCTAGTAGGACATTTAGAACCAATTTAATCTAAATTGTGGAAATGTATTGTAATCGCCTTTCAAATCTGCAGTGCTTTTATGTGCTTGAAAATTTTCAAGTAAGCATATATGGCTGATTAAAATACAAATGAAGTGGATGATAAGCTGTAGAACTGTTGCTAGAGAATTCTCTTGATCTCGCATGGGCATGTTAGCTACAGCCTTAGGTGATTGATTCATTTTAAGCAGTGCTAACTTAATCTTTACTGATATAGGTCTCAGTACCCCCTTTTTACTCTACTAATTTAATTCTCAATACTTCCTGTTAAGTCCTCGTTTACTTGTGCTATTTAGCTTGTAATATTCCTCCTTGCTTAGTGTATCATAGACACTGCTTTATTGCCACCATCTATAATTATACTAATATCCTTTGTGATATTTGTTGTCAATAACAGAAGGTAACAATAATTGCCATGACTATCACAAGCCCTATTGCTAGAAGACGATTGTTTGCGCTGATAAACAGCTTCATCGCCATTTTCATTCTTGCTGGACAACTCACTGTAACAGTATGTCTCTGATAGTACTTTTTCATAAATATGTACTGATATGATGTGTTGGTTTTAGTTTTAAATAATTAGCGCACATCTGTATGGTTGGCCAAAATGGTAGCTGCATTGTAGCTTTGCTTGCTGCCAATAGCAACATCATTGTTTAATTCGTTGATGTTTTTTTTTATCACAAAAACCCATATCAGCGACTTAACTATTAACCGATCCCTTAATTTATCTTAAGCCAACCACCTGGTGATTTGCTGTCATTGCAGCCACCATACAACCAAGCAGTGTAGTGCAACCCCAGTTGCTGAAACTAGTGTTGTGCTGCAATTGGATTTGCATTGCATCTGCAACCCCAACTGCTTGCAAACAAAGAGTCTGCTCAGTTTGAATGGTAATGTTACTAACATTCTTACGTTGAGATTAGCAAGTCATCTTCTAAATTAATACGTAATTGCTATTCAGTAATTTAAAAGAAGAAGAAAACAGTTTCTTTTGTGTATGAAAAATGTTATATTTCTAAACAAACAACCAATTAACATATGCATTTTCACCTGTTATTAGCTATGATATCATCTCTGTCTCATTAAACACTGGAGTAACTAGTTTTATGTCCTCTTCCTTTCCTGTCCTCCCAAATTTGTCATGAAAACATCAATCTTTGAATTAGTAGAAACACACTAGCAACTGGAACATAACCGATCTTAGTGGCAACATTATGTAAATGAGCCCGAATTCTGAACCATCCGATCACCCACCACCCAAATGCCCATTTTTTGTCAGTTTAGGTCAATATTCTAGAAACTAATGGTTGCAGTAGGTGGCCGATACCGTTTTAACAATCAACCCATGTCTATTTTAAAATATCATTTTTTACCTAAAAGTGTTTTAAGAACTGGACAAACAAATGATTATCGATGGTGGTATACAATGCTGTAGTTGTCAATGTCATCATCTAAGCCTTTTCCTTTCTATATGCAGTTGTCTTTGGGGTGAGTGACTTCTAAATGAGAGGGCCATGGAACATTGATCAACTTCTATCAGTAGCTCTCAGCAAGTTGCCCCCCTCGATGCCAGCTTCCTAGCCAGAATATAGGGGCAAGATAGGGCATCGTAGTAGAAAATAGAAGACCACTTGATAGGTAGTTATACTAGCATAGCTGTATGCGCCTTAACTTTAAGCTCACGCAATGGAGGAACCACCAGTTGAGAAACTGTTGTGAATCGACTCAATAGATTCACAAAAGAAAGCAAATAAAACAAAGAACAAGAGGAATAGAAATAGAATGATCTTTAATATAGGAAAAGAACAAAACTTCCAACTTTGATTGAACGGAACAAAGTAATAAAATCCTTCTTGATGACACTGGAGAGAGTTTTCTCAATCCAAGCATAAAAGTAATGACGGCTAGCCCTGACTATAAATAGAAAAGAAAAGCAAACCCTAGGAGGGTTATTGTGGTGAAAGACCACAATACCCCTCCATGACTAAAATAACTGAAAGGCCTAAAAAGTGGGCCTAAATGGCTCCACGTCTCCTGCGACGTGTGTAGGTGATAATGGGTGGGCCCGCATCAATACCGTCCCCTTAAAGAGCCACCTTGTCCTCAAGGTAGAAATTTGGAAACTGCGTCTGTTGCTATAGCGGCCTCTTCCTCCGTCGGATCCTCCTCCTCCTCCTCTTCCTCCGTGGTGGTCGTCGTGGGGGTAGATCCCCTCTCTGGAAGTTGGCGGGATCCGCCGTTTCTCCAAAGAAATTGTTGCCTCCGGTGTTCCTCGCCCCTCCTGGCGGCTCCGTCTCTCCCGTCCGAGCCGGAACTCCAGCTAAGCCCCTTCCCGAACCCGTGAACCTGTCACCGTAGTTCGAGGTCATCGTCCGACCCCCATAGGGGGCCCCAAGCCCTAGGGCCTCTCCCGGGTGTGGCGCCGGTCCGCCGGGACCGAAATGGTCGGCGGCGTCCGGCCACAGCCGCTCGCCGGCGGCTCCCCTGGCGCCGGCCGGCCCTGGGTGGCGGTCGGGGGCCGGCCAGCGGCCGTCCACAGCAGCCGCGGCCCCGCCTGGGCTCGCGCGGCAAGCTGTGGCGCTCCCGCGGCCCTCGGTTGCTGTTCGGCGGTGATCGCCGGCCGCCAGGACCCAGCCCGGAGGTGCGGCGGCGACGGCGGTTGCGGGCCAGCGGCCGTCGGCCGGTCCTTCCTCCTCCTCGGTCGCCTCTCCCTCCGCAGGAGCAAACCCTAGTTGATCGCCTAGGGTTTGGGTTGTTACCGCCTCCGCTTCGTCGCCGTTGATCTTCTTCGAGATGTTTTGTAAGAGCGTCATTATAGCCGTCGTCTCCTTCCGCATGTCCCGCATCTCCGTGCGGAGTTCCTGGTTCGTGGATGCTTGATCTTTAACGGAGGCCTCCATGGATTTCTTCAAGCTATCGATCTCGGCGGTGAAGTCCTCCCGAAGATCTCGGATCTTCTCATCGATTGTGGTTCTCGTCCCGTCTGCCATGGCTCGTAGAGGGCTCTGATACCAATTGTTGTGAATCGACTCAATCGATTCACAAAAGAAAGCAAATAAAACAAAGAACAAGAGGAATAGAAATAGAATGATCTTTAATATAGGAAAAGAACAAAACTCCCAACTTTGATTGAACGGAACAAAGTAATAAAATCCTTCTTGATGACACTGGAGAGAGTTTTCTCAATCCAAGCATAAAAGTAATGACGGCTAGCCCTGACTATAAATAGAAAAGAAAAGCAAACCCTAGGAGGGTTATTGTGGTGAAAGACCACAATACCCCTCCATAACTAAAATAACTGAAAGGCCTAAAAAGTGGGCCTAAATGGCTCCACGTCTCCTGCGACGTGTGTAGGTGATAATGGGTGGGCCCGCATCAGAAACCTAGTAGACAAGAAGATTATAGTGGAGGTAGATCATAAATTTGTATAGGAGAGGACATGTATCTTTGAGGCATAACATAAGCCCAGATAAAATGAAGGTCATACATTGCTGCTGTTGCTAGTTCTGGGAATGGTATCTGGGACCAATGGGCCAATGTCTTACAACAGCAGTCTTTCTAAAAGCTGATCAGGAGCCCACCACTAGTTGTATCATAGAACATGACAGTTTTGAAGGTTGAAGCCTGATGCTGCAATCTGTTCTAGTTCTCTGATCGAGTGTTTGTTAGGCTTTCAAACTTTCCTCTGCTCAAAAACCATCAGTGGGTGAAGCATATTCGCTAGTAACTTCAGAACAAAATTTCCAGTGATGCTTTTGATATACACATCTTTCCTTCTTTTATATAATGATACAGAAACTGGCTCTAACGGTCTATGCTAGTAAAAGTTTATGAAGTGAAAAATACCTGTCACTTGCTATATCCAGTTTATATATTGTCAACTGATATTTTTCTGAACAACCTTGCAGGGTCGCATTCTTACAGTTGCTGGTATTACTGTTGCTATCTGCTCATCTCCAGTTGTTGCTATGTCAAATTTGGTTGTGCTTGCTATATGGCCAACATGGTTTGCTGTGGCTGTATCTGAGACTTTTAGAAAGGTTTGGATTTTTCTTTATGGCACTATTTCCAGAATTTCAGCTCATTTTCTTCAGTTGATTTAGAAATTATATTTGTGAAGCATAAATTTGACTTATTTTCATATTCTTGGATCTAATGACCAGAATTGTTTTTTTGTATCCATCTTGAGGAGAATAATCATAAGCAGGTGTTGACCAGATTTCAAGTAACTATAACACAAGCAACTTTAGTCAATCTAGTTTATGTTGGAAATACCATACCAGACTGTTGCAGACATTAACTGTGTGATTTCATAGAATGGAACTTGTAGAGTTTTGGGATTATCATTCCTTCACTCTTTGGCATAATGTGCCATAGAGAAGAATGCAATTCCCCATGGAAAATTGTATATCTTACCTCTTTGTCTAGACTCTTTGTAGCCTAGGGGAACTTGTAGTGTGCACTTTGGTTGCATGAGCTTAAAATGCAATCCAAAAAAGTAGGCCTACCTACCTACAAACTGCCACCTAGGTTTTATGGCATAACCCTCTCATGCTCATAGCTATCTTGCTAGGAATTTGGCACCAAAATAGAGAGTCGATGTCAGGTCAACAGTCGGTCATAAAACTTTGTCAAATCTTGTATGGAGCTTTCTTATGCTCCATATCTGACTCCATTCTGATAGGAGAAGGCTTGGATGATGATGAAACTAGGGCCGTACGGAATTGAGATAATTCTGGAAGAAATGATAAAGTTACTTCATTTTCATATGTGGGTCCTACAACATGTACATGGTTCTGCACTAATTACTGGATTTCTGAATGACAAGCATTTATAATCAGGTTTTGGGAACTTTGAGTTGCTACTGTCTCTCCATGATGCAGTTCTAATTCTTAACCTAGCAACCTTCATGATTTTTGGATTTGGTTTCACAAGGGAAAGAACTCTCGAACTGATCTACAAATATTAGCACTTCTTAAAAATCTATCCTCAAGTTTTGTTGGTGGTTGGTGCTCTTAGGATTACGTGTTTGTTCCTTTGCATTGGTTAGTGCTATTATCCTGTTTCGGAGACAACCAAAGTCAACATTGATTGGAACTGAAATTGTACTGCATCCTTATATTAACAAGGACATTTAAATGCTAAACAGTTAACAAACTCAACCCTTGTTGATAGTAGTGTAGCTGTCACTTTCAGATGCTTATATGGGGTGTACTTTGAACTCTAAATGGTAAGATTGACAAACATACCTCGAGTTGTATGTATATTTGTGGGGTGAAAGTACGTGTTTGTGTCTCTGTGCGTGTAGAAACCCTTTTGCATAGTATGATTTTACATGAATAAAAGTAACAACAAAAGCAATTATAACAGCAGCTGCATCAACCAAATAAACGTGCCAACATAATGACTTACATATATCTGTGATAGTGTGATGTGAATGTCATGCATCTTGCCAACAATAGAAGACATTTTCTTAGACGAACAGTTACAAGAATGTTTGTTTGAAGTGTTCAAAAACTTGAGGTCCAAGCAAGCAAGCTAAATGTAGTGGTGACAACCATGTTAAAGATTGCTGTGGGTAAACCTAGGAGGGATGAGCCGAGGAGTAAGCCACTCAAATCAAGGTGATGGAGGAATGACTATCACAGGAGCCCCATGAGCAAAGTATTATTGGGAACAAGGTTTGGAATCTCTTCTGAAAATCACAGGAGACGCCTACAGCGTTCTGTGATTATATGAAAAATAAGACTAGTTCTGTTTAGTGGATTCTCTGCTTGCTGTGTATCAAACTGGATCCACTGTCCATAACGTGGATCTGTGATTATATGAAAAATCAGACTAGTTCTGTTTAGTGAATTCTGTGACATTGATGTATTTATGTGAAAGTAGCATCCTGAATACAGAAGTCCACTGAGATCGCTTTATGAATCTCTCATTTGCTGTGTGGAAATCTTTTATATCCTGAGACTGTAGGGTTTCGTTGACTGACATGGTGGGTGGGAAAAGCTAGGCTTAGACATTGCCTGGTCCACTTTATGTTGCAATTAGCATTCATGTTGCTTATGCCTGTAAGATTAGTTTTGTTAGCAAATTGTAGCTTAAATTTCTGCCTTCTATGCAACTGCTTCATAATTTCTAGGAACCTTCGGAAGACATATTTGGTAATATATGTGAACTAATAATAGTTCATGTTTACTTATTTTCTCTCTGACTTGCCTTGTAGGTAACGACATATGTTGTAACAAGACCTGGCAGAGAACTCTTGTTTACAGTTGTTTCCCGAGAAGAGAAGTACAAAGCCAAGGTGATTGCTTCTGTCAATCTAAGGGTATCTTGTTGTTGATCATGATCTAATACACGAAAATAACATCTTAATAAATGCAACACATGGTCCTCTTTCTACTTGTCTTTTTTATGTTCTAGAGAGAGGAGCAGAAACAAAGAAAGGAGAAAAAAAATAGTGGATAAGTGAATATGAAGAAATACTTGGATGGAATCATATCTAATAGGTATTATTTTCTGCTTACTGCTAATAAAGCCCCATGATCTGGAGGGAGGAAATTAGAGTACTCCAGTCACTTACATGTAAAGTTAGTTGACTACTTCAAATGAGAATACATTTATGGGGCCAATTCAGCAGAAAATAGTGCACCCTTCTTATCCGAAACAACTACTGGATCATTGCTTATTATCATTGTTATTTGTTGCCTGCCACTCTAGGATTCAATGTTAACATGCAAACTTTTGTCCAAGTATTTGAGGACTCTGCTCCAAGAGTAGCCATAGGTCTACAGTAGCATAATTTTTTTTCAAGAAATCCTGTATTTTTTTACTTCCTCTGATTTAAAAAGTATTACACAAGGTATTAGTATTATGCCCTTTCATGTTAACATAAGGCTAGCTATGGAACATTAATTGATGATCGTTATGTAGTTCCATCAGCCCCTGATGTTGTGAAAACCATCTTTCTTGAGACTTTGGTGCTGGACCGTCATAATCTTGAGTTTTGTATTTTCGTTAACATCAAACTTTTCACTGAATGGTTGTACTCCTTTAAATAGACAAGGAGTAGCTGTTACAGGTGCTTTATTCATCATTCATCATTCATCATGGCTTCTCCTTAAAACTGATCTTGTAATATCAAATCAGGAGATTGTGCCTAACCCATAAAGATCATCTTGTATTATTACACTAATCAAATTCTTTACTATCATGTGCTTTTATATTTACTTGATGAGAAACAACTGAAAATGGTTTCTGATCAAGTTATTAGGTCTAGCTGGTTATCTTGTTTGAGTGAAGAAACCTTAGGAATAATTTGAAACGGCTGCCAATGCTGATTGTTGCCAAGAATAGTGATTTTTTAAAGAGAAATAAGAATACTGATGTCAAGCCTAGTCAATGTTTTTAAGAATAGGCTAATTAGAAATTAAATACCATGAAATCTCAAGTTTTTACAACTTTGATACCATAAACTATTTCTGTTGTCAAGTTAATACCATCAACTTATTGCTTCTTTCGTCACTTTCTTGCAAAGTCAAGCCTAACAGTGAGCAGAAAAAGGCGATAATGCCCCTTGTAATAATAATAATCTAAATAAAATTGAGTATTCATTTCAAAATTTAATTTAAAAAAAAAAATCATTTTCCTAATTCTAACCTTAATCTAAAATTATTTCTTAAATATTCATCTGCTTCTCTGACCTAAACCCTAAAAAAAAATTCTGACAGTAAAATTCACTTAACAAATAAAGAAAAACAAAAGAAAAACAAAAGAAAACCCTAACCCTAGCACCCCTCCCCCTCCTGCCGCCACCCACGCTTGCCTGCCACCGATGTTGCAAACGCAGCAGCAGGCTGCTGCTGCGTTTGCAACGGCCGCAGCGTGTGGGAGTCGCAATGGCTAGGGGGTTGGTGGTCAACGGTGCGATGAGGGGGTAGGGGTAGGGGAAGGATGCTATGGTTAGGGATAGTTTTTACCTTTTTCTTTCCTGTTTATTTTTTTTTTCAGTTTTTAATTGAATTTCTAGGAGTGATAAGGATTTTTTTTTTCTTAGGGGCAAAAATGACCCATATCCGTTAAGCTTGATGTATTCTAACGACAGGAGTAACTTGCAAGAACTTTATGTTAGTGAATTGTTAAAACTTGAAAGTTCATGGCATTTAAGATTTTAAGTGCTAGTTAGCCTTAAGGGGGCGTTTGGTACGCGGTATTTGTTTTTTATTCTCGGAAAAATTTAAGATGAGAATCTATTACCACGTTTGTTTGGCTTATAAAAAATTTATTCCCGGAAATTATAAATACCTGGGTAAATAGTTTACCCACAAAACATGGAAATTCTATCCCTTGAGAATAGGTGAGTATTTTTTTTTTTTTGCCCGGGCAAAAAAAAAATTGTCTAATTTTTTTTCTTCTTTTTTGATCAATTTTGATTAGTTTTGAACATTTTTTTCTTTTTTTGTCGTTTTTATCGCTTTTTGTCGTTTTTACCATTTTTTTGTCGTTTTAAGCAATTTTTTGTCGTTTTTACCATTTTTTGTCTTTTTTGTCACTTTTTGTCGTTTTTATCGTTTTTTTGTCGTTTTACCAATTTTTTGTCGTTTTAAGCAATTTTTGTCGTTTTTACCCATTTTGTCTTTTTTGTCACTTTTTGATTATTTTTCGTCGTTTTTACTCAATTTTTGTCCCTTTTGTCGCTTTTTTGTCAATTTTTGTCGTTTTAAGCAATTTTTTGTCGTTTTTAGCTTTTTTTGTTGTTTTATAACCGATTTTTAGTCGTTTTTTGGTCGTTTTTGTCGCTTTTTGGTCATTTTTAACTGATTTTATGTCGGTTTTTGTCATTTTTGTCGCTTTTTGTCACTTTACCGATTTTTTTGTCGTTTTTGTCGTTTTTTGGTTATTTTTTGTCGTTTTAAAAACCGATTGTTTGTCCTTTTTTGTCGTTTTTATCGATTATTTTTCGTTTTTGTCGCTTTTTGGTTATTTTTGTCGTTTTAAAAACCGATTTTTATTGTTTTTAAACCGATTTTTTGTCGTTTTTAAACCCTTTTTTTTTCATTTTTTGTCGTTTTAACCGATTTTTTGTTGTTTTTTTCGTTTTTGCCGCATTTTGGTTTTTTTTGTCGTTTTTACCGATTTTATGTCGTTTTTGTCGTGTTTTGGTTATTTTTGTCGTTTTTACCCTTTTTTTTGTTATTTTTTGTCGTTTATACATTTTTTGTCGCTTTTTGGTCATTTTTGTCGTTTTAACCGATTTTTTGTCGTTTTTCATCGTTTTTGTCGTTTTTTGTTATTTTGTCGTTTTTATCGATTTTTTTTTCATTTTTACCGGTTTTTTTATATTTGTTCATTTTTTTCGTTATTATTATTTTTTATTTTTTTCCGGGGAATATTTATATTGTCATCAAACATGGGAATGTAATTTTTCAGGGAATTTAATTCCTTGGAATTTGATTCCCGGGAATATAGAATTCCCGGCTATATAGTATTCCGCATACCAAACGTCCCCTAAGATTAATACTAAACTTTGTGGTCAATTTCTGACTTAACATTTGGACTTGTTGATCTATTTAAAGGAGTGAAGGACATTTGGAATTCAAGTTCAATTATAATGGTGATTCTATCAAAACACCTATAGTGGTGGTAAGATTATGATGTCACAATCTTCATTAATAAAGTTCCTGAGTTTGGTATCATATGAGGCCAATTGTCACGCCTGAAATTGACTATCTATTTCTGTTGCCAAGAAATTCTTTAACAAGTGGCCCAACATTTAGGCTCATTTGATACTTTGGTCCATTAAATGACCACCTCATAATTAATGGCTCCGAATTATCATTATCTTAAGTCTACAGAATGGATTAAATTAATGTGGCATGACTATGTATCCATAATTCAACTGTTAATCATTTTCAAATTAATGTGGCGTGACTATGTATCCATAATTCAACTGTTAATCATTTTCATCAACCCTCCAAAAAATAGTCTTCTTCTTCTTTTTTTTTTTTTTTTCCTTTTGTGTGCGCTTAGACTGTTCAGTCTGCCCTCGATGACATGCAAGTGGATTAGCTTAGCCGATTGTATGACCAAGGATTCAATTTTTACAATTCGGTGTGCGCTTGTGGAATATGAATAGAAGCGGTTCATATTACTGAGGTTAGATTTGACCTATGTGGTCCATGCAATTCCAAATACATGAAGTTCCAGTTGAGGTTTGCGTATATAACCAACAAAGCACGATGCAGAGCATAACACTACATACATTCCTCAAATTCTGTCAATTATGTTTTATGGTTTGATCTTTGACGAGCTTTACTGATATTGCTGATGAACAAACCCAGATAACTCTAATTCTTCTGCAGGTGTGTATTGATGTTATCGTGCAAAGACTCGGCGATGCTACTGCTGCTGGAATATATAAGCTGCTATTTGGCAACCTCAACAAGAAAACATCACTGGTGTCTCTCTATGCATTACCGGTATGTGTTATTATTATTGTTATACTTGAAAATTTATATGTTTTTGAAACAAGATGTGCATATCGTAGTAAATGGTAACCGATTCTTTTCCATTGATTTATTATTTTGGTTTTGATGTGCCACAAAAAGCCATGGGTCTACAGTTGTCTACTGAACAGAATATTTGAACAATTATTTAATGTGAATTGTTCACTTATGATGGTTATTAGTCTAAGATGATGAATTCTACTAGCATTTGAAATTGTAGTTAATACATCTCAATGTCATGATGGTGATTTACTCATGATGTTAATTTTACACTTACAATGCTGCGAAAGATGAAAGAAAAACTTACGTAGCATTAAATTTAAGCCCTCTTCAATATTATAAGTAGAATAAAAAAGAACAATTAGGAAAATGTTGAAAGAAGGCATGGAGTATAAAACCATGATAAACCTAGAAGATTGTAGGCTAGACATTAAGTAACACCTAAATTAATGAATTAAATAAAATATTAACAAACTACTAAATTTGGAAAGAAAAAAAATATACAACTAAATAAAATGAGGTTGTAGACAGGCCTACGTAGGCTTACATGAGCTTAGACAGGGTCTAAGGTGGTGTCTAAGACTCTAATACCCAAAATGGGTCAAGCTGACTAGCACAGTTAACCAGGTCCTATGCACCACCAATTTGCTTCTGGAGGGGCGCGTGTAAGGCCTTCCTGTAAACAGAGTACATTTGAAGTTTTATATAATTAATTTTTTTGATACATTGGATATTTCTGACCACTAGAAGAACTTGATTTGATAAGATAGTTGTTGCTATATTGAGGGCAACTCGCAGAACTTGATTTATAGCCAACTCGCAGAATGTTATGCTTCACGAACCTTTCCTAGAAAGAAAAAAAAAAATCTATGCTTTATGACATAAATTAACAGCTCAAGGAAATTAGGCAAGCTGGCTTTCATGGCTGAAACCTTTGGAAGGCTAACCGTATCTTTGATTGCTAAACACTTTCATCTCTACTGGATCCGTTTGAAAATTATCCAGCTGAATCCATGTTTTTATTATTATTTCAGCTTTGTATTATATGGATCGTCACTGCATATCATTTAGGAAGGCGCCAAGCTAATCTTGCTAAGCTCCAGGCTACTTCTATGCCGTAAAATATTCCTATCAGAGTATTAGAGTGATACATACTTTTTCTTGGACTCTGCTGTCAACTTCTTCGGAGAAGGTGAAACCATATCATGTACTTTCCTGGTATATGCGAAACCGGAACAGGCAAAAAGAAGAAAACATGTAATAGAGCTTGTTACACAACTGGTCTATTTGTACAAACCATAAAGGTTCATTTTGCAAATGTTATAATTAGGAATGAAATCAGAGCAAGTACTTCACGATCCACTCTTTTCAATACCCATCGACAATTCTTGCTCATTTGGTACAACATTATTCTATTCACATTGGGATATGTAGAAGATGAAGAGGGGTCTTTTCTTCTTGTTGATGAATTTATCCAGTAAACCTTTATATATACTTTTACATGTTTTTCCTTTAGATTGGTTAATGCCGTCAGGAGTCTAAACCTTTAGCCTACCCAGACCAGTGGTGGCAATATTCTACCAAAAAGTGTGGATCTTATATGTTGTGCTTTACATGTTAAGCTACAAAACAGCAGAGTTAGAGGCTTTTTAACTAATCTTGTATACTTGCACTTTCTTCAGCTAATTACAAAATTATGTTGATATACCATTTATAACTAAAATTGTTGTTAATTAATAAGGGCCAGTTATTAAACCCAATGTTGAGTAAGTATTAGTAAATATTGTCAACAAATAATTTATTAACTAATTACAATAGTTATCAAATAGCAATCAAGAACTATTACTAATTATTTAACTTGTTAAAATTAATACTTAATATTAAGAAAATAATTTTATTAAATAATATAATAGTATTAAATAATACAAACATTATGTAGTATTCAGTATTTATTTTGGTAATAATTAATTATCATAATAATTCAATAGTATTATATTATAATTAGTTAATTTAAATAAGAATTAATTATTATTTTATTTTATATTATTTATTTATCTATGTTACATATTATCCTAATTAAGAAGAGTTGTAAAAATTAACAAAGTAGTACCTGATTCTTTGAGTTTCAAATCCAAATCAGTATTCATCCAAACACTTGAATTCCCTCTATTTCCTAAAATACAGATTATTTTTTACTTTCATACATCCAATGAGTGGAATTTACCATCAGTCTTGATTCTACTCCACCTGATAAGTGAGTGTGTGCGCAACCTTGATTCTTCTCTCCATTCTCAAAATTTTATACTATCAAGGGGAGGAAGTGGAGGAGAATCAAGACTTATAGTGAGCCCAACTCGAACTTGGACTTATGTGGAAGCTTGTGCATGAATTCTAAATGGCTCGTAATAACCGGACCCTTCTTATCTGCCAACATTTTGGGGGCAGTTTTCGCTCTAGTATCTAAGCTTGCCTTTACGTATCTTTAGTTATAAATTATGAAACTGTCCAAAGAGTTTCCCAACTGTATTAAGAGAATCAGATGTTGCGACAGTTATTCCGACAAGCAACTGGTTTCTCGAGGAGGAAATAAATAGTCAAGGGAGGGAAAGCACTACTCAAATGGGGAATCTCTCTGACATGATGGAGTCCGTGGCAACGATAATGAAATGAGCGATGCTATGTGGATTACGTTTTTGGTCCGCAATTTGGTCCACGTGGCACTTCTTCTTTCGCAGGAATCCGGGGACCTGCCGGCTTTGTAGCATTTTCGTAATGAAATAGATAGTATATGGTTGCACACATTGTAATTCTTCGATCGCTTCTTCTTGGCAATGGCAGTAGTGCATTTGTTGCTTAGAGAAGACTTCCTCCCCCATTCACATAATAATCCGTGCTTCCTGGAAGCAGCATGATAAATTATTGATGGATTGATCGAGTTGAAAGCTAGTCTCCTCCTCTTCTTCTCTTGTGATTACGTGTTATTGTTAGGTAAAAATGCAAGCGGTCCATACGCGTCCAACCGCAGATGGAGTTGTCAAAACCATGTATGTAACTCACGGGACGAATAAACTAGAATCTTCCAAGAAACTGGAAACTTCCCGGAAGATGCTAGAAACTAAACTATATGGACAAGTACTGGTAACGTCCAACTTATCTACTGGGTCTGCAATCTAAAGCTCGAAAAATCTCAGCTCACTTCGGTTGCGAGCCTTGCAAATGATTTTCAAAAGGAATGGTAGGAAGAATGAACTAACTATGCCAGGTCATGATTAGTATAAAAGAAAAATAGTATTTGGGTGGAGAAGGAACTTATCACTGACATATAAGTGACAGGCGAGCAATTGTCTATTATTGATAATAGAGCTGATGCCACAACACTTTTTGACGGTGATGATTCCCAAGAAATTATTGTTTAATGTTTATCATCTATCATAAGTGATAAGGCTAACAGTTGTGTCAGTACGTTTATCAAGGCCACGTTTTGGTTGGAACTAGCTAAGATTGGTAGGTAGGTGCAGCTTGGCTTGGCTTGGCTTGGATGGACCCAGCCTGGAGTTTAGTTCCAACCAACAAAGCATTGCACCGGAGAAAATATTGATATATGTTGGGAAGCGAAAATCGTTCTTCCAAATCAGAAAGTTCTGCGAGAGAACCGAATAAAAGCACACAAACCAAAAACGTCAAACACAATCGCAGGCAAAAAATTTTGATGTGGAAAATCCTTGCGAAAAAAACCACGGGACGATCGAAGTCCAACCCTGAAGAACCTCCACTAATGGAATAAAGAGAATACACCCTCTACAAGCTCCTCCCGATCCAACATGGATCACCACTGTTGGAGTTTGGTCTTTTTCAAAGAGAATTTTAGTCCCACATCGGCTAGACCAAAGGAGTTGTATCTCTATATATTAGCTTTGCTAGTTTAGAGATGCAGATGTGGTGTGGAGGTGCACATGGGTGTGCCATGTGGGGTTATTTTTCTAATGAAAAAAAGGCTAAATCAACAATAAAAATATTCATGCTTTTTGCTTTTGAAAATTCATTACCATGGGAGCCAAGCCCCGTAGGGGCTTAGCGACTCGGGCTCATGGGCTCATGAGGCGTAATGTGGCATTTTGTTGGCGCACTTTGCACTTAGCACGTCAGCATCGTCGCTAGGCGCATAGTACGCTTTAGCTGCCACGTTGCGCGCCACAGGTTGCGCGACCAGGGAGCGCGCCAGGTTGCGCACCGGTTGCGCGGAGTGCAAGGAGCGCAGGGTGCGCGCAGTTGGCGCAACTTGCAGCAGAACGTGTGTTTGCATGTTCTGGACGGTTGCTATATGTTCGGGATGGTTTTTACCACGTCCCTAATTTTGTGACAACCGAACAGTTGCTGCAGGGCCTATATAAGGCATCTTCTCTCTCTCTCAAGGTAGAGGACATATACTAGTAAGAGAAGCCACCACAGAAAGTTTACGAAGTGTTTTTTAACACAAGTAAACAGAGAATTCAGAAGTGTTTTTTAACACTGTTCTGATCGGAATTTGCTTGCGAATTCCAGTAGCCTTCGAGAGAGAGGAAAGGCGCCGCACCAGCGTTGCTTTTGCACGGGAGTTCGTGTCCATCCGAGGAGTTAGAAGAGCAGGAGTGTTCCAAGTTCTCCGACGAACTTGCTGGTTCCTGGAAGCTATTCGTGTAGGGCGAATAAAGCTTTGAGCAACGGTGATCATTCACCCCAGCAGGCCATCTTCCATCTTTCGCCAGTCATCTTCTTCATTGCTGCCAGTAATTCTGATTGTATCTTCTTTTTAGAAGTACTACGATCGATTGCTGTTGATTACGAAATCTTTTTAGATTCTCGTAATTCAGAATCACCTTCCTTGAAGTGTTGATTTGGAACATTATTTTTACAATTGTTTCATTTTCTCAGTTTTCCATCGAAAAATTGTGCCTCGGCACTAACAATCTCAAAGCTTTATTGCTACGATGGAAAACTTTAATGCTTCACTCTTCAATACTGACTTCTGTAAGTTAGAAAAGTTTGATGGAGAGCATTATCAAGTCTGGAAGGGGAAGGTTTATCTCACTCTTCAACTCAGAGACGTTAATCACGTGCTTCTTGAAGAGGAACCTATTATTCCAGATACTGGGTCTGCTGTCGCAATCACAGCGGCTACTAAACTTCAGGCCAAATGGAGAAGGGAGAATAGCATTTGCAGGTTGCTTATCCTGAATGCTATGTAGGATTCCCTAGCAGAATCCTACAGTAAGAAACCAATTGCCAGAGACATATGGAAGTCTCTGGAGAAACTATACGAAGAAGACAAAAACAGGAGCAAAATATTTGTGGTTGAAAAATGTCACAAATGGCTCTTTGAGGACGAGAAGTCCATGCTGCTCAGGTAAAAGAATTTCTGAAGCTGCGACAGAAGTTGGAAGACGAGGCGATGCCCCTTTCCGACAAGTTTGTTGTTGGAGGGATTGTCTCAAAGCTCCCCGCTGGGTGGAGTAAGTTCTATGCAAACATGCATATGAAGAAGCTTGAGATCAGCCCTGAAGATCTCTTGCAGGAAATCTATGTTGAGGACCAGATGCGGGCTCAACTGAAGGTGGACGCACTGTCCAAGCAATTGGCTAACGCCAATCTGGTTCATACCAAGGAACCAAAGGGAAAGCAGGCGGCTTCCCACAGCAAGAAGAAGGACCCTAACAATCTGAACGTGAATGGGACTTCCTTCAAGCGAAAGAAGGCAAAGTCTCAGATGCCTTGTTTCAAGTGTGGCAAGAAGGGCCACTTCAAGAATAAATGCAAAGCAAAGACCAAGCAATCAGAGCAAGGAGAGCCTAGTAAGGTATCTATGATCACTGACGTTGTTGCTATGATTGCGAAGGTTGATGCGGTAAGGACTGACTCTGACTGGTGGGTAGACACTGAAGCCTCCTGCCATGTCTGCTCCAGTAAGGAGTGGTTCACCACCTATACACCTACTTCTGAAGTGGTTATGATGGCGAACCAGGCACAAGCTGAAGTGCTCGGGATCGGGACGGTGGTGTTGAAGCTGACTTCGGGAAAGTCTCTGACGCTTCAAGGCGTGAAGCACGTACCTGCTACCACTAAGAACCTGATCTCAGGAGGCCTACTCTGCAAAGCAGGCCTCAGGATGGACATCAATGCTGGCCAGATGGTGATGTCTATTAAGGAAACATATTTCAGAAAAGCTTTTTATACCGAAGGAATGTTCAAAATTCAGCTTGTAAATCAGTCCAATGTAATTAATGTGATTAATGAAATCACTCCTTCTGCTTATACTCTTGATTTGTGGCATAATAGGCTAGGACATATTCATTGTAAACGAATAAACAAAATATTTAGTCTAGGACTTATCTCCAAGTGTGGGGGTAAGGTAGAGAAATATGAAGTTTGTGCTCAAACAAAGATCACAAGGAAACCCTTTTCTCGGGTTAATCGAAGTACAGATCTTCTGGAGTTGGTACACTCCGATATCTGTGACTTCAAACAGTTCTCTACAAAGGCCGGGATGAAGTATTTCATAACCTTTATCGATGACTTCTCAAAGTATGCGTTCGTCTACTTGCTGAAGGCTAAAGACGAAGCATTCGAGAAGTTCAAGGAGTTCAGAGCCGAAGCTGAGCAGCAGACTGGACAACAACTCAAAAGAATAAAAAGTGATCGAGGTGGGGAGTACAGGTCTCATGAATTCGCATCGTTCTGGAAAGAACATGGAATTGTCAATGAGACTACGGCTCCGTACTCTCCTCAATCAAATGGAGTAGCATAGAGGAAGAACAGAACGTTAACAGAAATGATTAACTCAATGTTGTTGACTGTGGGTCTTCTTAAGTGCTACTGGGGAGAAGTTGTATTGACGGCCACTTTTATTCTAAATAGAGTGCCTCATGCAACTTCTGACGTTACTCCTCATGAACTCTGGTTCAAGGTCAGACCTAACTTGAATGTCATTCGAGTGTGGGGGTGTCTGACGTATGTCAAGCTTCCAGATCTGAAGATTCAGAAGCTTGGGACAAGGACTACTAAGACGATCTTCTTGGGGTATGTCGAGAAGAGTGATGCTCGAAAATTTCTTGATATTGAGTCAATCATATCATTGAATCTCACGACGCAGAATATTTTGAAGACAAATTTGCAAGGCACAAGACTATTGTTCTTGCAGATGTACCGGAGAACAATGAGGGTGCACAGGAAACTGAAGTCTTCAATGAAGATGTGGTCCAAAAAGATGTTGTTGTTGAAACAACGGTTGAACCAGAACAAGCTGAGCCGTCAGCTAAGCGTATGAGGAGGCCGAAGGATTTCGGAAGTGACTTTGTCATCTATCATGTGGAAGCTGATTCGCTTACCTATGATGAGGCAATGAAGACCAGAGATGCAGTTTTTTGGAAGGAGGCGATTGACAATAAAATTGATTCTATCACCTCAAATAACACTTGGGTGTTGGTTGATCTTCCTGAAGGAGCGAAACCCATCGGATGTAAATGGATCTTCAAGAAGAAGATGAAAACAGACGGAACTATTGACAAGTTCAAGGCTAGGTTGGTAGCCAAGGGGTTTTCTCAGAAGCAGGGAATTGACTATTTTGACACGTATGCTCCAGTAGCCCGGATGACCACCATCAGAATGTTAATTGCTCTCGCAGCAATACGTAAGATGGTGATACATCAGATGGATGTGAATACGGCTTTCCTAAATGGCGAGCTGACCGAAGAGATTTACATGCAACAGCCAGAGGGATTTGTCATCAGGGGTCTTGAAGACAAAGTCTGCAAGTTGGTGAAATCTTTGTACGGTCTTAAACAGGCTCCCAAGATGTGGTATGAGAAATTTGACAAAGTTATAAGGTCAAATGGCTACATGGTCAGCGATACGGACAAGTGTGTTTACACGAAGTTCGCTGATGGAAGAGGTATGATCGTTTGTCTGTACGTGGACGACATGCTTATCCTAGGTACGGATATTAGCTGTGTCACAGAGACAAAGAAATTCATCTCAAGCAAGTTCAGTATGAAGAACTTGGGGGAAGCTGATGTGATCTTAGGGATCAAGATCTTCCGGACAGACACTGGACTAGCGCTGTCACAGTCTCATTATATTGAGAAAATGATCACTTGTTATGGGTATCGGGATCTTCAAGGGATCGATACGCCGTACAAGTGTGATCTGAAGCTGAAGTCTAATTCAGGAGAAAGCGTCAGGCAGCTGGAGTATGCAAGTGTAATCGGAAGTTTGATGTATGCTACTACTGCCACAAGGCCTGACATAGCTTTCGTCGTAGGAATGCTGAGTCGTTTCACGAGCAACCCAGGTGCTGAATACTGAAAAGCTGTAAAACGGGTTATGAGATATCTCAAGAAGACTCAGACATATGCACTGTACTACAGCGGAGATCCGCCGGTAGTGGAAGTCTTCAGTGATGCCATCTGGTGCTCAGAGGTGGAGAGCGAGAGGTCCACAGGTGGATTCATTTTCACAATGAGTGGAGCTGCTATATCGTGAAAGTCGAAGAAACAGACTATGCTCTCGCGGTCATCCATGGAATCTGAGTTCTTTGCACTTGATACCGCAGCCGAGGAAGCAGAATGGCTTCGGGAGCTCATGTATGATCTTCCAGTAGTTGAGACGCAAATACCGGCGATACCGATATACTGCGACAACCAGGCGACTGCGACGGTGGCATCAAATAACCTCTTCAACGGAAAGAAGATAACTGTGCGATTGAAGCACAGGGCAGTACACGATCTTATCAAGAGAGGTGTTATTGCAGTGATTGATGTTCGGAGTCAGGAGAACCTGGCGGATCCGTTCACCAAGGGCCTCAAGCGCCAGCTGGTCGATGACACAGCTTGTAAAATGGGCTTGAAGGCATTCTGATATTGTATTATTGTATTCCTACCATAAAGTTTTATGCTAATAGTTCAAAGATTTATCTACTAGGCATCTAGCTTTTGGTTCAAGGGAGGACCACTAATCGGAAGAATATCAGGAACGGTGGGTACATGTTCTATTGGGCATGGAGAGGTTACGGACCTATAACCACTGTTGTCTACTGTTGTTTTCTGCGGAAAACAATTCCTGTGGGAAGGTTGGCTTAATTGCCTTAATGAGTTCTCAGGCAGAGTGAATGCCTGGTGTGCTTTAAAGGAAGCACGGTAGAGCAGCACTACAAGGAGTGAAACTCCATGCTACAGTGGAGTGACTCCACAATGAGGTTCCTATATGTAGGGTGCTGTCCAAGAATAGGATAAAGCCTCGACTTTGCATGCCAAGTCACAGCGGCGTAGCACCGCAAATAGGCAGTTAGCCTAATGCTGTATATTAAAATAAAGAGGGGTGTAGTCAGCACTACAAAGAGGTGGAGTTTCTCATGTTACAGTGGCACGACACCACGATGAGGTACCCGGTTAGGAATAAAGTCTCGGCCTTGCAAGCTATGTCGTTGCGGCGTAACACCGCAAGGGAGCCTAAGGCTTCATATTGGGTAGTTTGGCACTACAAAGAGGCAGTTGCCTCATGCTACAGTAGTATGACACTACAAAGGTTCCCAGATATGGGGTGATTCCCAGGGAGGGATAATGCCTTGGCTTTAAGCCATGTCATAGCGGCGTAGCACCGTAAGGGAAGCGCAAAGCGCTTCGTGCCATGTCTCTTTATAATGAACTCACCTATAGTGTATGGACAAAGAGATATCAGACCGTCTCTTGAGGGTAAACTTGTAGACGCCCAAAATTATACACTGAAACCAGGCTGGCACAGGACCTTTAATGTGCAGCCAGAAGCACATGTAACTACATTATGTGAGTGGAAAGAATTTCAGCTATGATGCAGAATTCAAGGCTTAGTCCATTCTTGTATTATAGTCTGTTGTTTGAACCATGCGGGAAGATTCAAGTCGTCAGCGACATCTATCCTAATGCATGATGGACAGTTACTGTGGGGAACACTTATACTCATATATAGAGATATGTGGGGGATTGTTGGAGTTTGGTCTTTTTCAAAGAAAATTTTAGTCCCACATCGGCTAGACCAAAGGAGTTGTATCTCTATATATTAGCTTTGCTAGTTTAGAGATGCACATGTGGTGTGGAGGTGCACATTGGTGTGCTATATGGGGTTATTTTTCTAATAGAAAAAATGCTAAATCAACAATAAAAGCATTCATGTTTTTTGCTCTTGGAAAATTCATTTTCATGGGAGCTAAGCCCCGTAGGGGCTTAGCGACTCGGAATCGGACTCGGACTCGAACTTGGGCTCATGGGCTCATGAGACTTAATGTAATATTTTGTTGGCGCACTTTGCACTTAGCACGTCAGCATCGTCGCTAGGCGCATAGTGCACTATAGTTGCGCTCGTTGTGTGAGCCACTTGCGCTGCCACGTTGCGCGCCACAGGTTGCACGACCAGGGTGTGTCACGCCCCGACCCGGAATTATCCGAATCATCGTCCTCGCTGGAGCATGATGCCGCACGAGCCTGGAGTTTCGCTCGTGCAAGACAAGATAACAAGTTCTCAAATGGTTATCTTTTGAGTTGATATTCACAACGAAAGGAAAACAGAGTATACGAAACAAATCTCTTTATTGATCTTCGAAATCAGATTACAAAGGCTTTTGATAGCCCAACGGAATTTGCCAGATTGGCTACAACACTCAGGTTCTCTCTTGCCCACTAAGGATTTCGATGTTCCATACATCATGCCTTCTATATCTCGGCCGCATCAATCCTGTCGCGAGTCCGAGCGTCAATACGATCGCACGCTTCAATACGCTTCGGCATTCCAAGCCTCAACGCGTTCAAGCAATGCTTCGCCATGACAATCCATTCCCTGCACCCTGCATGAAGCTGGTGGGGGATCAGTACGTTCGTCCTTGCATGTACTGAAGCAAAGATCTTCTTTCCAAACCGACATTTTAATATTTATGTTGAATCATGCAACTTAGCTTATGATCTTGCTATGTTCTCCTTAGGGTCAATTTCATGGCATATTCGAAAACGTAAAGTATGGCAAGCATGTTATTCAATTTGCATAAGTAAACAGACAAGCAATCTCGTGTTTGATTCGTGGCGCAACTTACAATATTGACGCACCCGTCCTTGCAACTGATGCAAGGTGAATGCGCCTATCTGTTTTTCCTGTCATGTTATAAGTGCCCTCTATTCAGAATCCGTCTATGCAGGATATACGTATATCTTGCACTTCCAAACCCATCGCCCTTATCTATATGAAGGTTACTAGCTTTTCGGGCTAGAATGGACTTATATTTATCGAATCGAAACATAAGACGATGTTAACTCTGTGCGGTTGCTAACCAACATCAGAGGCCACCAAAATAATCGCAGCAAGTGGCATATCACATTCACCAGATGGTCGCTACCCATCTAAATGAAGTGCACCAACAATACCGTAAACGAATCCCTCCTAGGCCGAACGGTCCCAGCGCCCTGGCACGCCGTGTTCGAGGGAATACCCATGCACGGGCTTCTATATCTTTAAGTCCATTTGACCATGCAACACATCTTATTTTCAAACAACCAAGCAAGTTCGCTTATCTCTATTTCAATTGACACAACGCCCGAATGTTCTCAATGAACGCCCGAAGGCCATAAACATTTCGAAGGGCACCATGCCGCATTATCATCTCGCATTTCTTTCGTTAACTTTCTATGTTCTTACGCTTCATTTTTCGTTTCAATGTTTCAATGGCATCATGCCTCAACTCAATGCTCGTCAACCGAACGACCCGAAGGTCTCGAACACCTTTCGAGGCATTATGTCATATCCGACAGTTCCGTCACATTCATGCCACAACTGTATTCTTTCTCAACGAAGCCATCTTTTATTATTCCGTGCTCGTAGGCACGTTTCGACCGTATTCCGATGTTCTATGACTTAGGATTCAATGTCCGTGGCTTGCGCGCTACGGCGCTCGCCTATTGTCTTTCAATGTTCTAGCCGTTCTAACTCGTGCGCGAAGGTACGGTATGGTTCGTGCACTAAGGCACTCGCCGAGTACAGTTATCCCATGTTCTTGCGGCTTGCGCACCGAGGCGCTCGCCTTTGCGATATCCAATGTTCCATAGCGACTCGTACGTTTGCCGTACGATTCATTTCAATTGTTCTATCTAGTGTTCGACACGCACTACGTTTATATCTTTATCGAGCCACGCCCGTGGCGTTGATAGGTTAACTCAGCATACAATGATATATTTGACTTATCGAATGAAGGAGTAAGAAGAAGTCAATCCTCCCACCTTGAGTCGATACGCCTTTCTCGTTTCGCCGAGCCGATGCGGCTCGATTTCATAACTTTATTGCACGGCCACTCTCCTGACTTAGCCATTCGAGCACTTCGTGCATATTGAGTTTGTACGTCCGATTTGCCTTAGCGTGCCAACGCTTCCGTCCGTCGCAAGGTGACGATTTGCTTTTGCGGACCCCTTACTGAATAAGACAAAAGATCGACCTCTAACATTTCAGCGTAAACGTATAGCCTGCACATGAAACCAACTAAAATCATTACTTACATCGATTTGGACTTGCGCTTTGGTCGATTCGATTTCTTAGAATCTTCGAGCCGTCTCAACGCACTTATCCTTCGAGGCAACGCGACGCTTCGCATCGATTCACTCGATGCATTCTTTGGGACAAGGCAACTCTTCGTATCGACTTAGTTTGATGCATTCCTCGGGACATCTCAACACTTTGTATCGATTCGCATCGATACGTAATCAGGTCAACGCAACTCTTCGAGTCAATGACTCAGTATAATGCACCGTGCGGAGCGGGGCATTACAGAATATACCACTCAAAACAAGGTTCATCCCGAACCGAAACCAATACTAAATTTCCAAGGGTTTCATTAGATCGTTCCACGATCTCGTCTCACTATCGTTTGGATCGTACAACTTAGTTTGAAATTATACACATATTTTAGGCGTCCTACCAATATATGTATTTCAACCAAGCTCAGTTGTAAGATATCGGAACAACGCAAACACGTAACATCTTATTTCTCAATAACTTGTCATCTCGTATTCTCGATCGGACTTGGGCTCTATCATAAGTTCTCGCAATTCTATTGCATATGCATATTGATACATACGCGATCCTCCAACGAAAGTCAAGGCAAACGATGCTATTCAAAAATCGTATTTCTCGCTTTGTATGTTTCATCGGGACTATCAATTCTACGCGTCGCGTCAAGCCGTCGCGCATCCGATCACAACGAGTCTCCGCAACGCCTTGCGTTCGGCATCACTATCCAACGATTTCTGATGTTTCACTTCGTATCCTATCTCGACATGATTCTCTTTTGTTGACTTGCAAAAGCATCAACATTCAGGACTACGTCCGCTAGGTGACTTACCTAGACACCATGCTCAAATCCTTCCGACGCAAGTTTAAATTGACATTGCACAAAGGCCACAATCTATCTGACATAACAGTTTATATTAAGGCGACGGTGCTCAAGACAACGATCGCCTTGACACGAGGTCTTTACGATACGCCTTACGTTTCGATTTCCTAACGAGTAGGAATTCACTAGCCAAATTTCCAACTTATCCGTCTCGCAACATTGAACTTAATTTTGATTCACGCAAGCTCAATTGCAAGGTGAATCCGAATCTAACGACATGACTCGTAAGTCATTCTCTTATCGTTCTCTCTCGTGCATCGCACGAATCTCGCAATCGCCTATCCGAATCACCAAGTTCGTTGGTGAATTTCTAGTTTGATCGTTGACCAACATAACCATTTATGCATTCATCCGACGAATACTCAAATCTAACTATATCATTCTCAATCGAAAGTTGTTCCAACCATTCTCGATCGTCTAGACTTATCGTCAACATGCGCCGTGTTATATTTGTTATCGGCGCAATCTCATATGCGATATCGCATGGGTCATCTTACGGTCTGCAGCCTTCAATTTGATTTGGCGGTCAAGTCTTCTAGGGTCAGCTGCCCCGAAGCTACGCTCGATAATTGTGGATCATCACCGAAGGACAGTTTACTACAAACCATGCTATATCTTATTTCGGAGCCAAATCACGTTCCGACGATTTCTACACGACTATCCAAATCCGTACATAACTATTTCTATCGGCGCAACTGATGCGCAACTATCCTCCGAGTAAAGTCATGCATTGCCGTCGATGATTCCGCAATTTACGAAACATCAACTCGTATCGAGTTCGAGTCTATCTTATTTCGCAGTCGACACACGAGATGCTATACGCATCGAGCAATCGTCGATGACTTATAGTCTCACCCTGATCAATCACAAAAATTTATGATCAACCAGTTCGTTTCATTCTCGTATCGTTACTTACAAAATTTCATAGCCCGAGGCACACTCTATTTTGTATTCTCGCATTGCTTACTTTTCTTTACGTATCGATCTCGATACGCCGTATCCATTTCGATAACGTAAGGGTCAACTTTGAATCCGTTTCAACGTCAACTTAACTCGCATCACATACATCCAAGTTCGCAACGAACTTTTCCATACGCATCGACTCGTTCTCCAAATTGCCGCATCCCGCTATGCTTCGATCGCGTAACTGAGTTACCGATTATCCAACATCGAACCCTCAAGTCATTCGATCTCGCCCTCTAAGTTTTGCGTGTTTCCAGTCGTACTCAAATGAGTTTCGCTGTAACATAACCAACTATTTCTTAAGCACGATTACTCGCGTCAACCAACTTTCTGACCGAAATCGCACATCGTTCGATTCGATTGCAATTTATATCGCCCAATATTTCTATCGAAATCGTAAGTCGTGCAATTCGATTCGCCTAGCCGAACATTTCTATCGAGATCGTAAGTCGTACGATTCGATTCGTCTCGCCCAACATTTCAATCGGGATCGCAGGTCGTGCGGTTCGATTTCAACGTTTCGAGTTTTCTATCCCGTCGATCCGATTGTTGCCTCAAGGCATAATCGTTTCGCTAGTTCCCGTCATTCGACCGACACATAAATTTTCAATCGAGATATCATTCAATGTAACAAGTCTCGCCTTACCGTTCTAACCGATCATCGAAGAACACTTGCATCAACATGCCGTCGTACAAATTCTCAATCGAGTCTCGGTGCTATCCCGTCTGTTGCGGACAAACCTTCCGCAATTCTCACAAAACGTCGATGCAATTCATCGCACAAGTGGTATTGCATATACCACTCGGAATCGAGCCATTCATTGCATCGGTGGTATGCCATATACCACCCGGAAATCAAGTTACTTCCGTCGCAACTTACTCTTTACGAACCGACGATCTCTTCCGACTCACGATTTCTGCAGTGATCGTGCTTGATCACAACCGTAACTCTGATTAATCAAAATCCGACGCAACTCGGCCAATGCATTCATTTGCCAACACAGCTCGGCGCGCAACCGAACCAATTTCTTTTCTCGATTTATAACTTTTATTTTCTTCCGTTGCATCTTGTGCAAAATTCACTTTCGATATCCGTTGCACTTCGTGCATCGATTATTTTGATACGCGTTGCACCACGTACAATAATTTTTACTTTCGCCATGCGTTGCACCACGTGCAACAATTTACTTTCAATACGTATTGCACATCGTGCAACGATTTATTTTCGATACGCATTGCACATCGTGCAACATTTCCTTTCCGACATTCAAAGTCAATGCTCAAATCTGTTTCAACACATTCGATATTGACTTATCGCTTTTCATCGCAAACGTACATTCGAAATCGATATGTGAATCCGTTCGACACATTCAATATCAACTTTCATTTATTTTTAACGCATCATTTACAATCAACGCGTGGCAATTGCTGCAGCAACATTCCACAACTATCATTTTATCGATGCAACCAACGTTTCTCGTATCGTTCGTTGTAACCAATGAATATTTCGAATTACAATTCACGACGTGTTGCATCCGCGGCAACAAATCCTTGAATTCACATCTCGCAACTCGTTGCACTTTCGGCATTCCAAGCCTCAACGCGTTCAAGCAATGCTTCGCCACGACAATCCATTCCCTGCACCCTGCATGAAGCTGGTGGGGGATCAGTACGTTCGTCCTCGCATGTACTGAAGCAAAGATCTTCTTTCCAAACCGACATTTTAATATTTATGTTGAATCATGCAACTTAGCTTATGATCTTGCTATGTTCTCCTTGGGGTCAATTTCATGGCATATTCAAAAACGTAAAGCATGGCAAGCATGTTATTCAATTTGCATAAGTAAACAGGTAAGCAATCTCGTGTTTGATTCGTGGCACAACTTACAATATCGACGCACCCGCCCTTGCAACCTATGCAAGGTGAATGCGCCAATCCGTTTTTCCTGTCATGTTATAAGTGCCCTCTATTCAGAATCCGTCCATGCAGGATATACGTATACCTTGCACTTCCAAACCCTTCGCCCTTATCTATATGAAGGTCACTAGCTTTTCGGGCTAGAATGGACTTATATTTATCGAATCGAAACATAAGACGATGTTAACTCTGTGCGGTTGCTAACCAACATCAGAGGCCACCGAAATAATCGCAGCAAGTGGCTTATCACATTCACCAGATGGTCGCTACCAATCTAAATAAAGTGCACCAACAATACCGTAAACGAATCCCTCCTAGGCCGAACGGTCCCAGCGCCCTGGCGCGCCGCGTTCGAGGGAATATCCATGCACGGACTTTTATATCTTTAAGTCCATTTGACCATGCAACGCATCTTATTTTCAAACAACCAAGCAAGTTCGCTTATCTCTATTTCAATTGGCACAACGCCCGAATGTTCTCAATGAACGCCCGAAGGCTGTGAACATTTCGAAGGACACCATGCCGCATTATCATCTCGCATTTCTTTTGTTAACTTTCTATGTTCTTACGCTTCATTCTTCGTTTCAATGTTTCAATGGCATCATGCCTTGTCACGACCCGCACCCTGAAGAGGGGCACGAGTACGTGGTTACGTCCAGCCTACGTCGCAGTATCGGCGGTAGAACGCTGTATATAGGGTCTGTAAATACTACGACTAAAACAGATAAATGTACATGTACAGTATATACACTCCGAATGGAGGTGACATAGCAATACAGTCTCAATCACATATATCAAACTAAGGTAGATAGCACAGAAAAGGAAAATACGATAGATAAACAGGAAACGAGTCCAAAATCTACAAGTCAGAGCTAACACAACATCCAGAGTCTCAGATAATATAAGTATAAGATACTACAAACTGAAATGTACTAGCTGGCTCGCAGGCCAGACAAACCTATCTAAACTAGGCTACTCAGGGTGAGCAAAGTCCAGTGGCTCTACCAATAAGCCATGGTCTAAATCTAGTCCATCAGACTCAACCCCATAGTAGGTCAGGCAGTCAGTCTCAGAGTCATCTGTAAAATTTGTCAACGGTATCCTGTCAGGAAAATGAGCAAGTACAAACACCAACAGCAGTTCCATATGAATTGACAAAAGCTATAAGAGACAGTATAATGAAATACAAGACAAGGATATATAAAGTACAGGGTAAAACCAGCAAGAAATGTATAATAGGTGTGAGTACTGAATAAAACAACAATACGTATGTAGGATTGCTTAGGAACTATCCGGGAGCCGAGTTACAACCCTTAAACCAAACAAGGACCGGGGTTGTAACTCTTCTCCCGAACAGAACTTAGCCTCCTAGGATAAATAAATATGAAAAGGTGCCTTGAATTATTAGTGCGTCATGTGATCGGTTTGGGAAACTTGTTCAAGCTTTCCATCTGACCGGCTACGAACAAATAACAAGTGTGAAACAACAAGTGTGAAGATAAGGCCGGTCACCATGAAAAGTTCAAGTAGCTATAAACAAGTGTCGAGTATAAGTGTGAAACAACAAGTGGGTATTTTGATCACACAACCACTAATAACTCCCCATTCCTGAATAGAATAAAAGATTCGGTCATAACACGTCATGACACGAGGTTTAAGAGCAGGAGATCAGTCCACTCCCAAGTCCATGTCTATACAAGTACAAGTAACAAATCGAGTCATGTACCAATATACCAAGTAATCCGGGAACAACATCTCATGACCGGATCTGACATATACTAGTCCGTGAAATATTATGTCTGAGAATCAAGTAAGACACTACAACTGAATCGGATATAGCAGATATCAAGACAATGAAAACTATCAGTAAATATACTCGCCTGTGGTCCTGAGCTGATAGGGTGAACAGACGCTCAGAGCGATCACAGACCTAAGATAAGATACTATGAGTCAAATAGGACTAAATACTGAAAAGGGAAGCTAATATAATCCATGAATGCAAGTCTTAGTCAAAACTAGGTCAATCTAGGTCAAACTGAGTCATACTAGGTCATACTGGCTCATACTGGGTCACACTAGGTCACTGGGAGTCAATCCAAGTCAAACTAGGTCGAACGGGGTCAAGGGTTGACTTACAGTTGACTTTTGGTCAAAAAGTCAACTCTGGTCAACTCTGGTCAACACTGAGTCAACCCTGGGTCAACCCTAGGTCAAACTAGTCTAATGTTGGCTAACAGTTGATTTTCAGTCAACTGGTCAACTCTGGTTTGGTTTCAGTCAAATCGGATCGCTTAAAGGCTAAGCTTGACTCTCGGTTGACTTTTGTTGACTTTTGGTCAAAAAGGTCAACCGACGTCAAAACTAGTCTTAGAGTACCATATTTGATCATTACCAACCACGGGAATCAAGTTCTAACTCTATCTTAGGCTTCTAACACAATTACCCTATTCCTAGGCAAAACTAGCATTTACCCTTCCAAGGTAAATCCCGATACCTTGTCCAAGCCCAATGAAACCCCGTAAATACCCATGGTACTAGCCTAGACTCCTTAGGGTATCTAGATATAAACCTATCTAAGGTTTACCTACCAAGAAATTTGGGTATCCTAGGTATCTAGGCTATGTTAGGATACGGGGTATCGATTTACCCTATTACCTTAACTATATCATGAATTTTACCCTCTTCTCTACCACACTCATCTACACCACTCACTCTCATGATACACTCACATATTTATCACTCTCATAGACTTCTCTATAGGTTTTTCCTATTAGCTATTTGCTATACACAAAATAGGCTCTCTCACACACACTCTCAACTCACAAATACACACACTCAAACTCACAACTACACTCACACACAAGGCCAATATGTGGACTGATTTGTGAGGCAAGTGGGAGCTGAAATGGGGGACTATTTTGTAGTGTTTTGGACTGATTTGAAGTGGTTATTATGGTGGTGTCATGGCCTAACAAGGACAGCCATATATGGAAATGTTTTGAGCTATTGTTGAGGCTAACAAAGGGTGATATTAGGAGTGTTCTTGAGGACAGCCAAGGGGGTTTTTCATGGGCTGTAAAGTGGGGTTTTTGGGGTTATAGGACAGCCATGTAGGGTGCTAAAATGGAATGATATTGGACTGTTAAAGGGGCAGCCATCAAGTGGTTTGAATGGACTGTTTTGACAGGTTTTTGAAGGCTAACATGACTGATATGTGGACATGTTTGGAGCTGTGCTTGGGGTGCATATTAGGACAGCTAAATGAGGCAGTTGGGGGCTGCTATGGGGGATGAATGCCCCCCCCACCTAACATGCTGAAATCAGCAGTAAAAACTGCTGCTATGGGGGCTGAATGAAGAGGAGTTTGGGGGCTGCAATTATGGACTGTTGGGACAGCCAAAAGGGGTTGTTAGGACAGTCCAAAGGGGGTTTTTATGGGCTGTAAATGGGGTCATATAAGGGCTGGAATGTGGCTGAAATATAGGGACTGTTTTGGGTGTTCCCCTCCTCCTTAGCACCACTCACTAATACTCCTCCTTAGCACCACTCACTAACACTCATCCCCTCTCAATCAATTCCTCAAACACTTCACATACACTTCTCTCTATCACTCTCTAATCTCAATCTCAATCTTCACTCTCTCAAACTCAAACTCTCGATCTCAAACTCTCTCATCCCATTCTCCTCTAAAACACTCACCTCTCTAACTCACACATAAACACACACGCAAAAACACATACTCTCACACTCATAACATCAAACACCTATCCCTCACTACTAACACAATACACACACATGGCTCACCCATGTGGCCGGCCACCTATGGCCTCTCCCCCACCAACACAAACACCACACCACAACCATAAATATATACACTAATATATATAAGCCATATATATATATATATATATATATATATATATATATATATATATATATATATATATATATATATATATATATACAATAGGAAATATGAATATGATACATGGAAAAATACATTCTCAAAACATGTAAAAATCTGGAATCAAGTTAGAATAGCATCAAAACAACACACCAATAATTCTACAAGTGTCCAAATAGAGTTTTTTCCATTAGGACACAATCCTACATATTGGACACCTCTAAAAATGTCCAAAAGGACACAAAATGGTCTCTAATGGAGACACAACCATGGGACACATTCCTATGGGTTCCTAACCATTCTACATGAGAGGGAAAACTAATTTAGAGAAGAGTTTTTACCTATTTGGAGATGGAACAATGGTGAGCTCTCAAAAATGGAAGAAACCCTTGGAGAAGAAGAAGAAGAAGTGGATGAGAATAAAAGAAAGTGGTTTTCTCTCTCCTACCCACCCCTACACAATGTGGCCAGCCAAAGCAAGCCCAAACCCCCTTTTTCACTAATTACAAGTTTGCCCTCCTATTGTTTTATTAGCTCCTTACAAGGTTGCTTAGGGTTTGGGGGTTAAAAATGTAAATCTAAAGTTCTAATTAGGTCTAACCTAATCTATGGGGTCATGATTAATCCCTCTAACTTTTGATGGTAATATTATGGGCCATGGCTAGCTAGTGTGTGGGCCCGCTAAGGTCAAAACTACCCCGGGTTCCCGAAATAAGTCAAAACAAGTCGAAATGAGTTGAAATTCGAACCCGATTCAAATAACCCCAAAATAATACAAATAATAAATAAATAATTCCAAAATAATTTTTAAAGTGGAAAATTATCAAAATACCCCTGTTTATGAAAACTGTGGGTGACAAATCTATCCACCTTAAAAAAAATTCGTCCTCGAAATTAAAACCAAACAATAGTAAAATCTCAAATTCACAAGTCATGGCTAAAAATTTAAAATGATTTAAAAATCTCAAAATTAAAACATGAATTAAATGACTAAATTTATAAAATTTAAAATTACTCTCAAATATAAGTCTATCCACCTTAAAAGAATCATCCAAAGACTCAAAACAAAATAAACACAGAAAATTCATGCAATTTGATAATCGTATGCGTCTGTCCAATAATCATGATACTCAGAATCTCCGTCATGCCAGTGAGCAAGGCTACGATAATCACAGAGTCCTCAACTACGGTACATACCTCTAAAATCATGGTATTTAAAATTTTCGCATTGCCGCTAGCTTGGCAGCGAAAACCTTAAATTCCTACACCCTAGGAATACGTCCATAGTCCGACTATATGTCCTCACTCTGCTTGCTAGCATGACCCTAGAGGATTCTAAAATCTTATAATCGAGGCGACCTAGCACATACGACTTATCCCAGAAAATATCACATCACAAGAACAAAATTTCATCCAACGAGCAAAGAACAGATAGAATCGAAGTTCAAGACAGTTTATGAGGAAGCAATGCAAAAATGAGATCGAAAGATTGGAACCTGCTATCTGCTCTGCTACTGCCTGAGTGGGCTCAACTGTCATGGCGAAAGCTCGCCCCTGCTGGCCTCCTCTAGCCTGCCGTACTCTATCCTGGCTTGCCTGTCTGGCTGCACGGACAGCACAGTCCCTCATCTGGTGATCTGGAGCTCCATAGAACAGACAAACTCCCAGCCTCAATCTACAGACCTCCCCGGTGTGCCCTATCTTCTTGCAGAAGGCACACTGGATGGCCTGCCTCTGGCCCTGTCCCTGGTGCTGCTGGGCACGTGCTGGTGCCTGCTGAAACTGCAACTGAGGCTGCTGCTGCTGAAACTGCCTCTGCTGGAAATGTGGGCGCTTCGCTGGCCCTGCACTCAAACTAGCTCCAAGAGCGTCGCTGCTCCTCTTCGGCCTGAGGCCGAAGTCCTTCTCTGCAATCTGAGCCTCCATAAGGATCTGTTCGAAGGTCGCATCTCGTCGTCCAGATGTGCGAGTGCGCACTGCATGATTGAGACCCCTCCTGAACTTTCGGGCCTTGCATCCGTCATCCTGAACCAAACTGGGTGCAAATCTGCTCAAACGGAAGAACTCCGCTGAGTACTCGTCCACCGACGAGTTCCCCTGCACCAAACTGGCAAACTGTCCCTCCAAAGCTGTCAAGGCTACATCTGGGTAGAACTTCTCCTTAAAGAGTTTCCTGAAGTCCTCCCAAGACAATCCTCTCACTGACGCACGCGGATCCGTGCGGTACCAAGTCAACGCTATATCGAAGAACTGGCTCGCTGCAGATGTCACCCACAGACCTCTCGGGACCTCTGCCAACTCCAGACTCCGCTGGACATCCTCTAGCCAGTCGTCCGCGTATAGGATACCCTCGGTACCCTTGAACTCTCGCGGGTTCATCTTCCTGAAGTGGAGGTGTGTACCGGGCCTCCCCTGACCTTGTTGTTGTACTGGTGCTCCCTGTACTGTAGTCTGTGCACCTCTCTCCACTGCTGCCATAGCTAGCTGATGCGAGTTCTCCATGGTCTGTCGCAGTACCTCTGCCTGACGGTGCTGTGCCTCTGCCTGTGCTCTCTGTGTCTGCAACATCTGCTGCAGAAGGGCCATCATCCCCTGAGTGTCAGCCGGTAGCTGAGGCGGCGGTGGAAGAATGTCTGGGATGACCATGGACGGTCTTGCTGTCGGAGGTGGAAGACCACCTGAAACCGTCGCTGCCGCTCCCCGCCTGAAGGGCAGGGACTGATATGGCAGCTCCCTGAACTGCAGCTCCCCCAGCTGGAGGTGGAAGACCTCCGAGAACTGCCGCTGCTACTCCTGCCTGAAGGGCAGGGACTGAGGCTACTGCTCTCTCGACTGCTGCTCCCGTAGCCGGAGGTGGAAGACCTCATGGATCTGACCTCTCTGGAACTGTACTGGGTCCTGCCGCCTGACAACGAGTCACCGTCATCCTGAAGATGAATTGAACCCAAGAGATCAATATGGCACAAGATAAGATATTATCAAAGGAGGACAATTGAATTCAAATACAAGAAGAGTTGTCATGGTAATCAAAAGATCAAAAATTTCCTAAAATGTGATTGAGTAACTATTATCATCCCTAGATCCTACATTCTAGTCGTAGACTCGTAATTAGCACTCTAAGTCGAGCACCATTACGAGATCGCACTAATTACGACTCTGACCTGCATGGGCCACCACAAAAACGTGTCACGACCCGCACCCTGAAGAGGGGCACGAGTACGTGGTTACGTCCAGCCTACGCCGCAGTATCGGCGGTAGAACGCTGTATATAGGGTCTGTAAATACTACGACTAAAACAGATAAATGTACCTGTACAGTATATACACTCCGAATGGAGGTTACATAGCAATACAGTCTCAATCACATATATCAAACTAAGGTAGATAGCACAAAAAAGGAAAATACGATAGATAAACAAGAAACGAGTCCAAAATCCACAAGTCAGAGCTAACACAACATCTAGAGTCTCAGATAATATAAGTATAAGATACTATAAACTGAAATGTACTAGCTGGCTCGCAGGCCAGATAAACCTATCTAAACTAGGCTACTCAGGGTGAACAAAGTCCAGTGGCTCTACCAATAAGCCACGGTCTAAATCTAGTCCATCAGACTCAACCCCATAATGGTCGGGCAGTCAGTCTCAGAGTCATCTGTAAAATTTGTCAACGGTATCCTGTCAGAAAAATGAGCAAGTACAAACACCAACAGCAGTTCCATATGAATTGACAAAAGCTATAAGAGACAGTATAATGAAATACAAGACAAGGATATGTAAAGTACAGGGTAAAACCAGCAAGAATGTATAATAGGTGTGAGTACTGAATAGAACAACAATATGTATGTAGGATTGCTTAGGAACTATCCGGGAGCCGAGTTACAACCCTTAAACCAAATAAGGACCGGGGTTGTAACTCTTCTCCCAAACAGAACTTAGCCTCCTAGGATAAATAAATAAGAAAAGGTGCCTTGAATTATTAGTGCGTCATGTGATCGGTTTGGGAAACATGTTTAACTTTCCATCTGACCGGCTACGAACAAATAACAAGTGTGAAACAACAAGTGTGAAGATAAGGCCGATCACCATGGAAAGTTCAAGTAGCTATAAACAAGTGTCGAGTACAAGTGTGAAACAACAAGTGGGTATTTTGATCACACAACCACTAATAACTCCCCCTCCCCGAATAGTATAAAAGATCCGGTCATAACACGTCATGATACGAGGTTTAAGAGCAGGTGATCAGCCCACTCCCAAGTCCATGTCTATAAAAGTACAAGTAACAAATCGAGTCATGTACCAATATACCAAATAATCCGGGAACAATATCTCATGACCGGATCCGACATATACTAGTCCGTAAAATATCGTGTCTGAGAATCAAGTAAGACACTACAACTGAATCGGATATAGCAGATATCAAGACAATGAAAACTATCAGTGAATGTACTCGTCTGTGGTCCTGAGCTGATAGGGTGAACAGACGCTCAGAGCGATCACAGACCTAAGATAAGATACTATGAGTCAAACAGGACTAAATACTGAAAAAGGAAGCTAATATAATCCATGAATGCAAGTCTTAGTCAAAACTAGGTCAATCTAGGTCAAACTGAGTCATACTAGATCATACTGGCTCATACTGGGTCACACTAGGTCACTGGGAGTCAATCCAAGTCAAACTAGGTCGAACGGGGTCAAGGGTTGACTTACAGTTGACTTTTGGTCAAAAAATTAACTCTGGTCATCTCTGGTCAACACTGAGTCAACCCTGGGTTAACCCTAGGTCAAACTAGTCTAATGTTGACTAACAGTTGATTTTCAGTCAACTAGTCAACTCTGGTTTGGTTTCGGTCAAATCGGGTCGCTTAAAGGCTAAGTTTGACTCTCGGTTGACTTTTGTTGACTTTTGGTCAAAAAGGTCAATCGACGTCAAAACTAGTCTTAGAGTACCATATTTGATCATTACCAACCACGGGAATCAAGTTCTAACTCTATCTTAGGCTTCTAACATAATTACCCTATTCCTAGGCAAAACTAGCATTTACCCTTCCAAGGTAAATCCCGATACCTTGCCCAAGCCCAAGGAAACCCCGTAAATACCCATGGTACTAGCCTAGACTCCTTAGGGTATCTAGATATCAACCTATCTAAGGTTTACCTACCAAGAAATTTGGGTATCCTAGGTATCTAGGCTATGTTAGGATACGGGGTATCGATTTACCCTATTACCTTAACTATATCATGAATTTTACCCTCTTCTCTACCACACTCATCTACACCACTCACTCTCATGATACACTCACATATTTATCACTCTCATAGACTTCTCTATAGGTTTTTCCTATTAGCTATTTGCTATACACAAAATAGGCTCTCTCACACACACTCTCAACTCACAAATACACACACTCAAACTCACAACTACACTCACACACAAGGCCAATATGTGGACTGATTTGTGAGGCAAGTGGGAGCTGAAATGGGGGACTGTTTTGTAGTGTTTTGGACTGATTTGAAGTGGTTATTATGGTGGTGTCATGGCCTAACAAGGACAGCCATATATGGAAATGTTTTGAGCTATTGTTGAGGCTAACAAAGGGTGATATTAGGAGTGTTCTTGAGGACAGCCAAGGGGGTTTTTCATGGGCTGTAAAGTGGGGTTTTTGGGGTTATAGGACAGCCATGTAGGGTGCTAAAATGGACTGATATTGGACTGTTAAAGGGGCAGCCATCAAGTGGTTTGAATGGACTGTTTTGACAGGTTTTTGAAGGCTAACATGACTGATATGTGGACATGTTTGGAGCTGTGCTTGGGGTGCATATTAGGACAGCTAAATGAGGCAGTTGGGGGCTGCTATGGGGGATGAATGCCCCCCCCCCCACCTAACATGCTGAAATCAGCAGTAAAAACTGCTGCTATGGGGGCTGAATGAAGGGGAGTTTGGGGGCTGCAATTATGGACTGTTGGGACAGCCAAAAGGGGTTGTTAGGACAGTCCAAAGGGGGTTTTTATGGGCTGTAAATGGGGTCATATAAGGGCTGGAATGTGGCTGAAATATAGGGACTGTTTGGGTGTCCCTCCTCCTTAGCACTCAACTAATACCTTAGCACCACTCACTAACACTCATCCCCTCTCAATCAATTCTCAAACACTTCACATACACTTCTCTCTATCACTCTCTAATCTCAATCTCAATCTTCACTCTCTCAAACTCAAACTCTCGATCTCAAACTCTCTCATCCCATTCTCCTCTAAAAAACATCACCTCTCTAACTCACATAAACACACACACAAAAAACATACACTCACACTCATAACATCAACACCTATCCCTCACTACTAACACAATACAACACATGGCTCACCCATGTGGTCGGCCACCTATGGCCTCTCCCCACCAACACAAACACCACCACAACCAAATATATACACTAATATATATAATATATATATATATATATATTATCTATATATATATATATATATAATATATATATATATTATATATATATATTTTTACATAATATATATACACATATATTATAATATATATATATATATATATATATATATTTTATTTTATTATAATATATATATAAAATATATTATATATATAATATATATATAATATATATATATATATATATATTATATATATATATTATATAGATATATATATATTAGTGTATATATTTATGGTTGTGGTGTGGTGTTTGTGTTGGTGGGGGAGAGGCCATAGGTGGCCGACCACATGGGTGAGCCATGTGTGTGTATTGGGTTAGTAGTGAGGGATAGGTGTTTGATGTTATGAGGTGAGTGTATGTGTTTTGTGGTGTGTTTATGTGTGAGTTAGAGAGGTGAGTGTTTTAGAGGAGAATGGGAGAGAGTTTGAGATCGAGAGTTGAGTTGAGAGAGTGAAGATTGAGATTGAGATTAGAGAGTGATAGAGAGAAGTGTATGTGAAGTGTTTGAGGAATTGATTGAGAGGGGATGAGTGTTAGTGAGTGGTGCTAAGGAGGAGTATTAGTGAGTGGTGCTAAGGAGGAGGGGAACACCCAAACAGTCCCTATATTTCAGCCACATTCCAGCCCTTATATGACCCATTTAAGCCATAAAACCCCCTTTGGACTGTCCTAACAACCCTTTTGGCTGTCCCAAACAGTCCATAATTGCAGCCCCCAAACTCCCTTCATTCAGCCCCCATAGCAGCAGTTTTTACTGCTGATTTCAGCATGTAGGTGGGGGGGGGGGCATTCATCCCCCATAGCAGCCCCCAACTGCCTCATTTAGCTGTCCTATATGCACCCAAGCACAGCTCCAAACATGTCCACATATCAGTCATGTTAGCCTTAAAAACTGTCAAACAGTCCATTCAAACCACTTGATGGCTGCCCCTTTAACAGTCCAATATCAGTCCATTTTAGCACCCTACATGGCTGTCCTATAACCCAAAAACCCCACTTTACAGCCCATGAAAAACCCCCTTGGCTGTCCTCAAGAACTCCTAATATCACCCTTTGTTAGCCTCAACAATAGCTCAAAACATTTCCATATATGGCTGTCCTTGTTAGGCCATGACACCACCATAATAAACCACTTCAAACAGTCCAAAACACTACAAAACAGTCCCCCATTCAGCTCCACTTGCCTCACAAATCAGTCCACATATTGGCCTTGTGTGTGGTGTAGTTGTGAGTTTGAGTGTGTGTTTTGTGAGTTGAGAGTGTGTGTGAGAGAGCCTATTTGTGTATAGCAAATAGCTAATAGGAAAAACCTATAGAGAAGTCTATGAGAGTGATAAATATGTGAGTGTATCATGAGAGTGAGTGGTGAGATGAGTGTGTAGAGAAGAGGGTAAAATTCATGATATAGTTAAGGTAATAGGGTAAATCGTACCCCGTATCCTAACATAGCCTAGATACCTAGGATACCCAAATTTGGTAGGTAAAACCTTAGATAGGTTGATATCTAGATACCCTAAGGAGTCTAGGCTAGTACCATGGGTATTACGGGGTTTCCTTGGCTTGGGCAAGGTATCGGGATTTACCTTGGAAGGGTAAATGCTAGTTTTGCCTAGGATAGGGTAAATGTTAGAAGCCTAAGATAGAGTTAGAACTTGATTCCGTGGGTGGTAATGATCAAATATGGTACTCTAAGACTAGTTTTGACGTCGATTGACCTTTTTGACCAAAAGTCAACAAAAGTCAACCGAGAGTCAAACTTAGCCTTAAGCGACCCGATTTGACCGAAACCAACCAGAGTTGACTAGTTGACTGAAAATCAACTGTTAGTCAACATTAGACTAGTTTGACCTAGGGTTAACCCAGGGTTGACTCAGTGTGACCAGAGATGACCAGAGTTAATTTTTTGACCAAAAGTCAACTGTAAGTCAACCCTTGACCCCGTTCGACCTAGTTTGACTTGGATTGACTCCCAGTGACCTAGTGTGACCCAGTATGAGCCAGTATGATCTAGTATGACTCAGTTTGACCTAGATTGACCTAGTTTTGACTAAGACTTGCATTCATGGATTATATTAGCTTCCTTTTCAGTATTTAGTCTGTTTGACTCATAGTATCTTATCTTAGGTCTGTGATCGCTCTGAGCGTCTGTTCACCCTATCAGCTCAGGACCACAGAGAGCGTACATTCACTGATAGTTTTCATTGTCTTGATATCTGCTATATCGATTCAGTTGTAGTGTCTTACTTGATTCTCAGACACGATATTTTACGGAAGTATATGTCGGATCCGGTCATGAGATATTGTTCCCGGATTATTTGGTATATTGGTACATGACTCGATTGTTACTTGTACTTTTATAGACTGGATGGGAGTGGGCTGATCACCTGCTCTTAAACCTCGTATCATGACGTGTTATGACGGATCTTTATACTATTCGGGGAGGGGAGTATTAGTGGTGTGTGATCAAAATACCCACTTGTTGTTTCACACTTGTACTCGACACTTGTTTATAGCTACTTGAACTTTCCATGGTGATCGGCTTATCTTCACACTTGTGTTTCACACTTGTTATTGTTCGTAGCCGGTCAGATGGAAAGTTAAACATGTTTCCCAAAACCGATCACATGACGCACTAATAATCAAGGCACCTTTTCTATTTATTTATCCTAGGAGGCTAAGTTCTGTTTGGGAGAAGAGTTACAACCCGGTCCTATTGGTTTTAAGGGTTGTAACTCGGCTCCCGGATAGTTCCTAAGCAATCCTACATACATATTGTTGTCTATTCAGTACTCACAATTATACATTCTTGCTGGTTTACCCTGTACTTTACATATCCTTGTCTTGTATTTCATTATACTGTCTCTTATAGCTTTTGTCAATTATATGGAACTGCTGTTGGTGTTGTACTTTCATTTTCTGACAGGATACGTTGACAAAATTTACAGATGACTCTGAGACTGATGCCCGACCATTATGGGGTTGAGTTGATGGACTAGATTTAGACCGTGGCTTATTGGTAGAGCCACTGGACTTTGTTCACCCTGAGTAGCCTAGTTTAGATAGGTTATCTGGCCTGCGAGCCAGCTAGTTACATTTCAGTTTATAGTATCTTATACTTATTATCTGAGACTCTAGATGTTGTGTTAGCTCGACTTGTGGATTTTGGACTCGTTTCTTGTTATCTATCGTATTTTCCTTTTTTGTGCTATCTACCTTAGTTTGATATATGTGATTGAGACTGTATTGCTAATGTAACCTCCATTCGGAGTGTATATACTGTACAGGTAACATTTATTGTTTTAGTCGTAGTATTTACAGACCTATATACAGCGTTCTACCGCCGATACTGCGGCGTAGGCTGGAGTAACCACGTACTCGTGCCCTCTTCAGGGTGCGGGTCGTGACACGTTTTTGTGGTGGCCCATGCAGGTCAGAGTCGTAATTAGTGCGATCTCGTAATGGTGCTCGACTTAGAGTGCTAATTACGAGTCTACGACTAGAATGTAGGATCTAGGGATGATAATAGTTACTCAATCACATTTAGGAAATTTTTGATCTTTTGATTACCATGACAACTCTTCTTGTATTTGAATTCAATTGTCCTCCTTTGATAATATCTATCTTGTGCCATATTGATCTCTTGGGTTCAATCATCTTCAGGATGACGGTGACTCGTTGTCAGGCGGCAGGACCCAGTACAGTTCCAGAGAGGTCAGATCCATGAGGTCTTCCACCTCCGGCTACGGGAGCAGCAGTCGAGAGAGCAGTAGCTCAGTCATGCCCTTCAGGCCAGGAAGAGTAGCAGCGCGGCAGTTCTCGGAGGTCTTCCACCTCCAGCTGGGGGAGCTGCAGTTCAGGGAGCTGCCATATCAGTCCTGCCTTCAGGCGGGAGCGGCACAGCGACGGTTTCAGGTGGTCTTCCACCTCCGACAGCAAGACCGTCCATGGTCATCCCAGACATTCTTCCACGCCGCCTCAGCTACCGGTGACACTCAGGGGATGATGGCCTTCTGCAGCAGATGTTGAGACACAGAGAGCACAGGCAGAGGCACAGCACCGTCAGGCAGAGGTACTGCGACAGACCATGGAGAACTCGCATCAGCTAGCTATGGCAGCAGTGGAGAGAGGTGCACAGACTACAGTACAGGGAGCACCAGTACACACAACAAGGTCAGGGAGAGGCCCGGTACACACCTCCACTTCAGGAAGATGAACCCGCGAGAGTTCAAGGGTACCGAGGGTATCCTATACGCGGACGACTGGCTAGAGGATGTCCAGCGGAGTTGGAGTTGGCAGAGGTCCCGAGAGGTCTGTGGGTGACATCTGCAGCGAGCCAGTTCTTCGATATAGCGGTGACTTGGTACCGCACGGATCCGCGGGTCAGTGAGAGGATTGTCTTGGAGGACTTCAGGAAACTCTTTAAGAGAAGTTCTACCCAGATGTAGCCTTGACAGCTTTGGAGGGACAGTTGCAGTTTGGTGCAGGGGAATCGTCGGTGGACGAGTACTCAGCGGAGTTCTTCCGTTTGAGCAGATTTGCACCAGTTTGGTTCAGGATGACGGATGCAAGGCCGAAAGTTCAGGAGGGGTCTCAATCATGCAGTGCGCACTCGCACATCTGGACGACGAGATGCGACCTTCGAACAGATCCTTATGGAGGCTCAGATTGCAGAGAGAAGGACTTCGGCTCAGGCCGAAGAGGAGCAGCGACGCTCTTGGAGCTTTGAGTGCAGGGCCAGCGAAAGCGCCCACATTTAGCAGAGGCAGTTTCAGCAGCAGCAGCATCAGTTGCAGTTTCAGCAGGCCAGCACGTGCCCAGCGCACCAGGGACAGGGCCGAGGCAGGCCATCCAGTGTGCCTTCTGCAAGAAGATAGGGCACCGGGGAGGTCTGTAGATGAGGCTGGGAGTTTGTTGTTCTATGGAGCTCCAGATCACCAGAGGGGATGTGCTGTCCGTGCAGCCAGAACAGGAGCCAGGATAGAGTACGGCAGGCTAGAGGAGGCCAGCAGGGGCGAGCTTTCGCCATGACAGTTGAGCCCACTCAGGCAAGTAGAGAGCAGATAGCAGGTTCCAATCTTTCGATCATTTTGCATTGCTTCATAAACTGTCTTGAACTTCGATTCTATCTGTTCGTTGCGGTGGATGAAATTTTGTTCTTGTGATGTGATATTTTCTGGGATAAGTCGTATGTGCTAGGTCGCCTCGATTATAAGATTTTAGAATCCTCTAGGTCATGCTAGCAAGCAGAGTGAGGACATATAGTCGGACTATGGACGTATCCTAGGGTGTAGGAATTTAAGGTTTTCGCTGCCAAGCTAGCGGCAATGCGAAAATTTTAAATACCATGATTTTAGAGGTATGTACCGTAGTTGAGGACTCTGTGATTATCGTAGCCTTGCTCACTGGCATGACGGAGATTCTGAGTATCATGATATTGGACAGACGCATACGATTATCAAATTGCATGAATTTTCTGTGTTATTTTGTTTGAGTCTTTGGATGATTCTTTTAAGGTGGATAGACTTTATTTGAGAGTAATTTTAAATTTATAAATTTAGTCATTTAATTCATGTTTTAATTTTGAGATTTTTAAATCATTTTAAATTTTAGCCAGATGGAATTTGAGATTTTACTTGTTTGGTTTTAATTTCGAGGACGAATTTTTTTAAGGTGGATAGATTTGCACCCACAGTTTTCATAACAGGGGTATTTTGATAATTTTCCACTTTAAAATTATTTTGGAATTATATTATTATTTGTATTATTTTGGGGTTATTTGAATCGGGTTCGAATTTCAACTCATTTCGATTGTTGATTATTTCGGGAACCCGGGGTAGTTTTGACCTTAGCGGGCCCACACACTAGCTAGCCATGGCCCATAATATTCCATCAAAGTTAGAGGGATTAATCATGACCCATAGATTAGGTTAGACCTAATTAGAACTTAGATTTACATTTTTAACCCCCAAACCTAAGCAACTTGTAAGGAGCTAATAAAACAATAGGAGGGCAAATTGTAATTAGTGAAAAAGGGGGTTTGGGCTGTTGGCTGGCCACATTGTGTAGGGGTGGGTAGGAGAGAGAAAACCACTTTCTTTTATTCTCATCCACTTCTTCTTCTTCTTCTCCAAGGGTTCTTCCATTTTTGAGAGCTCACCATTGTTCCATCTCCAAATAGGTAAAAACTCTTCTCTAAATTAGTTTTCCTCTCGTAGAATGGTGGAACCCATAGGAAGTGTCCCATGGTTGTGTTCCATTAGAGACCATTTTGTGTCCTTTTGGACATTTTTAGAGGTGTCCATATGTAGGATTGTGTCCTAATGGAAAAAACTCTATTTGGGAACTGTAGAATTATTGGTGTGTTGTTTTGATGTATTCTAATTGATTCCAGATTTACATGTTTTGAGAATGTATTTTCCATGTATCATATTCATATTTCCTATTGTATATATTATATATATATATAATATATATATATATAATATTATATATAATATATATATATATATATGGCTTATATATA
>JANAVB010024721.1:0-37428 GCA_029216955.1 Iris pallida
AAAATTTTGATTGTTTATGAGATTTTTATGGATTCGTGAATTATGAACTATTGATTTCAATAGTAGGATTTGAACGATAAGTTTTGGAAAAAGTTAGTAGTAACATGGTAAAATTTTACTTTGAGATTATTAAAGAAATAAATTGTTAGCCATAATCTAATTGGGCAGCTTAGAGTAAATATAATTTTGGTGGTTTATTGTTTTTTTAAAATTTTATTAAGAGACTTTTTGAGGAAACTCCAGTTAAATTTTTTACCACTAAGATAACTCTAATGAGTTAGGAGTATTCCATACTAATTGTCATATCCCTCACGACCATGATAGTAGTGTACATACAAGTGTTGTTAGTCATCTCCAAGATCATATGGTTATACTCCAATCTTGACTCCCTCGACATTCCCTCAAATCTAGATTTTATCGTGACTTTCTAACCATTTGAAACTTGAGAAATAATTGGATTGTTCCTTGATCATACCCCATCAAGTGGCTATCATATCTCTAGAAATGGTATTCCTAACTTATTTTCCCTTGAACTACTAGAATCTGAATTATCATTATTTCATGCGTTAACTTGGTCATTTACTTTGTGCGTTAATCATTATTTCATGAATTCCTACTTTCTATTTAAATTATTTTGTGTCCCTTACCGTGGCTTGAATATTTGGAGTACAACACTAGACTTTTTCAGCCAACAAAATTCATATGCAAGACCTAGACGAGCCCACCTTCATGTAGGTATATCACGTGCCACTAAAACACGTCTCCTTGTACTCTAATTTCATGTTACGACTTTCGGGTCAAAAAGACTGGACTCTAATCCCTACCGTGAAACCAATGTACTTTTTAGCTATAGATGAGACTCGACCTCGACTCAATTCTTTCGAGCCGATATATGATTTTGTTCTACTCAATTCCTTACATGCTTAACCTTGCATTTTATCTTGATTGGTGGACCTATCACACTATTAGTTTAATTCTTGTAAGTTGGGTAGAATATCTCACTACCTAACAAACCCTTTTTCCTAATGAACCATATTGATAAGTTCATTTGGACTATAACACTTAGAGGACCCTAACTTATCTAGTCAACCAAGCCGACTGCACGGGCCCAAATTTTGGGCGGAACTTAGATTTTATAAGATGATGGACTATTTGATTTCTTTCATCATTACCTTTACTTATTATTTTATCTACCTATGATGCTAGAATAGATTAGCTTTGCAAGCTTATTCTTTATCAAGCTTGATCATGACATATGTTTAATGTGGGCGTCCACTAATACATTGTCTAATCAGAACCAACGTATTATGGTCTGATCAACCATAGTGCACTTGGTTCATTTTTTTTTGTATATTGTTCAATGTGGATAGAGAGATAGCTAAACCTGGCCATAGAGTCTCATCCGCGACTGCCTTGACAATTCTACTTGAAATTTTTCTATCGTCTTTGAACCACTTATCCGTATTCAATAATATCTTCTTCAAACTCATTATTATTCGTCTTTCGCCTATATTAGAAAGACAAACACTCATACTTGATATCCCCTTTAGTTTCCCTATCACCTATGGCCACGTGTAGTTAGCCATTACCAACTCATGGTTATATCCTCGTCTTAAAACTTTTCGTCCTATTCCTCGACCATATATCTTCTACCGTGACCCCTAATCACTGGAATGATTCCTATCATCCTTTCATTTGTGCCCTCAACCTAGACACTTACCATGCAACCTTCTCCGAAGAGCCCTATCCCCCAAGTCCCCAAAATATCCACTTAAGCTACTCCCATCGTACTATCATGATTTTTTTACCTTGACTAGCAACCCTCGTTCAGTTCCAAAATCGTGAATTATTTTGTCGTTATCGAAATCACGATTTTTTAAGCATATTTGTCGTTTCGTTGCCTCGCCCAATGATTTGTGTTGCCTTACCCTCGTACCTTCTCTCCCCCTACTTATTCTTAATTTCGAGGATGAAATTCTTGTAAGTTGGGTAGAATGTAAACCCCCTAAATTTTTACTTTAATTTTTTTTATACAAATTGAGTAGGTGCGAGGTACATATTTTTGTAAAAATATTTTATTTTAGAAGCTTGAATTTTAAAATAATAAATAATAAATATTTATTTTCGATTACTTAAAGTTGTAAAATGCGCCGCATTTGAAATTTCCAAAACTTATTTTAGAAAAACTATGTTTCGCTGCATATGAGGTGCATAAATTTAGATTTCATATATATACGTCTATTTTTGAAATTAATTAATATTAATATTTTATTAATCAAAAAGTTATTTAAAAATACTTATTTTCGAAATTATTATTATTGGTATTTTTGGAAAATATATCTGAAAATTTTTGTGGCCATTTTAAATCTTGATTTGATTTTATGGTTTTAAATTTAAAAAGTTTAAAGGTATAATTTATATTTATATTTGAGTTTAGATGATCTAGAATCAAATTTGAATTTAATTTAAATTTAGATTTGATTTATTTGAATTAAAATTTATATTATCTATTTGGGATTTAATCAAATCTCAATCCATATCCAACTGGAAATTTTCACATCCTATAAATAGGCAGGTACTCCTCCATAATTTCATCAAACGAGTTCCACAACGAAAGTGTGCATCGTGTCCGTGTCTCCTTTCCATCCATTGATTATTTTACATATACAATATTTCGTCCCACCCGACAAACTAGGCCTCGACACCATCCGTGTCACATAGTCAGACCACCCGATCCTTTCTCTGTCGTGTCGGACAGTCCCGACACGCCGATACGAAATCCAATACACCCAATCCTAACCCTACCACCGTTGCCGCCATATCCAGACCACCACCATCATCGTCATCACCACCACCACCGTTTTGCCACCAAAGGCAGCAACCCAACTCCGGCGAGCCAGAATCCACACGTCCCGTCGTCTCCGGCTAAATTCCTAAAATCCACCCCGGTCAAATCCACGCCACCAAAAATCCGCAAGAGCAGAAGGAGAAGAGGAGGGAAGCGGAACCTCACCTTCGCCGACCCGGCCTCGCCGCTTGCGCGCCCTTCCGCGGCGCTGCTAGCTGTCGTCTCCCGACCAAGCCCGACCGTCGAGCGCCCATCAACTCCGGCGTCGGCGAGTACCACCGTGCCGCCTCCAGCGTCTCCTCTCCGGTCAGCCGCACCAGTAGGCACCCTCCTCGCCTCGAAACCTCGGCCATCGAGACCGACGAACGTCGCAGAAAGCCCATCCTCCCGCGCCACCGCTGGAAAACCCTAGATCCCAAATCGCCTCTCCGTGCCTCTGCGGCCACACCATCTTGTCCGGAGAGCTCCGGCGGAACCGCGGACCCGCCGTGCCGCGCAGGAGCTAACCCAGGCATCCGCTCCTAGCCGACGTCCCCGCACCAGATATAAACGCCGCCCGCACGTGTGACCGAAAGCCGCCGGTGAGATCCTCAGCCACAGTGCTAGGCTGCGCCACCCGCCCTTCCGTGCCGGGTTGTCTTTCCATCACCGCGCCCTTCGTTCGGAGCAACGAACCCTCCGCCGCCGTCACTTCTCCTCAGTGGCCGCGTCGTTCCCCCCTACGCCGCTCCGCTTCCGCGACCGCCCCGCCGGTGGGCCAACACTTCCTCCTCGTTGTCGTCGTCCCGACCAGCGGCGTCGCCGAGCGCCGACCTCCGGCGTCGCACACCGCGCTCCGTCGCTCTCCCGTCGACGAAACCCCCTAGGTAAACCCCTTTTCCCAAATCTCTCACTCTCTCTCTTCTGTATAGAAAAGTTAGGATAAGGTTTTCAAAGATTATTATTATTATTATTATTATTATTATTATTATTATTATTATTATTATTATTATTATTATTATTTCTGTTATTATCATTATTATTGTCATTATTATTATTACTAATATTATTCTTATTATTAGATTATTATTACTATATTATGATTATTATTTATTATTATTATTATTAGTATTATTATTATAATCAGGATTATTTTTTACTGAATAACTAGAATTAGAAATCTATATAATTATGATTTTATATTTAACTTAGCATAGTTATTGCTAACAATAGTATCAATATTATTAATATTTTATTTTCAGATTTATACTACTATTTTCTAAAAATATAAACATTATGACTAAAGCCTATATCTATATTTTAAATTTTGGTAACATCCCTATTATATTTGTCCTAAATCGTTCTTCTAGATGATATTTTCCAAAATATTATAAATAAATAGTAGTTTCAAATTATACAAATATTTCCTAATATTTAATTATCAAAATTATCTAAAAATTATTATATGTATTCACTTACGCAAAAAAATTTCTTTGACATCATCACTAATCAAACATCCTTATTTTTTCTTACGACTTTGGACTGCTACCAATCAACCATGACTATTGGACATTCGAAACTTGCTGGATTATTGCACCACACCAGGCGACACATCAGGCAAGACACCTTGCCACTATTGTTTAAATTTTCTGCTCAATAACATGAATATTGTGTTTATTTTCAAGTTGTTCTTTCTAAATTATATGTAGATACAAATTACTATATTTTATACAATTGACTTAGAGTTAAGGGACCACCGTATGTTTAAGTGCATCTCATAAACTTTCACGATATGCCACGGGTTGTGTGTGAGTTGTGAGTCGCATATAGCTTCGGACTTGTGTACCGACCGTACATCGGTGCGTACAGGCCGTGCTTTAGGATATAACTGCCTATAGATTATTTAGAAGACTTGGCAGTTATTAAGGATTAAGCAGTATCGTGGAGTCGACACATGTATAGTATCATGGGGAGAGGGGAAGACAGTTATTAGCGTAGGGGCTACATGTTCAGTACACACATAGATTTGGGCCGATAGTGTCTCGTATGAGCGCTACTTACTGCCCCGGGGCCGATAGTTCTCGTATGAGAGCTACTTTTTGCCCATGGTCGATAGTGTCTCTTATGAGAGCTACCTACTACCACTCTCTCTCTCCATCTATACTGAACACCTAAGCTCCTGCGTAGAACATTGTCTTCTCAAAGTGTATATCACATAGAATGGTTAGGAACCTTTACGCATGTATATTTTCTATTGAGCTCTTACTATTCAGTTATGGCATGATATTATGTGTCTTGTTACGTCCCTCTGAGGACCGGGTTTTTCCCCAGGTGTGTGTTCATGTTTTCTGCAGGTGTTCTAGCCAAGGCCGTGATCTTCCCCATTTCTCGAAGATGATTGGCTCTTGGTTCGTTTTATCATTTTTGTCGATCGTCTCCTTGTATATTTATATCATTGAGATAGTTGGTAGTGGACTTTGTCTCCGTCCAACGATTGTATCATAACTAGTCAAGTTGATCCTGTCTCTATTTTATTATATATTTATGGATGAGATTTAACATGTCTTGGTTCTCTATATTTTACAGCTTATGTTTACATACGAGTCTTCATATATTGGAGTAGACTTCGTATGTATACAGCTGGCATGATACGTATCTAGTCCCAAGTATTTTGGGACCGGGGCATTACACAACGGTACTCTGTCAAGAAAATGAGCAAGTACAAACACTAACAGCAGTTCCATATGAATTGACAAATTCTATAAAAGACAGTATAATGAAATACAAGACAAAGATATGGGATGACTTGGGAGCCATTCAAAAACCGAGCTACAACCAGTAAACAAAACAAAGACCGGGGTTGTAACCCTTCTCCCGAACAGAACCTAGCCTCCAATCAAGGTATAGCATAAGAACAAGTAGAACATGTAAAATACAGGACAAATCAACAGGAAATATGTAATAGGATGTGAGTACAGAATAGGACGACAATATATATAGGATGACTTGGGAACTATTCGGAAGCCGAGTTACAACCCTTAACCCAAACAAGGACCGGGATTATAATCCTTCTTACGAACAGAACTTAGCCTCTTATGATAAATAAATATAAAATGTGCCTTTAATTATTAGTGTGTTATGTGATCCGCTTGGGAAACATGATCATATTTTCTATTTGATCGACTATGAACAAGTGTACAACTGAGCAGGATAAGGCCGGCCACCATGGAAAGCTATGAACAAGTGGGGTCAGGCTTACCCGTCGTGAGCGAGGGTATTGCTATGCACAAGAACAAGTACAAGTATGAAGAACAAGTAGAGATTTTGATCACACAACCACTAATAACTCCCCATCCCCAAATAGTATAAAGGATCCAGACATGACACGTCATGACACGGGATACCGTAAGAGGGTAGCAATCCCCTTAGGAATTCGTGTCTATACAAGTACAGGAAACAAGATAGGAAATGTACCAATATACCAAGAAATCAAGGAACAACATCTCATGTCATGATCCAACATATACTAGTCTGTGAACTATCGTATCTGGAAATCAAGTAAGACACTACAACTGAATCAAATATAGCAGATATCAAGACAATGAAAACTATCAGTGAATGTACTCACATGTGGTCCTGAGCTGATAAGGTGAATAGATGCTCAGAGTAATCACAGACCAAAAAATAAGATACCATGATTCCAAACAGGGTTTAATAATGAAATGAAAGCTAATCTAGTCATGATATGCAAGTCTAAGTCAAAACTAAGTCAAACTAAGTCACACCAAACTAAACTAGGTCATACTAGGTCATACTGAGCCAAACTAGGTCACACTAGGACAACCAAGGTCAAGCAAGGTTACAGGAAGTCAATCCAAGTCAAACTAGGTCAATCTGGGTCAAAGGTTGACTTACAGTTAACTTTTGGTCAACTGGTCAACTCTGGTCAACTCTAGGTCAACCCTAGGTCAAACTAGTCTAATGTTGACTAACTGTTGACTTTTAGTCAACTGGTCAACTCTGGTTTGGTTTTGGGTCAATTCTAGTCATTATTAGGCTAAGTTTGACTTTCGGTTGACTTTTGTTGACTTTTGGTCAAAAACGGTCAACAGAGGTCAAAACTAGTCTAAGGGCACTAATCCTAACCATTACCAACCAAGAGAACCTATTTCTAGCCACATCTTAAACTATCTAACTCAAAACTTACAATTACCCCATTACCTTAACTTACCTTTACCAAGGTAATTTCCATTACCTTGTCCCAATACAACGGTAATCCATCTATACCTTGGAATACTAACCTGGGCTTCTTAGGGTGGCTAGACACTAACCTATCTAACTATTACCAACCACAAATTCCAACTATCTTGGACATCAAAACTATCTTTCCTAATATGTTACTTTCCTACACATTACCTTAAGGTAATCTTGAGATAACAAGATACCACATCTAACATAACCTATTCTTCTACACCACACTCACTCTTCCTTATAAACATCATCTATCTAACCCCCATCTAACTTAGAATGCTAATTCTAAAATAACTCTCAAGAACCAACTCAAACATCTACCACAAACCCCCTAATGTATCTTAACATGACATATAACATAACATGACCAACCTTATTTTCTACCACTGGAAACACTACCCCATTAACCACCTAACACACTAAAACACTCTCTAACTTAGGGGTTTCATAGTAGAAAATGTGGTTGACAAGTGGGGGTAGGCACTGGGGGCTAAGGTGGGTCAAAAGGGGATATTTCGGGGGCCACAAAAACCTCCCAAAAACCATCCTACACTGCCTAAACTATGCAGTCCCCAATAGGGACTGCTGCTACTATGCTAAACCGCTGCTGCTGCTTTATAGCTGCTGCCTCCTTGTTTCCCCGCTCAAAATCACTCTTCAAACCCCTCTAAACCACTCTTCAACTAATATATGTATATATATATATATATATATAGATATATATATATATATATATATATATATATATATATATATATATATATATATATATATATATATATATATCCACACATACAAATACTTATAAAGAGACACCACACTCACACACACAAACATAATACATCAAGAACTCACCCTCGACATCTATATATATATACCACACTAAAACATATATATATTATATATATATATATATATATATATATATATATATATATATATATATATATTATACAAAACACAAAGGTTTTTGAATCCTAGGGCTGACTGTGCCAAGATAAAGAGTGGTTGGAATTTAATCTTGGTGAATCAACGGTTGTGGATGAGCATTATTGAGAGTGGGGTTTTATGGGGAAGTCAAAGAGTGGGGTTTGCACTCATAATGAGAATGGAGTTTTATGGGGAATCCAAAGAGTAGGATTTGCACTCATAATGGTTGTGGATGAGCATTATTGAGAGTGGGGTTTTATGGGGAATCCAGCAGTGGTTGGGATTTAATATTTTGATGGGGGCCTCATAATTATTATTGTTCGTTTAAAATTGGGGGTCCAAGATTTTGAGGGGGAATACCTTAAATGAACCATGCCCTATGGGCACGGGTTATGACTAGTATATATATATATATCATGACACACAATCAATACAACATAACCTACTCACAACAAAATATGAATATATATATTAAGATACATTATGATACATGAAAGAAAATGTAAAGACACTCAAGAACACATCTCTAATATATAAAAATATGAAATTAAAACATGTATTTAAATCATTCAAACACAAGACTAACACAAGTGTGTCCAATATTGGGGGTTTTTCACATGGACACAATCTACACATCAAGGACACTCCTAATATCTCCAAATGGACACGAAATGGAAACAAATGAAGACACAACCATAGGGGTCATTCCTATGGGTTTAAAATAATCCTATATGTATGTAGGAATGAAATAGAGAAGAGATTATACCTCCCGGTTGATTGAATCTAAGAAAACTTCTCCCGATATGACACCGACACGAAGAGACCTCCAAATGGACACGAACAAGAGCCAAATCCTCCCAAACTTGGCTAGCTCCCTCTCTTCATGGAGTAGAGAAAAAATGAAGAATATTTGGTGGAAGAAGGGATTGATTTGGAGATGAAATCAATGGTGGTTCCTCTCAATATTTGGGTAAGAACAAGAGAGAGAAAATGGAGTGGATAATAACAAAGGATGAGGCTCTCCCCTTCCCTATTGTGGCCGACTAAAGTAGTTAGGTGTCCCCATATCCAAAAGTCTAAAATACCCCCACTTGTCCTATTTGATTTAAATTAGGAATAGGCTTTAGGTTGAGGCTAAATTAGTCTAGCTTTAAGTCTCTAATTAAACCTAACCTATTCATGGATTAGTCCAACCATACTAACTTAATTTTGTTGTCATGTGGGCCATGTCTAACTAATAAGTGGGTCCCACTAGAGTCGAAGCTACCCCGGGTCCCCGATACAAGTCGGATTGAGTCGAAATTCGAACCCGACTCAAATAACCCCAAAACAATATCATAAATAATACAATAAATTTCAAAAATATTCAAAAATAATAAATGACCAAAATACCCCTGTTTTTGAAATCTGTGGATAACAAATCTATCCACCTTAAAAAAATTCCGTCCTCGAAATTAAAACAAAACAATCACAAAAAAAACACATGCAGAAAACAGTCCCTCTCAAATACTTCCAAAGTCACTAGCAAAACATCAAAATCACAAGTCATGGCTTAAAAATTTAAAATGATTAAAAACTCCAAAGTCAAAGCATGAATTAAATGACAATAATTTAAATAATTAAAATTATAAAATTTAAAATTACTCTCAATTAGAAACTAGGTGCTACAAGTCTATCCACCTTAGAAGAATTCATCCTCAAAAATTAAGGAGGTAGTGCGCCTTATAGGTCAAACATCCTACAAACAAAATCTCAAAATCATACAGTTGGATAATCATATGCGTCTGTCCAGAATCATGATACTCAGAATCTCCGTCATACTAGTGAGAAAGGCTACGATAATCACAGAGTCCTTGACTATGGTACATACCTCTAGAATTATGGCATTTAAAATTTTTACATTGCCGCATGCTTGGCAGCGAAAATCTTAAATTCCCACACTCGAGAAATACATCCATAATCCGACTATATGTCCTCACTATGCCTGCTAGCATAACCCTAGAGGATTCTAAATCTCATAATCGAGGCGACCTAGCTCATATGACTTATCTCAAAAGAATATCACATCACAAGAACAAAATTTTATCAAACGATCAAGGAACAGATGGAATCGAATTTCAAGACAGTTATAAGGAGGCAATACGAAAATAAGATCGAAAGATTGGAACCTGCAATCTGCCCTGCTACTGCCTGAGTGCCCTCAACTGTCATGGCGAAAGCTCTCCCCTGCTGGCCTCCCCTAGCCTGTTGTACTCTATCCTGGCCTGCCTACCTGGCTGCACGAGCAGCACAGTTCTTCATCTGGTGATCTGGAGCTCCACAGAATAAACAAACTCCCAGCCTCATCCTACAAACCTCCCGGGTGTGCCCCATATTCTTGTAGAAAGCATACTGTATGGCATACCTCTGACCCTGACCCTGCGGTTGGTAGGCACGTGCTGGTGCCTGCTGAAGCTGTAACTGAGGCTGCTGCTGAAACTACCTCTACTGGAAGTGAGGGCACTTCGTCGGCCCCGTACTGGAACTCGCTCCAAGAACGTCACTGCCCCTCTTCGGCTTGAGGTCAAAGTCCTCCTCTGCTATATGCACCTCCATCAGTATCTGCTCGAAGGTCGCATCACGTCGCCCGGAAGTACAAGGACTAACCGGATGAATAAGGCCCCTCCGAAACTTGTGGGCCCTATACCCCTCATCCTGGATCAGATCTGGTGTAACCCTACTCAGACGGAAGAACTCTGCTGCATACTCGTCCACCATCGAGTTCCCTTGCACCAATCCGAGGAACTGGGCCTCCAGAGCTGTCAGAGCCACATCGGGGTAGAACTTCTCCTTGAAGAGCCGTCTGAAGTTATTCCATGTTAAACCTCTTACTGACGCACGAGGATCCGTACGAAACCACGTCAAGGCGATATCGAAGAACTGACTCGCCGCAGCTGTGACCCATAATCCCCTCGGAACCTCTACTAACTCTAGGCTCCTCTGGACGTCCTCCAACCAGTCATCTACATACAGGATACCCTCGGTACCCTTGAAGTCCCTCGGATTCATCTTTTTGAAATCTAGACAAGTGTCAGGCCTTTCCTGACTCTGCTGATGAATCGGGGCACCCTAAACTATACCTGGTACAACCATCTCTATTGCTGCCATCGCCAGCTGGTGGGAGTTCTTCATGATCTTCCGTAACACCTCTGTCTGGCGGTAGGATACGTCAGCCTGATGCTGTTGTGCCTCTGCCTGGGCCCTCTGGGTCTGTATCATCTGCTGTGCATCAGTCGATAGCGGAGGCGGCAGTGGAAGAGTCTCAGGAATGACTATAGACGGTCCCGCTGCTGGAGGTGGAAGACCTCCTGGAACTGTCGCTGCTACTCCCACCTGAAGAACAGGAACTGAGGTGGCAACTCCGTCAACTACAGCTCCCGCAGCCGGAGGCGGAGGTCCTACCAGATCGGGCCTCTCTAGAACAGCACTAGATCCTGCTGCCTGAGAGCAGGTAATTGTCATCCAGAGGGTAGATTGAAACAAGGAGATTAATATGGCACATGATAAGGAATATCAAGAAAGGACAATTGAATTCAATGCAAAAGAGTTGTCATAGTAATCAAAAGATCAAAAATTTTCTAGAATGTGATTGAGTAACTCCTATCATATCCTAGATCCTATGTCCTAATCGCAGGCTCGTAAATAGTACTCTAAGTCGAGCACTATTACGAGATCGCAATAATTGCGACACAGACCTGCATGGGCCACCACAAAAATGTGTCACGACCCGCACCCTGATTAGGGACACGAATACGTGGTTACGTCCAGCCTACGCCACAAAATTGATAGTAGAATGCTGTATAGGTCGTCTATAAATACTATAACTAAACAGTATAAAGGTACCTGTACAGTATATACACTCCGAATGGAGGTGACATAGCAAATACAGTCTCAATCAAAAGATAAAACTAAGGTAGATAGCACGGAAAGGAAATATGATAGATAAAAATAGGAAATAAGTTCAAGATCCAACACAAGCCCAAAGATAAACACAACATCACAGGGTCACAAAATATAATATAGACTACTACAGTCTGAAAGTACTAGCTGGATCACAGTCCAGGCAAACCTAACTAAGCTATACTACTCTGGGTATGAAAAGTCTAGTGGCTCAACTAACAGGCCACAGTCCTGGCCTAAGTCTCATCTGTCTTGACCCCATAGTAGGTCGAACAGTCTGCCTCAGAAACATCTGTAATATATCAACGGTATCCTGTCAGAAAAATAAGCAAGTACAAACACTAACAACAGTTCCATATGAATTGACAAATTCTATAAGAGACAGTATAACAAAATATAAGACAAATATATGGAATGACTTGGGAGCCATTCGAAAACTGAGCTACAACCCGTAAACCAAACAAGGACCGGGGTTGTAACCCTTCTCCGGAATAGAACTTAGCCTCCATTCAAGGTATAGCATAAGAGCAAGTAGAACATGTGAAATACAAGATAAATCAACAGAAAATATGTAATATGATGTGAGTACTGAATAGGACGACAATATATATAGGATGACTTGGGAACTATTCGGAAGCCGAGTTACAACCCCTAAACCAAACAAGGACCGGGGTTGTAACCCTTCTTCCGTACAGAAATTAGCCTCCTATGATAAATAAATATAATATGTGCCTTTAATTATTAGTGTGTTATGTGATCGGCTTGGGAAACATGATCAGACTTTCTATCTGACCGGCTATAAACAAGTGTACAACTGAGCAGGATAAGGATGGCCACCATGGAAAGCTATGAACAAGTGGGGTCAGGCTTTATCCGTCGTGAGCGAGGGTATAGCTATGCACAAGAACAAGTATAAGTATGAAGAACAAGTAGGGATTTTGATCACACAACCACTAATAACTCTCCATCCCCGAATAGTATAAAAGATCCAGACATGACACGTTATGACACGGAATACCGTAAGAGGGTAGCAAGTCCCCTTAGGAATCGGTGTCTATACAAGTATAGGGAACAAGACAGGAAATGTACCAATATACCAAGAAATTCAGGAACAATATCTCATGTCATAATCCAACATATACTAGTCCGTGAACTATCGTGTCTGAAAATCAAGTAAGACACTACAACTGAATCGGATATAGCAGATATCAAGACAATGAAAACTATCAGTGAATGTACTCGCCTGTGGTCCTGAGTTGATAAAGTGAACAGATGCTCAGAGTAATCACAGACCTAAAGATGAGATACCATGAGTCCAAACAGGGTTTAATAATGAAAAGAAAGCTAATCTAGTCATGATATGCAAGTCTAAGTCGAAACTAAGTCAAACTAAGTCACACCAAACTAAACTAGGTTATACTGAGCCAAACTAGGTAACACTAGGACAACCAAGGTCAAACAAGGTCACAAGAAGTCAATCCAAGTCAAACTAGGTCAATTTGGGCCAAAGGTTGACTTACAGTTGACTTTTGGTCAACTGGTCAACTTTGGTCAACTCTAGTCAACTTTAGGTCAACCCTATGTCAAACTAGTCTAATGTTAACTAATTGTTGACTTTCAATCAACTGGTCAACTCTGGTTTGGTTTTAGGTCAATTCTAGTCATTATTAGGCTAAGTTTGACTTTCGATTAACTTTCGTTGACTTTTGGTCAAAACGGTCAAACGAGGTCAAAACTAGTCTAAGGGCACTAATCCTAAACATTACCAACCAAGAGAACCTATTTCTAGCCACATCTTAAACTATCTAACTCAAAACTTACAATTACCCTATTACCTTAACTTACCTTTACCAAGGTAATTTCTATTACATTATCCCAATACAACGGTAACCCATATATACCTTGGAATACTAACCTGGGGTTCTTAGGGTAGCTAGACACTAACCTATCTAACTATTACCAACCATAAATTCCTACTATCTTGGACATCAAAACTATATTTTCTAATATGTTACTTTCCTAGACATTACCTTAAGGTAATCTTGAGATATCAAGATACCACATCTAACATAACCTATTCTTCTACACCACACTCACTCTCCCTCACAAACATCATCTATCTAACCCCCATCTAACTTAGAATGCTAATTCTAAAATAACTCTCGAACCAACTCAAACATCTACCACAAGCCCCCTAATGTATCTTAACATGACATATAACATAACATGACCAACCTTATTTTCTACCACGGGAAACACTACTCTATTAACCACCTAACACACTAAAAACACTCTCTAACTTATGGGTTTCATAGTAGAAAATGTGGTTGACAATTGGGGGTAGGTACGTGGGGCTAAGGTGGATCAAAATGGGATGTTTCGGGGCCACAAAAACTCCCAAAAACCATCCTGCACTGCCTAAACTATGCAGTCCCCAATGGGGACTGTTGCTACTGTGCTAAACTGCTGCTGCTGCTACTTTATAGCTGCTTCCCCTTGTCCCCCCACAAAATCACTCTTCAAACCCCTCTAAACCACTCTTCAACTAATATATATTTTTTAAACTATGCAGTCCCCAATGGGATGTAAAACCCCTAAATTTCTACTATTTCTTTTTAATTTAATTATTTAAATATTTGTACTGATTTAAAATTTTTGTATTGTACGTCACGTAATCGTATTTTACGTCGCGCACGAACTTTTATTTCTGCTCGACGAGTGCGAATATGTGCGAGCGTACATATTTTTGAAAAACATTATTTTTATTATTTTTATAGTTTCAAAGAAATGTAGATAATAATTATTACTAGATATTAATTTCAAGTTTAAGATTTTAATTATGAAAACCTTTTCGTTTTTAGCAGTTATTAATAATAAAAATTTTCGTGCAAAAATATTTATTTCATAAATATTTATTTATTTTAAATAATAATGTATTTTCAAAATTATTTAATATTAATATTTTATTATTCAAAAAGATTTATTATTTAAAAGATTTATTATTTTCGAAATTAATTATTATAGTATTTTTTGGAAAACATATTTTTTGAAATAATTGTGTCAATTTAAATTTGATTTGATTCCATGGAAACATTTAAATATATTAAGCTAATATCTATATTTGGAATTTTATTAATTGATTTGATTTAAATTAGATTTAGATTTGAATCTGGATTTAGATTTGGATTTGAATGCCTTTAAATTAAATGGGTTAAATTATCTAAATTGGGTTTTAAATATCCTAATCATATCCAAAGTGGGAATTCCCACATCCTATAAATATAGGCAGGTACTCCTCCACATTATTTCATCCACCAAATTTCCACCAAAGTGCGTGCATTGTGTCCGTGTTCCACCATCCAATTTTATTCTATTATTTTACATTTACATTATCGTCTCTTCCGTGTCGGACACACCCCGACACCAAATCCTAATTCCTAACCCTAGTCCTAATCCCAAACCCTATCCCGTCTTGTCCGCTGCCTTCTCCGTACCCGCCTCCTGTCATAGCACCCTGCCTCCCCGGTCACCCGTCCTCGGCCCCCCGACATCTCACCAGCCATCACCCCTGCAACCAAACCCACGACCTAACCACCAGCAACTACCAGACCCAACAACGACAGCCATCCCAACACACGACCCCCGCCATCAGCCATACCACCACCCGGACCACCAGCCATACCCACGCCAACCCCGCAACGCCGCCACGGCAACTGGTCGGAAACCCCAGTCCACCGCCACGACCAAAAACCCATCGTCACCACCACCATCACCACCACCAAACACCATTGCCGCCACCGCGACCGATCGCCACCAGCGGACCGAACCACCCAGAACTCCCCAAGAACAAAAACACCAAAATTTAATAAAAACCCACAGAACCTCACCTCCCCTCCAGCTGTGTGTCGCCGCAGACGAGCGCTTCTCCACCGTTCGACGTCGACTGCGTCGAGCTTCCACCTCAGCCTTCCAGGTCGGTGCCCCGCGCCCGTCCGTCGAGCTCGACGACCACCTTCTCCCGCCGCCTACACCCCATCCGCGGCGCCCTCGCGGCCGAGACCACCGGCGCTGTCTCTTCCAGCCACCGGAGCCCGACCCCAGTCCCCTTCTCCGACCCTGACACCAGCACCTCTCCGTCGAACCGCCACTCCGCCTGCCGACCTAAACTCCGCCGCGCGGCTAGGAAAACCCGACCGCCCAGATCTCCCTTCCGCCGCCCTCTTCCCTCTTCCGCAGACCGCACCTTTCCCCTCGCGCCGGAGCAGCAACCCTTTCCGCCCTCCTCCGCCGCAAGCGCCGCCGGAAAAACCTCTCCTCCGCGTACATCCGAGCCCTGCTCCTCGCTCCATCCTTCCTTCTCCGAGTCACCCCCTTCTCCGTCGCTTGCGCCGCCCTTGCCGACGAAGCCACTGAAACCCCGATCTCTTCCTCTCCTCCGCGCCTGGACGGGCGACATCGCCGGGTCGAGCACAACGCCAGAGCGACCGCGAGCGCAGCCTCCCGCTCCTTCCTCTGATCGCCGGACCACCGTCTCCCCCGCAGCCCTCTCTCTCGTCTCCTTTCTCTCTCCACTCTCTTTTTCCCCTTTCTCTCTCTAATTCTTTTTATTATTTTTTTTTCAGCTACAGACTGGTTCACGAGAACCAGTGGTGTTCTGTTTGTTATTGGTGTTCTGTTTTGTTATTTTTTATTTATTTCTTTTTGTTTCTTTTAATCATCATTATTATTATTAGTTATTATTATCATTATCTTTATTATTATTATTATTATGATTATTATTATTATTATTATTATTTATTATTATATTCATTCGTTATTAGTAGTAGCACAGCTGTACCGATTTTGATTCCTTGTCTTGACTTCGAGTGTTTTGAGATGCTTTTGTCTTTTCGTTATTATTATTCTTCTGTTTTTGTTTTGCTCAAATCGTTATTTTTACCATTATATAGTAAGTTTATAGATATGTAGGAAAAGGTATTTCGTATATTATTGTTATTATCATTATTTATTATCATCATTATTATTATTATTATCTTTATTATCACTATTATTATTACTGTTATTATTATTAGTATTGATTATTCTTGCTATTTTATTTTTATTATTATCACTATCAATTATTTTCGGTTATTTTGTGTTGCTAAATTCTGTTGAGTTCTTTAGCTTCCTTTATTATTGCTACTATTAAATTATTGTTATTATTATCTTAGTACTATTATTTATTTATATATAAATTTTTGTAATAAAAACGTAGTAGTAACTTAACTCTACATATAAATTCAAATTTGGTTCTTAGCCCTAAAGTGACTTTCTGGATTTTCAAGATATTTGTCCATAAATGATTTTTGACTGCGAGTATTTTTTTCTTATACTTTATTTTTGAAAACTAGTTTTAGGATTATAAATATTTTCTAAAACTCGTATATATAAATATTTATTTCTTTGATTTTCTTCTGTCATTATCCAAGTCCTATTGTTCCTAATTCTTCGTCCATTTCGAGACTACCTTATGTCCACCCTAACCAATTTGACCCTTATGAACCCAATAGAATTGTTCGTGCCACTATCCAAGGTCTCCTTGTATAGTTGTTGCACCAAAGACGCAGATCGTGCCACCGTGATCATCGTAGCACACCGGACGCAATATCAGGCAAGACACCTTGCCATTAGCTGTTTACTTATTGTAGCTCATATTTCATGCATGTCTATTATTTTCTTTATGCAAAATAAACTATGATACATAGCATAACTGTTAGAACTTATCGTTCATTTTATTTCCTGCTGTGTATTATTTTTTTTACAAATTAAACCTAGATTTAAGGGACCACCTTGTGTGTTGCATTCATTGGCCTTGACACGTTGTAAACACGAAGTTGTGTGTCGCATGTAGAATACGAAAGTGCGTGATTGGCTGGCCACCAGTACGTACAAGCCATGCGATAGGAATAACCGCTAATAGAGGTTGCATGATAGTTTGACTTAGCGGTTATAGAGGTTACTGTTGTGGATACAACATGGTAGGCATTGGGTGGGAAGAACATCTCCTTAATGTATGGGTCATTTATGCACTGCCCTGATTGCCGGTTATCTCCAGTGGGAGGTACGGTCCTGCTAGCCGGTTATCTCCAGTTGGAGGTACGGTCCTGATTGCCGGTTATCTCCAGTAGGAGGTACGGTCCTGATTCCTGATTCCTGATTCCTGACTGACCCGGCCCATGCGTCAAAGGTTTGTTCTTTATTGCATATTCACTATAGTACGGTTAGGTACCCTATTGTATGTGTCATGGCATGGAAAGATACGTCGCCGTGAATTAGTTTACCATCTCCTGTCCTTGTTTGGTTGGGGGGATGGTACGCTCGTTCAGTAGGTGCATATTGGACCATGTTATAAATTCGATTTACTTATTTATTGAGCAATATTTATTCAGTTTATATGGCATGCTATTATGTGTCTTGTTACGTCCCTCTGAGGACCTGGTTGTCTTGCCAGGTGTGTGCTATTGTCTTTCGCAGGTGCTTTCGCTCTAGCCGTGTTCATTGCTATTTCTCGAGGATGATTGCATTTGAATCGTCTTCGCTTCGCTCGCCACTCATTTCATTTTTCTATGTACTTTTCTTTATCTTGTTGGTAGTGGATTTGTCTCCGCCCAACATATTGTATCAAGACAAATTTATTCTCATTATATGATCTTTCATTTTTTATTCTTGTGGATGAGATTAGTATGGTTCTACTGTATTTTACAGCTTATGTATTTATACGAGGTTTCCATATATTGGAGTATACTTCGTATGAATACAGCTGGCATGTCTACGTTCCTAGTCCTACGTATTTTGGGACTGGGGCGTTACATGGGGACTGCTGCTACTGTGCTAAACTGCTGTTGCTGCTACTTTATAGCTGCTTCCCCTTGTCTCCCCACCTCAAAATTACTCTTCAAACCCCTCTAAACTACTCTTCAATATATATATATATATATATATATATATATATATATATATATATATATATATACTCACACACAAATAGTTATAAAGAGACACCATACTCACACACACAAACTTAATACATCAAGAACTCACCCTCTACATCTATATATATACCACACTAAAACATATATATATATATATATATATATATATATATATATATATATATATATATATATTTTATATATATATATATATATATATATATATATATATATATATATATAATATATATATATATATATATATATATATATATATATATATATATATATATATATATATATATATATATACCATCAATCCAACATAACCTACACACAACAAAATATATATATATATGAATATATATATTAAGATACATTATGATACATGAAAGAAAATATAAAGACACTCAAGAACACATCTCTAATATATAAAAATCTGAAATTAAAACAAGTATTTAAATCATTCAAACACAAGACTAACACAAGTGTGTCCAATATTTAGGGTTTCTCACATGGACACAATCCACACATCAAGGACACTCCTAATATCTCCAAATGGACACGAAATGGACACAAATGGAGACACAACCATGGGGGTCATTCTTATGGGTTCAAAATAATCCTATATGTATTATACCTCCCGGTTGATCGAATCTAAGGAAACTCCTTCTGATACGATACTGACACAAAAAGACCTCCAAATGGACACGAACAAGAGCCAAATCTTCCCAAACTTGGATAGCACCCTCTCTTTATGGAGTAGAGAAGAAATGAAGAAGATTTGGTAGAAGAAGGGATTTATTTGGAGATGAAATCAATGGTGGTTCCTCTCAGAATTTGGAGAAGAATAAGAGAAAGAAAATAGAGTGGATAATAACAAAGGATGAGGCTCACCCCTTCCCTATTGTGGCCGGCCAAAATGGCTAGGTGTCCCCTATCCAAAAGTCTAAAATACCCTCACTTTTCCTATTTGATTTAAATTAGGAATGGGCTTTAGTTTGAGGCTAATTAGTCTAGCTTTAAGTCCCTAATTAAACCTAACATATTCATGGATTAGTCCAACCATACTAACTTAATTTTATTATCATGTGGGCCATGTCTAACTAATTAGTGGGTCCCACTAGAGTCAAAGCTACCCCGGGTCCCCGATATAAGTTGGATTGAGTTGAAATTCGAACCCGACTCAAATAACCCTAAAATAGTATTATAAGTAATAAAATAAATTTCAAAAATTGTCACCCGCATTTCCCGTATTTCGTATTTATACTCGTAGTTGGATTTTGGCATGTATTTTTATTTTTCTCGACTTGCAGAATTTTAGGTTTTCTCGTATTTTGGGTTTCGGCTCGGCTCGGCTCGGTTTTAGTTTGGTTGGTTTGATTTTAAACCCAATGGAATACTTTAACCTATACTCCACCCTCATTCCACCACAACCACCATCATTAAATCTCCACCAACCATTCTCTCTCCTCATTACTTCCCCCATTAATTTCTAACTCCTTCTTCTTCTTCCTTCTTCCACACAACACCCCACCCATAGGCAAGTGCATCTTGCTACCACATGAAGACCAAATTTTATTTGTCTATTAGCTTAATTAGATGATTTGGAACAACATTAGAACTTGACATTTTTGGATTTGGAGCTTGGAATCTCCTAGATCTAAGTTTCTACCATTTTCGGAATTTCTTGGGTTTGATCTACCAAACTTGGATTTTTGTTTGATTGAATGCTTCTATGTTGTAGAGAATTGAATTTTACACAAGTTAGATTCTTACAAATCTAGATTTCATATTTTATGGACCAAGTTGTGATGTTCCAAAGTTTAGAGGCCATTAGAGTTCTTCCTCTCAGCTTGAGAAAGAAGAAGACCCCCTACCTCGCTGCGCTGTTTAGCGTCGGGCTGTCTCCCCCGTGCACGCTCTTTAGCGCGTTGCTGGCCCGCGTGCTGGCTGTCTTGTGCTGTCGCCCCCGCGCCCCTGCGCGCTCGGCCCTCGCGCCCCTGCGCGCTCGGCCCCCGCGCCCCCTGCGCACTTGGACCCCGCACCCTTGCGCGCTCGGCCCCTGCGCCCCTGCGCGCTCGGCCCCCGTGCCCCTGCACGCTTGCACCCTTCCGCGCTCGGCCCCCGCTCCCCCTGCGCGCTTGGCTCTCCGTGCCCCTTGGCGCGCTGCGACCGTTCCCGAGCGCGTCTCTTGGCACCGCTTGCCCGAGCCCTTTACCTGGCACACCCTGTGGCATGGCTTCCCCTCCTGACCCCTGGTGTTCCCCTTGGTTCTCAGTTTTTCTCTTGCTGATTTTGTTTTCTGAGAGGTTGATGCCCACAGCACGACTTGACTTAACCCGACACGTCTTGACACAATTTTCTGTGTCTTTAATTTAGGACTAGCATTCTCTGATCTTGGTAGCAACTCGATGTGGTACACTTATAACCTGTAACCTGTAATTAATCCCTTGTAACTTGATATCTTGATCGTGGCCGCCTCGGCGCACTCTTGACTTGACTCGACTTGATAACTGGTCGTACTTGACTTGCCCTGACACCGTAGGTGTTCTTCTTGTTGCCTTGTACAAATCTACTTGTCTTGTCTTGCATCATGTCTAGGGACTCCCTGGGCACCACGGCCAGGGACTCATACTAAATTGGATTAGGCTAATGATTAGATCAAACTAGAATATGGAGAATTTTCAGTCACAGGCGATCTCGTTATCTGGGCGCATTAAATGGACTTGTAGCCTGACGACGAGTAGGGCACATTTCCAGTACACTGTCATATGTTGCACTCTCTAAGTCACCTAAGGGTATATCATTTCCAGGGCGATGTACCCAACCATACTCTCAACCCGCGGAAGGATAACTGGATAGTCTGCAGGGCTTGGGACTAGAAATTTTTCATTTTGTAGTAAGTCGTAATATTTGCTTGGCCGCTTGTGAATGGATGGTGTCTAGCCTTGTCTAAGACTTGTCTAGTCCCAGTACTTGGCACCCCTGAACATGATTGTTTTACTTATCTTAACAATAAATGGGTAGGGACCAGTGCTATTCAGGCGAAGGGTTACAACCCCGGTCCTTATTTAGATTACGGGTTGTAATCTGGCTCCCGGATGGTCCCGTGTCCCTAGACGTTTAGTGACCTATTGTATTCTTTATTACTTGTACTTTTTTCTATTTTTATGATTCTGATATGCTGGCTTTGTTCTTATTTCGTGGCCTCCCTTGTGGCACTTGCTCTTTCTGGGGTTTGACCCAGCTGGTTTTGTGTGGCCAGATTTCGGAGCAGCATCCGAGGATCTACCGAACTTCCAGCCTAATGGTGGCGACTAGAAAGAACCCGGGCTACGAGTGGGTTCTTCTTCCATTTTGTTTCACTCACTCCGTTGTAAATTATTCTTTTGAGGCGTTTAGCCGACGAGCACCTGTTAGCTCGATGCACATTTACTTACTGTCTGCCTACGGGCTGTAAACATGATTAACAAATCCTAGGGTTGATCATGTATGACTTAACTCTTGCTAGTCCTCGTATTTTGTATGACTAGCTTCATGATCAACTGAATATGTAATATTTGGGACGCCTTTTATTGTATATTTGGTGATCTAACATCTTGCTATATTACTTGTTTGAGATTGAGACAATAGGTTGGACCTTAAGAGACCGTTAGCTTGTAGTAAACCCTCATATCTAGACAGCCGTGACCATATAGCGAGGTAGATTTCATTTCAATATACGTGGCTGGTTATGTACGCCCCCGCTCTCCAGTATTCTGGTTCTGGGGCGTCACATGGTTTAAGTGGTGGCCCATGCAGGTCTTGGAATTCAAGATATGTGAGAGTTTACCGAATAGATGTCTCAATCAGCACTCGTCCTTGATCTCCGTTCATATCCTCTGAATCTCTGGATTCTTGTCCTGATCATGTGCTTGTATCGTTGATCTATCCTGGTCCTTCTTTATTATTTCTCTATGTCGTCTTCTTCAGCGACACTATACCTGACCCCGCCGATCAGCAAGGTGGAGCACTTTCCGTGGACCAGCAACCCGGAGATCAAGCCCAGCATTCCGGAGTAGCCTCCAGAGTTGTACCTCCCGAAGGACAGCCCCCAGTTCGGCGTCTAGCCTGCAGAGCCTGATGATTGCACCTTGGTAGGTCTCATCAGGACTTTGATAGCTTCCCAGGACCGTAGAGGAGACGCCTTGTACCAAGTAGTGGCAGATGCCTTGAACAGAGACGGTCACCCAGGGAACAGTGCGGCCAACAGCTTCAAGCGCTTGAACCCTCCATTCTTCGACGGCAGTGAAGATACGATTGTCGCGGACGCTTGGCTTCAGGATACCGAGGTCATTCTAGAAGCAGCCAGGACACCTGAGAATGAGAAGGTGGCGGTGGTACGCCTGCAGTAGTTAGACTTGGCTCGCAGTTGGTGGGCAGCACAAGCCATGGGATTAGTGGCACCCATTGCTTGGACAGTGTTTAGAAAAAGATTCCAGACGAAGTATTTCGATGTTGTGGCTCGGTACGGCCTACAGATGAGATTTACCAACTTAAAGCAAGGAGGCAGAACGATCGACAGTTATACATCTGAGTATTCTAGACTCAGTAGGTTTGCCCACCTTAGTGGCAACCGAGTTTAATAGGGCCCAGCGGTTCCAGCAGGGGCTGCATTTGGAGATCTTGTTGGCGGTTGAGCAGTTCGAGCACCAGACGTTTGATGCAGTTTTGAGAGCGGCTAGGAGGCATAAGTACACCTCCCAGAGGATCGTGGATAGGACCGGAGGTAGGAAGCGGTCCCACAGTCAAATGCACCAATCATCAGCTCCAGTCCCTGCAGTTAGGAGTTTGACTATTGGAACTCCGAGGCGGGCGGTCTCAGTGACGTCAGTTCAATATTCAACCCCGACGTACCCGCAGCAACAGAAGCAGACTTTCGCGATGGGATGTTCTTATTGTGGGAAGCCAGGGCACGTGGTGGCAGATTGTCGCAGGGCACAGGGATTGTGCCTGGCTTGTAGAGCGGCAGATCACAAAATAGGAGCCTGCCCGAATAGGGGTAGTTCATCCTCTTCCAACCTAACCAGTCTATCGGTTAGGGGACCAGCACCTATGCAGCAGCAGTACCCGAGGCCATTGTTGCCTCAGGCCCAGGCGTTTCATCAGCAGAACCAGCAGCAGTATACCCAAGCCCAAGTGCAGAGCAGGCATAGAGGTTTCCAGCAGAGGGGACCCGCAGCTAGAGGACAAGGTCAGGCCGTGATGATGACTATAGAAGAAGAAGTTACACCAGGTGAGAAAGTGGCAGGTATTTTTCTCGTCAACTCCTTTCCAGCATCGGTATTATTTGATTCTGGTGCATCGCATTCATTCATGTCTGCACGATTCGCGACACGGATAGGATTGGAGCCCGAGTCATTGTCAGTGAGGCTCAATATACTTACTGGTAATGGTCTTGTGGGAGTAGATCGAGTGTTTTCCTCGTATCGGATCGTAGTTAGCGGTAGAGAGTTCTCCACTAGATTCATTGAATTCCCTATGGCAGACTATGATGTAGTCTTAGGCATGGATTGGTTGAGGAACCAGTATGCTAGGATAGACTGCCATATTGGCAGGGTTGAGTATTCCAGGCGAGCCAGAGTTTTTCTTTTCCAGAGGCGCAGTGGAACCATCTTCCCCAGTATTGCGGATGGCCGTAACAGCAGTACAGTTACCCAGGATAGCTAGATCGAGAAAACAAATTTTTGATTTACAAAAAAAATTAAAATGGTGAAATAGTTATGATTTATTAGGGATATGAAATCGATTGAGAAATAACTTAATTTTTTATATTGTGACGCATGATTTACGATTAACTTTAAAAGTTTAGATTGTAATATTATAAAGTTTATCTCAAGTTTATTTAAGGAGTTTTAATTTTGATTTTTAGACAACTAGAGATGACGAAAGTTTAGTTTGAGAGAGCTTGAGGTTTAAAATTGAGTCGTACGATTTATAAGTTATTTAATTTTGAGTTGAAGAAATGATGGTAAAATTTTGTTTAAATATTTCGAGGATATGAAAGCAACTTTGAAGGAAAAATTTTAATTTTAAATTCTGTCATATGATCTATGATTTAAATAATTAGATTTCAAGTTTAAAGCCTTGATTATGGATATTTAACTTTTGGTAAAAAAAAGATTTAATTTGAGTTACATAATTTGCGATTGATGAAACGGGCTAAGAGTTTATCTCGAGGTACATTTGAGAATTGGAAAATTTTAAAAGTGATGGCGTATTATGAAAATTTAGTTGTGCCGCATTAGATATGATGAAGGTTATTTGGAATTTATTTAAAAGAAATTAAACTTTAAAGTTATGATTAAATACTTGATGGAGTATCTTGAGATTTTATTTTGAAACTGTTGAGGAACTTGAAATTTGAAATTACATCATATATTGGTAGAGAACCAAGAAGCAAGCAAGTCACCCTAATGGGATACAAGTATTCCTCATTAATTGCCATGATAGTTGTATGTACGCGAGTGTAGTTAAGTCATCTGCCAAACTATGTGAAGATATCTCAATCTTGACTCACTCGACATTCCCTTACACCTAGATTTTATCGTGACTTTCTCATACTTCATCTAAGTGGCAATCATATCTTTAGAAACTGTATTTCTAACTTATTTTACCTTGATTTACTCGAATCTGAATTATCATTATTTCATGCCTTAGCTTGGTCATTTATTTTTGTGCATTGATCATTATCTCATGAACTCCTACTTTCTATTTTAAATTCTTTTGTGTTCTTTACCGTGACTTGGGTATTTGGAGCACAACACAAGACTTTTTATCCAACAAATTTCATATGCAAGACCTAGACGAGCCCACCTTCATGTAGGTATATCATGTCCCACTAAAACGCATCTTCTTGTACTCTAATTTCTTGATACGACTTTCGGGTCGAATAAGCTAAACTGTAACATTTACCATGATACCGATATATTTACCGACCATGGATCTCGACTCAATTCCTTCAACCCGATATGTGATAGTGTTCTACTTAATTCCTTAAATGCTTAGCATGTGCTTATTATTAACACGTGCCTTTTATTTTTGTGCATTATCTTAAATTGCTAGGCCCTTAAATTTTATTTTCGTGCAGAAATTTGTATTTATTATCCAAACCCTATCACGAACATTGAGCCTAACCAATACTTTCTTCTAAATCGTTTTGATTTTCTCTTCGAAAATTTTACCTTGCTCTACTATTATTCATGCAACCTTGCTCTTGTGATTCCTTGTGCTTATATAAAGATTTGATCATGACACCCTTTGGTTAGACAGGGGCTAGATTGGAAGGCATCATAAAGGAGATTAGTGGCTTAATCAAGTAAAATGATACATGATTATGAGACATTAGTTAAATATGCTATTTGATTAAGAGGTGTGATATTATGTTTTGGAAAGATGAAAGGATAGTATATTTGCAAGTGCCAAAATGTTTGAGATTAATCCAAAGTTGAAATAAAGTTTATATTTGGTGCATAAGGGATAAAATTTTATTTATGTTGATAAATAAATCTAAATTTTCTAGAAGAGTTTGACTTTTACTTCAACTATCTTGATTAAAGATTTCGAAATTTGAATTTTAAGGAAATTAAAGCTTGAGGAAATGCGCATATTTATGTTGGAAAAGAAAGATAGAGATTCATTGAATATCTATTTTGAGGAGAGTATGAATGGCGAAATCTATTTGGAGAAAATATCTATGATATACTGGAGAGAAGTAAAATTTAAATTTATTATTGGACTTATCTAATTTCGATCGTTCGGATAGCGGATTCGATATATAAATATAATGGGAATTCGGGATTTTGTGAGTAAACTTTGGAGGTAAAAAAAAAGGGTGGATTATAAAATTTTGTGAAGAATAATTGACAAAAGGTTAAATGCTAAAAGACATTGATGAATATATCGATGGTCATGACAATATCAAAAACACAAGTTGAATTTTGAAGATTGAATATAGAAAAGCCTCGGTGATTATGCCAAGAGTTATGGCAATATCAAAAGCAAGTTAGATTTTGAATATATCGTAAGATCGAGGTGGAAGAGATTCTTACCTATTTTGAGTATTGTTGATTGAATTTGATAGTTGTCATGAGATATCTTCCAAATCATACCCATGAATTCATTTTCCTAGCTAATGTAATATTCGATTATACAAATTGATTTTATTGTATGCCTTTTAACGTGATCAAATTTCTATTGCCTCAATCCTACCTACCCTACCTGTTCCTAAATTTCGAGGACGAAATTCTTGTAAGTTGGGTAGGATGTAAACCCCCTAAATTTCTACTTTAATTTTTTTTATATAAATTGAGTATTTAAAATTTTTACTTAGTATTTGTACGTCGCATAGTCGTATTATACGTCGCGTACGAATTTGTCGTATGAGACGTCGCGTATGAGTTCGCATCTTAGTATGTCTCGTCGAGTGCGAACATGTACGAGGTACATATTTTTGTAAAACTTTTTTATGGGAGATTTTATTTATATAGAAGAATTTTAGTTTTCAAAATAATATGATAAATATTTTTATTTTGTATAAAAGAGTTATTTTGTTCGTTGTTTATAAGTAGAGATTTGAAAATTTTTGGTTATATGAAATATGTTCCAAATATTTTACAAAATTTGGAATTTATTATTAACATATTTTTTGTTAATTATAAAAGCTATTTTATGATTTAATATTTAAGTAATATTATTGATTTTTGAAATTAATTAATGCTATATTTTAATATTTATGGAAAAGATATTTAAAAATTTTGTTGTATTTAATATTTGAATTATTTTGATAATTTAAATTGGGAAAAGATTTTACTTTAAATTAAAGGAAGTTTATCTAGACCGATTTGATTTTGATTGCTTAAATTCTAAATCAATTTAAATAAAAAGATGGAATTATCCATCAGGGTTTAAACATTTGCAAGTCCTTATCCAACTGGAAATTCCCACCTCCTATAAAATGAGAGGTACTCTTCCATAATTTTCACCACAACCTAAATTAGTGCATGTGCATCGTGTCTGTGCCTCCTTTCCATATGCTATACTTTTCTTTTACATATATAATTTGCCAGGTCCGGCAAACCCGGACCTCGACTCGTCCGTGTCACACCTGACAAAATCCAACCGTGTCAGACACATTACAGACACGACGTCCAAACCTCTAATCCCCAAATCCCTAACCATAATCCTAATTTTCCTAAACCACCACCCGCAGCCTCGAGCTTATCCCTGTTCCGACCCGTCGTCCCGACCTCCTCGCTTCTCCCCGCGGCACCACCGCCAGCCTCTCCAAACCGTCCAAATCACCACATACAGCACCAGCCACCCTTCACCATCGTACTTCTGGCCATCATCGGTCACACCCGTCGACCACCTTGGCTCACCGCCACCAACGGCGTTGCTCGCCCAAAAATACATCACACCACCACCGCCGTCACCACGACGACCATAACAGAATAGAAAAAGAAGAAGCAAGACCCTAACCTGGTCGCCCGGTCCCGGCAGCGCCGATCATCTCCGCCCATCAATCCCTCACGAGCTCAACTCTGGTCGGCGGTCATCATCCATGGATCCGGCCACCAGCAGCCGCAGACCCCTGCCTCGCCCCCCAGCGCTGGAGCCAACCGTCCTCCTTGGTGCTCGCCAGCCACCGGCCAGTCTCCTCGACGCAGGAGTCCACTCCTCGGTGCGCTCCCCTCCGCCAGGTCGCCGTCGTAACGACTGCCCCGATCCGCGAGCGCCAGAGCACCGCCACCCTTTCCTCCAGATCTCGTCGACCCGCAGCCGTCGTGCGCGCCGACGCACGTAGGCCCCTTCTCACCGACTTGCGGACAGCCGTGCGCCCCTCCGCATGCTGCCACCGTCGCGAGTAGCACGGCCAGCCACCGTGTCATACCGGCGATCTCCGCCTCCGCCCGTATCCGCCAAATCTACCGCCTCCTACGCAGTCTTCACTGCCTCCATCGGAGCGCCCGCCACCCGTACAGCCCACATCGGCCGCCTAGCTCCACTGGAGAACTCCGTCGGCGCCGATGGCCACCCTCCGCCGAACCGAGGTAAGAAACCCTCTCCTCACTCTTCCCTCTCACTCGATTTCTCACTCTCTCTCTCTCTAAGTTGAAGAAGCAGTACTGCTTAAGGGTTTTATTGATTATTATTATTATTATTATTATTATTATTATTATTATTATTATTATTATTATTATTATTATTATTATTACTAATATTATCATCATTGATATCATTAATATTAATATTAATAAGTTATTATTATTATTATTGTTTTGATAGTGAAAATTTTGGATTCTGTTGCAAACTACATACTTTGTATGCAAATTACTATTATATATATACTTATTAGTAGTAATATTACTTTAATTACTGTAATTGTATACCATTAGCATTACATGTATTTTTTTTGTTAAATAAAAATTTTAAGTAAATTTATATGTATAAAAATACAGTATTGGGCATGACCCTACATAGATTATCAAATTGTTTTGGAATTTTAAAGTTATTATTATATTAGGTTTTGCCTATCTATTTCAAATATAGTCTCCTACATAAGCGATGTCTTGACAACCATTGAGTATTGGTAGCCTAAAATAATTTTTGAAGTTTTCAAGTATTTAGCTATAAATATTTTGGACTAATAAATGTAGTTTTCAAATTATAAATTATTTTCAAGTATTTACCTAAAAATTATAAATTTTGGATTATAGTATTCATCTAAATTTCCAACCAATAAAACTTTTTTATCTAGAAAGCTATTTGATAAAACTTAGATTTTTATTCCTAAAAATGATTTTTACTATTTTTATTTTTATTTTTTTCTAGAACATGTTTTGACTAAAACCTAGTTTCACACATCTAAAAATAGTATATAATTATTTCCACAAGTTCCCTCGACTACCATCAATCATATGACTAAATCATGTCTTTCCTATTCCCTCGCAGATTCAGACCCTTCACCTCGACCATGGCTAATGGACACCTCGGATCTTGTCGGATCATTGCACCACACCAGGCGACTCACCAGGCAAGACACCTTGCCTTTACTGTTTAAATCCTGCTCAATATCATACATGTTGTGTTTATTTTCAAGTTGTTTCTTTCTAAATTATATGTGGATGCAAATTACTATATTTTATGCAATTAGCTTAGAGTTAAGAGACTATCGTCAAATTTAGTGTGTCTCATTGACTTGTGACGATTGTACACGAGTTGTGTGTGAGAGTTGTGAGTATCATATAGAGGTCACTTGCGTGTGGGCTGATCCTCCGTGCGCATGCGTAGGAATAATCGTCAATAGATGCATGTTAGAAGACTTGACAGTTATCTATTATAAAAAAGTGTGGTGGAAACGACACGTGTTTGTGTTTCGTGGTTACGACACACATATAGTATCATTGGGGGGAGGGGACAGCTACTAGCGTAGGGGCTACATTTACTTTTACACACATTTAGGAGATAGTGTCTCGGATGAGCGCTACGTGTTACCCGGCCGATAGTATCTCGGATGAGCGCTACTTGTTGGCCACTCTTTATTACTTTCTTGAGACAGCCCCTGCGTAGAACGTTGTCCTCTAAAGTACAATCCACATAGAATGGTTAGGAACCTTTACTCATGCATACTTTTCTGTTGAGCTTTATTATTCAGTTTATTGGCATGATTATGTGTCTTGTTACCCCCTCTGAGAACCTGGTTATCTCTCCAGGTGTGTTTTCGTGATTCTGGCAGGTGCTCTAGCTAAGGCAATTCCTTCCTTCCTGTGATGATTGCTCTTGGACTCGTCACTTGCTCTCGTTGCTCAATTCTTTCCTTGTATATTTTCCATATTTAATTTAGTTGGTAGTGGATTTGTCTTTGCCCAACTATTTGTGTACATGACAAACTCAAAGTTATTTTTATATCATTATTTATCTTCGTGGATGAGATTTAGTGTCTTAGCTTTCTATATTTACATCTATGTATACATATGAGCCGTATATTTACTCGTATGTATACAACTTGCATGATACGTTTCTAGTCCTACTATTTTGGGACTGGGACGTTACACCAAGAGAAGCAGTAATGCCATAGGTGGTGCTGACAGTAGTACAGGACCGGCGAAGCGTCCCCAACTTCTATATCAATTATTCCAGCCGCCACAACAGCAGTTCCAGGCTCCAGCTAGCGCCCAGGTCTAGCAATTTCATGCAACGATACAAGCCCCAGTACATCAGGAGGAGGAACAGCCTCAGGGACATTTTAGCCATCTCCCACCTGTACCTACTGTCGGAGGTCAGGCCATACATGGAAGACGTACAGAAAGAGGCTGGAAGCGTGCTTGCATTATGGATCAATGGAGCATCTAGTATGGGATTGTCTCTTAACCCTTCATCACCCTGGCCAGTATCCATATCGAGGGCAGGGAGATGGAGTTAGGCCACCTGTGGCATAGCAACATGCCTCGTACCAGTAGAGAAGATACCCCAGCAGGGGAGGGCTTTTGTGTTGATGGTCGAGGAGGCCAATGCTACAGGTGATGGGTTAGCAGTTTTTTTTCTGTTCTTCTTTCGTCCTTTTTTATATTTTTTGTGCTTCGATAGTACCCCTTAGATTGTGTTTTGTGCTGTGATAGATAGTACAGTGACCCTGATTGAGACCATGATATCATGACTAGTAGGACCATGATTTGTATAAATTATTTAAGTAGATTTGGACCATGATTGTTGAGGGCCTGACCTAGAGAAGAGTACAACCAATTTAAATTTCGAGGATAAATTTTTTAAGGGGGTAATTGTCACTACCACATTTCCAGAATAGGATATTTTTGTCATTTGTATTATTTATATAGTTGGTATTTTTTTATAATTAAATATGATTTTGGCAATTATTAGTTGACTGACCCACTAATTGAACCTTAACTTGTGAACCCAATTAGACTAGACATGACCACTTAAGCCTACAACCTAGGATAAACACAACTAGCTTCATTTAAGTCATGTAGGCTTGGTTTAGACTAGAATTTAATCCCACACTTAGAGCTAATCTAACCCTTTAATTAGGAGATGGTTCATGATGACTTGAGAGGGTAAAGTAGACATTTTAGAGGGGTTTTAGGGCTTCCTCTCTTAGCTGGTATTAATGAGCTATTAAGTCATCTTCTTCATTAATGAGCCTCCACAAAATCCTAGAAGAGCCCCCTTCCATTTCCATGGTTTCCTACTATTGAAATTCTCCCAAACTCCTCCAAAACCTTCATTCTTCAAGGCTAGGAGCTTGGAGACCATGGAGCTCGTGGGGAAGTGTCCAAGAAAGGAGGAAATTGTGTCCAACTTGACACAAGAGCTTCCACAAGAGATTTTATTAGGAAATCAACCACCCAATAGGAAAAACCTTACATTTTTATAGTTTTAGATCCTTCTTCATACATGACACCTTGTAGGAACACCCACATTGGTTAGGGATACCCTTGGGGAGGTGAGCAAGGCTCTAACCTTTCTTATTGTGCATTTCATATGGGGTTTTTGTGCTATCCTTGGAGAAATCCAAGGAGAGCCCCCAAGTGTTTGATGAAATGCCTCATAGGCTATTTTGGGCTTTATTTTCAGTTTTGATTATATGCTTGGATAGGTTATTCCTTAGTTAGGCTATTAGAATGATTTCATATATATATATATATATATATATATATATATATATATATATATATATAGATATATATATAGGAGAGAGAGAGAGAGAGAGCTACATATGTTATTTATTGTGTTTGGATATATATTTAGTTCACTGTCAAGTGAACATAGGGGGAATATATACATGTATGTTATATGTAGTGTGCATGGAATTTGATGAGAGGAATTTGTTATTCACTGTAGTAAACATTGTTTGGAGTGTATCAGTAGCAAGGGGGTTTGTATTCACTGTCCCAGTGAACTTGTGCACTTGGCCATTTGGTTTGGCCATTAGTCTTGGGTTTTGGTTTCAAAGATTGGCTTTGGGTTCGGGTTTGGCTCCTTGCAATAGGCAGAGTAGTTAGGCCATTGGCCTTAGCACACTTCACTTAACCATTCAAGTTTGGCTCTGTGCAGCAGTGCGGATGGCCACTTGGCCATTTGAGTTGTCCATTGGCCATTGTCTATGGCAATGCAGGGGATGGTCCTCCCTGTAGGGCATGCAGCAGTGGCATTGGCCACTAGGGCTTGGGAGCTTGGCCATTGGCTCGAGCAGCAGGGCAGTAGGCCAAGTTGGCTCATGCTCTGTGTGAGTGCAATATGTATCAGAGGTTAGGAGGTTTCTATGTGTGTTTTAGAGAATGGGTTATTTGGTGTCAGTTTTGTATATATCATAGGGTACAGTCAGTGCAGTGAGTGGGGTTAGTTAGATAAGAAGAGTGTGTTTAGTGTTAGATATGTGACATGTTGATTAGATGGAGATAAGGTTAGTATCATATTTGGGTTTTGTTAAATGTATGTTAGTTTATGTTAGATAGGATAGTTAGTTAGCAGATGTTAGTTTTTGATAGTGAGTTAGGATATCCTGTGAGTGCAGTAGGAAGAGAGGGTGTCGAGTTCTGCTCTGTCACAAGTAGTAAACAGGGCACGTTGTTGCCTTGCTTGGCAATGCAGGTGGTAGCTTTGGCTTTGCTAAGCTAATGCAGCAGCAGCTATAGCATCAACATCTTGCGGAGCATGCAAGATATCTTGGCCACTTGGATTTTAGGAGTAGGCAATGAGTATCCTATATAGGTATTCGGTACCAGTATTAGAGAGTATCAGATTTATGATATTTTAGCTTCAGGTTGTATTGGTTAGATATTAGTGTCAGAGTCTATAGGCATGTGAGTGTAATGTATGAGTATTAGAGGATTTGATAAGTTATTGTCAGTCATATGTTAGCATCAATATGTTAGATAGGATAGTTAATGTATCCTAGAATGTTAGTGGTTAGGATATGGGTGTTAGATAGTGTCCTAGAGAGTAGTATCGTTAGTATCAGATATTTTGTGTTGGTGTTAGTCTCTAGTGAATGTTAGAGTATCACAGATGTAGGATATGTTAGGATATCCTAGTATCCTAAGATTAGTGAAGTATCAGATGTTAGTGTAGCCTTGAGTAAGTTAATGGGTGGCAATGTGGAGTTAGTTTTAGTTGTAGGTCAGTCTTAGATTTCAGTAGGGTAAGTGGCCATGTGTGTGTGAGTATCCTATTTTGGATTGGTTTCAGAGTATAGGAGTTGCTTTAGAGTTTAGGATTAGAAATAAGTTAGTATCTTGGTGTTGTGTCATGAGTTAGTGATGTGGTTAGTATCAACTGGAGTGTGAGTTTTGAGAGAGGCTTGGATTGCTTGGTTGTAGCCATTGCAAAGTAAAGCAACAGTAGTTGCAAGCTTAGCAATTGCAGAGTAAAGCCACAGCAGCAACATTAGCAAATGCAGAGCGTTGTTGCAGTAGCAAGCAACAGCAGGGAAGCGGCCCTTTAGCCATGGTGTGAGTGAGTGAGAGCTTGGACAGTAGGGTTTTAGGCATGCTTGGTTGGGATATTGTGAGTTACCATTTTAGGGAAGTTAAGTATATTTTTTTTTCTTTTTTTTTCTTTTTTTTTCTTTTTTTAGGGAAGTTAAGTATATATATATATATATATATATATATATATATATATATATATATATATATATATATATATATTTTAACCGAACACTAGAATTTTATTCATGAAAATAGTTGAGTACCAACTCAGGTTACAAGCTGGGGACAAAAGCCCAAAATACATCAAGAAACTAAGAAACTAAGCCAAAAATGGAGGGTGTGTCTTCACATAATTGCATCGGGCCATAGCCTTTCGAACCTGTCTTTTGATTTCAACAAGAACTTGATTATCAGTGAATTTGTACCCCTCATACCGCCATTTGTTTCTGTTTTTCCACATAACCCACAATGTAGCTCCGATCACTATCTCCTTTAAATGAATCAACGGCCTTCTCCACCATCTTCTGAGCCTACTGATCAACGGGCCAGTACATCTCATCGAGAATTCTTTTTGCAGTAACTTTCAGACCATTTGAGCTAGATCCCCACCTGAAAATATAGCACAATGGTTTCCTACTGAGGCTTGATGCAACAGTGACATTGTGAAGCCAATTGATAACCCAATACTTGAACATTATCATCAGTTGGAAGCCTGTCATGAAGAATACGCCAAGCCAGAACTGACCATTTTATTGGAATACAAGTATTCCAAACATGTGTAAATCTGGACAATGTTGTAAGGAACTCTGGTATGCCTGTAGACCGAGGAGACTGAAAACATACCACTTTTTGAAGGGCTCCATATCTATCTGTCCCGTTTATTGGGATCTCTAATGATGAGATGGTTAGCAATATGCCTACCATGAAGCAACCTCTTCCAAATAGGAGATGCATTGGAGTTAGCTTGCACTGTATCAAGACTAGCAAATTTCAGTACTTCATTTTGATGAATGACGTCTAAAGACTCTCCTACGATTTGAATTTCCACCATAATATAGAGAATGAATTTATTATTTCATCCAGGTTACGAAGCCCAAGTCCTACTTCATCATATGGCTTAGCCATTTTATACCAACCATGCCAAGAATTCTTATACATGACGTCTTGAGATCCCCAAAAAAATCGATAGAACATAATCTCGAGTTGCTTGAGAACTGCTCTCGGCGGGTTGCAAGCAGCTAATGTGTACATTGGGATAGAAGCAAGAACGGATTTTAGAAGGACGAGCTTACCTCCATATGATAATAGCCTTTGCTGCCATCCTTCAATTCTATTTTGATTTGTGATATAAGCTCTTCAAACATAGCAGCATTCTTTCTTCCTGACATAAGAGGACATCCCAAGTAAAAAAAAGGAGGATTAGAATGAAATCATGTAATCTCATGCAACTCAACCGCTCTAGTGTCAGGGAATATTGGATGAACATATAGAGACGATTTGCATGGATTAACCAATTGACCAGAAGCTTTTTCATATCTTGAAAGCATGTCCTTCAAAGCACGAATAGAGCCGACATCTCCAGCCACAAAATCAAAACATCATCTGCATACACCAGGTGGGTCACTGCCGGACAGCCACTAGGTGAATAGAAGTGATAAAAGAAGGAATGTCGAACAGAGTCTTGAGACTTTGGGATAGGACCTCCGTAGCAATGATGAACAGTGCCGGAGATAGTGGATCTCCTTGACGAACCCCTCGAAATCCATGAAAGTATCCCGATGATTCTCCATTAATCACCTTCGAATACCAAACATTGTTAAGTAATCTGAAAACCATGTTGATCCAAATTTCACTAAACTCAAATTTTCGAATAACCTGTATTAAGAAGCCCCAATCCAGTCGATCATAAGCCTTGGCCATGTCTAATTTGATTGCCACATTGTCCTCTGTTTTTGATCTTCATCATGCTCATCATCTCCTGAGCTAAAATGATATTATCCACAATCTCCCTCCCCCTAACAAACCCACATTGTTCATGAAGATGATCCGAGGAAGATGGTAGCTATCGATTAGCCAATAGCTTGGAAATAATTTTGTTCATTACAGTACATAAGCTAATAGGTCTAAAGTCCGACCAAGACATCGGCTGCTTGACCTTCGGAATGAGGATGAGAGATATACTTGAAATAGCTCTGGGTAAAGCAAATCCATCCATGAATAACTGAACTGCCTCCATGATGTCTCCTGCAATGATTTGCCAAGCCACAGTGAAGAACCGAGCAGTGAATCCATCAGACCCCCTGCACTCTTTGAGTCGATGCCTTTGATGGTCAATAGAAGTTCTTCCTTGGTTGGAGCAATTGTCAATAAGCTGTTGTCCTCTTCATTGATCAATGAAGGGATGCATGAGAGTAATTCTTCATCGTGAACCGGACATGAGCTCAAAAACTGGTTAGCAAAATATTCATTGGCTGAAGCTTGAAGATCTTGGAGCTCAGAAAGATTGGATCCATCGTTTGCCTTGATAGAATTAATACGAAGCTTCCTTTGTTTGCTATTAACATATTCATGAAAATAAGCGTGTTTCGATCACCTTCTAAATCCCATCGCATCCTGGCCTTTTGTCTCCAAAATGAATCCTCATATGAAAGCCTATGTTTTAAGATTGCTCTTGCTTTATGAAGACCTTCCATGTTGGTGTCTGAACTGTCTTGTTCATAAGCAATTTCTGCTGCAAGGACTCCGTCTTCAGCCGCTTTTACTTTCTAAAAATATTCCCGAAAGTGGCATGACTCCATCTCGACAATGCTTTCCTGTAGGCCACCAATCTCTCAGCCACTCGAACCAAGGCATTGGCATGATCCACCGAGATCCAAGCTCTCTCAACTATTTGCAAGAATTCTTCATGCGATACCCAGAAATCTAGAAATCTGAAAGCCCATCTCCCTCCCGCGCTTGCAGATTTGAATTTGAGGAGTAATGGAGAGTGATCCGACTCATTACGATTGAGGTGTTCTTC
>JANAVB010024722.1:0-5000 GCA_029216955.1 Iris pallida
GCCGTGGCTGGCCGGAAAATGGCGGAAAAGATCGGGGTCGGTCGTCGGCAGCTGGCTGGTCGTCGGGGTGGGTAGAAAATAGGTTTTACAGTTAGGTCCTTAGACTTTTAGGAATTACAGATAGGTCCTAACTATGTCTGAATGCCCAAATAATAATTTGCATCCGCACTAAACATAATTAGTTAATTACAAACTACCACTGAAATATTTAAGTATTTACAAACTACTATTAAAACATTTTAATTAATTACAAAACTATATTGAAACATTTATTAAATTACAAAATGGTATTTTAGTTATTAAAACTCATTTAAAAATTATTTTTAAAAAATATAAAAAAATCCTAAAATTATATTAAATTATTTTAAGGAAAATATGTCATTAGAAATTAATTAACACTAATTAAATTAAAATTGAAAATCAGGGGCTGACAAGTCTCCTCCTTGAAAAATTTTGTCCTCGAATTCACAAGGATTGAAGACCCTACATTTCTAACATAACAAGAAATGCAGCAAATGACTAAGGCTACGATCGAAACTAACCTTTAAGGTATCAAGCGGGAACGGGTGCTTCCCTCGCAGCGGTTGGATCGAACAAGTAAGGGTTATTCTCCCTCATGTCCGATCCCTCTCCCAAGTAGATTCACCCGGAGAGTGACGGCTCCAAGCTACTCGTACTAAGGGTATAACCATGTTCCTCATTCTCTTCCCTCCTGTCTAATATCTCCACTGGCTGCTCAGAAGCTGCCAAGGCTCGGTCCGATCTCCAACTCTGAATGATCTAGCACATGGTGGGGTTTTGGAACATATCTCCTCAGCTGGATACGTGAAAGACATCGTTGAAATCCTGCTAGGTTGGGTGGAAGTGCAACCCTGTAAGCTAACTCTCCGATCCTGCCAAGTATCTCGAACGGCCCGATGTATCTGGGGCTCAGCTTCCTCCTCGTCCGAACGGATCGTCCCTCTAGTAGGTGATATCTTCACTAGCAATATCACCGTCAACGAACTCCATCGGTCTGCGACTAGCATCGGCCCAGTATTTCTGCTGTCCTGAGCTACTCTGAGCCTGTCTATGATCATCCCGACCTTCTCTGCTGCATCCGTGATCATCTCTGGCCCAAGCATAACTCTCTCCAACATCATCCCAAAAGAGCGGTTGTACGGATCGTGTCCATATAGTGCATCGAAAGGAGACATACAGATGCTGGCTTGGTAGCTGTTGTTGTATAAAAACTCTACCAAGTACAGGTGGCTCTCCCATGATCCTCCAAAGCCCAGTACGCAGGTCCTCAGCATATCCTCCAGGTCTGTATCGTCCTCTTGGACTGTCCATCTGTCTGCGGATGATACGTCGTACTAAATTTGAGCCGACGCCCAACTCCTCCTGCAAGCTCCTCTAGTAGTGGGACGTGAATCTCTGTCTCTGTCCGATACGATGCTCACTGGTACTCCGTGTAAGCGCATATCTGCTGCATGTATAGCTCTCCCAACTTCTCGGTGGAAAGCCCCACCTTGAAGGGTATGAAGTGCGCACACTTCGTCAGCCTGTCCACATGACACCAAATGGCTCCTTCTCTCCTTGGAAACGAGGAAGCCCTGAAACTAAGTCCATTGTAATGTGTTCTTACTTCCACTCGAGAATGGGTAACGACTGCAAACACACCAGCTGGCCTCTGACGCTCCGCCTTGACCTGCTGGCAAACTAGGCATCTCGAAATGAAATGTGATACATTTCTCTTCATCCGTGCCACCAAAGATGTTCCCGCAAGTCACGGTACATATTGTTAGCACCAGGATGAATAGAATATCTCGATTGGTGCGCCTTCTGCAAGACTGTCTCTATCATCTTCCCTTCGGCACGCACAATCGGCTGCCATGCCTCAAGGATCCATCCTCTGCTATGGTGAAAATCATCCAGCAATCCAGCTAAAGCCTGGGCCCGAAGTTGTGAAGGCTTCATCTGTAGATGTGCCTCCTGATCTGCTCCATCAAAACTGACTGAATGTCAAGCGCCATCATCTGTATCACTGATCCTGGCCGAACTATCTCGGATACCGAGCTTCTCCAGATCTTCCGCAAATGCTGATCTATTCATCAGATACCATGTCATCGGATGCCTGCTCAGCGCATCCGCCACCACATTTGCCTTCTCGAGGTGATACGTAAATCGATGTCGAAGTCCTTCATCAACTCCAACCATCGTCTTTGCCTCATGTTCAGCTCTTTCTGCGTGAACACATACTTCAAGCTCTTGTGGTCAGTAAAGATTTCCACATGCTCTCCGTATAAGTAATGTTTCCATAACTTGAGTGAAAGATCATCGTAGCTAACTCTAGGTCATGGGTAGGATAGTTTCGCTCATGAGTCCGCAATTGTCTAGATGTATAAGCAATCACTTTCCCATGCTGCTGTAGGAGGACACATCCTAGCCCCTTTCTCGAAGCATCATTGTATATGGTGAAATCTCTAGATCCTGAAGGTAATGTCAGAACTGGAGCGGTGTTAGCCTCCTCTTCAGCTCCTCAAATACTGCCTGGCAGTCCTCTGACCAGATGTACTTTGCGTCCTTCTGCGTCAGCTTCGTCATGGGTTCAGCTATCCTAGCAAAGTCCCTGGATGAACTTCCTATAATAGCCGGCTAAATCCAGAAAACTCCTAATCTCTGAAACTGACGTCGGAGCCTTCCATGTATCAACTGCAGCAATCTTCCTGGGATCTACCGAGATTCCCTCTCCAGTAACTACATGGCCAAGAAACTCCACTCGGTCTAAAAAGAACTCGCACTTCGACAATTTGGCAAACAACCTCTCCTGTCTCAGAATTCCCAAAATCGTCCGCAAGTGCTCTGCATGCTCCTCCGGCGTCTTCGAGTATATCAGGATGTCGTCGATAAACACTACGACAAACTTATCCAGATACTGGTGAAATGTCTTATTCATCAAATTCATAAAGACAGCTGGCGCATTTGTGAGACCAAATGGCATCACCAGAAACTCGTACTGCCCGTACTTCGTGTTGAACGCCGTCTTCTGGATGTTTGCTGCCCTGACCTTCACCTGGTGGTACTCGGATCTCAAGTCTATCCTAGAAAATACTTTTGCCGTAGTCAACTGGTCGAACAAATCATCTATCCTGGGCAGAGGATATTTGTTCTTAATGGTGATGGCATTCAACGCCCGGTAGTCAATACACAACCGAACTGTACCATCCTTCTTAGACACAAAGAGCACTGGTGCTCCACATGGAGAAGCACTAGATCGAATGAAACCCTTTTTCGACAGGACATCAATCTGCTCTTTCATCTCTACGGCCTCCTTGGGGTTCACTCTATAGCAAGCCCGGGATACTGGTGATGAACCCGGTACTAAATCTATAGTGAACTCCACATCTCTGTCAGGCGGAAGTCCTGGAAGATCCTCTGGAAATACATCCATAAACTCCCTAATGATAGGGTGTGGCGGTGCTACGTCCCCAACTGTCGCATAACAGTTCGGCTCTAGGCTGATCTCCGGCCCTGTCCTCCTGACACTGAATGGTGCTGTGCCTGGGGGACTGAACAGAATACTACCCTTATGACAGTCTATAGCTGCATGGGCATAGCTAAGCCAGTCCATCTCCAATATGATATCATAACCGGGGAGTGGCATCACAAAGAATCGTCCCCTGAACTCTCTCCCGGCTATAGTAATAGAGCATCTATAGATAGCTCTAATGGGCACTGGTCCGCCTCCCGTCATTACTCTACTAATCTCCTCGGTAGGTGTAGCTACTAGATGGTGTTTATGCAAAAACTCTAATGACATGAAGCTATGAGATGCACCAGAATCAAACAAGCATAGAGCTAGAAAAGTATACAAATAAACATGACCTGTGATGACGTCAGCCAAATAATCTGGCTCCGAAACCTGCTCCAGCTCCGGCTCAAGAGCTAGACTATACGCCTTCCCCTGGGGTCCTTTCTGCTGCTGCAGATGTTGCCCAAACCTCTGCTGCTGAGTCGGGATCGGCCCTCTAGGTCCCTTGGCTACTGGGCATTCCCGAATCTGATGGGTGGCAGACCCATAAACTAAGCACTGGTTCAATCTCTTTCTGCAGATGGAGTAATCATGCCCTGGTCTTCCACAGAAAGAACACATAGCTCCCTTCTGCTGCTGTTAGGGTCCCGGGGCTCTAACTGGCGGGGTCAGATGATGTGATGTAGGGGGACGGTAAGTCTGCTGGTACGACGTTGGTACTTTCTGCTGGAAAGTCGGACGCTTGGACGGTCCCTCGAGGTGTACAGAAGTCGGTCTCTTGCAAGACAGAAGACGCTCCTCAATGCTCCGGGCCAACTCTAGGCTCTGGTAGTAGTCAGTCGTACCGTTCGCCACTATAAGAATGCCAATGTCTGGAACTAGACCACGGCAAAACCTACGCGTCATCTCCTCAGGGTCAGCAACTAGACTAGGAGCAAAACGGCTCAGGCGACTAAACTCTGTCGCATACTCGTCGACAGAACGGTTCCCCTGCTGGATGTTCTGGAATCGTAGCCCCATGGCTACCCTAGCGGTGGTCGAGAAGAATTTCTTCTTGAACTGGGTCTTGAACTGATCCTAAGTGGCCCTCCCTCTCGCAAATAACGGCTCATTCTGGAACCAAACTCCTGCCAAGTCTATCAGTAGAAATCATGCTGCCTCGACCTGGAGGTCATTCGGCAACCTAGCTCCAAGGAGCTTCCTCTCTACCGAGTCTAGCCAGTCATCTGCTACTACTACGCCCTCAGTCCTTGAAAACTCCTTGGAGTTCAGACCCATGAAGTCCTTGATCGTCCTTGCTCTCTGTCGTGGCTCTACAGGTGGTGGGACCACGGTACGTTCCTTAGAACGCTCCATGCTCTGGCAGAGTAGGGTAGTCTGCTCCTGATGGGTTGTTAGGAACCCCTGGATCAGAGTGAGCAGTTGGTTCCCGTCGAGTATGATGGAAGCCTGGGTAGGTATAGTGATAGGTGGTGGTGGAAGTATC
>JANAVB010024722.1:10000-77834 GCA_029216955.1 Iris pallida
AGCCACAATCAGTCAACACATGCAAAAGTCTCCGGATGCTGAAATAAACAGTACTAACGTTCTCAGAATAGTCAAATTAGCTAGGATTGCCTGTCCTTAAGTCCAATTCTGGACACTGGGGCAAAACGGTAATTTTGGGCAAAAAATGATGTCCTTAAGTCCAATTCCGAAAAGCGTGCCAGAATCAAAGGTCTCTAAAGTCGTCAAACTACATGTCTACGGATCTAGTTTTCCGATACGAACCCAACCGTATGTCCAGAGTTGGATTCCGGCGGGCCGTGCACAAAATCGTCCGTTGAGTGGGACCGTGGGGCCCGCAAAATGGTGATTTTATCAACGGTCTCAGAATCGGACCAAACTTGGCATACAGGACCAGAAAAATGATACGGTCCTGTTGGCACAAGTTTCGTCTCGATCTGATGAGCGTGCACAAAGTAATTGGAGTTTGTGCAACGTGCACGATACGGGAAATTTCGACGGATACGCATCAAATTCGTCGCGCACACGCGACCAATTTGAATTCCGTCAAAGCCCACACGACCATGAAGCTGTTAAGCAGCTTTCGATCCTTTCGGTACGCGACCACGTCGTCCGGATTGGCGTGACATACGTCGTGTGGAGCGATTTCAATATTTTGAAAACAGGTTTTTCATGATTTTCAACTTGGTTTTAAACAGAGTTTAATCCACTAGAAAATAAACTAAAAGTGGGGTCTCAATCTTGGTTATGTTGTCTATCAGCCTGTTTAATTAGATTTTTGAGAACCCTATTATGTTGTTCGAAATCTGGCTTCCAACATAGATGATTCGACTGAAATTGGGTTCTGTCGATACGCAGTTTTTCTTCGACTTTGCGTCGAATCCTACGACAGTATGGTGCGACTCGACGCGAAGTGTTTGAAGGAAAATAAAGACATATATATGAACTTCATACCAGCGAAAGAAGATCGCAAGACGGTCGAGTGGTTGTCGAGAAACATAGCCACGAAGTCGGCCTCTTCGAGCCGCTGCTGCTGAGTCCTCTCGCGCGCGCGCTGTGCGTGCGCACGTCCAGCGCAACCGTGACGGTTGGCCGGTCGCCGGCGAACCCAGGCGTGTGCGCGGCGGTCCAGGGTCGCGCCACGTCCGGCTGGGGGTGGTGGCGGTGGGATGTCGGGTTGTTCATACTAGGGTTTCTTCTTCCTCCATATATCCGCTCGATCGATATATAGAGACGGGTTCTCTGTTACTTGCATCCTCAGTGAAACCCAAGAGAGGATGCTCTGGATTAGGCTCGGCCTGTTATGGCTAGGCCTGGGCTCCTATCTGCTATCTGCTACTGCTCGGTTTTGTGCAAAGCAAGTCGGGCTGGGCTTGGGATTAATATTTGGGTTTGGTTTTTAGTTGTTATTATCCAAGGCTTATATATATATATATATATATATATATATATATTATATATATATAATATATTTTTATATATATATATATATACACGTATACTTACCAATATATATATTTATATAATACATATATCTAAATAATATATATATACACATATACATATATACGAATATTTATATAGACATATACATATCTACAAATATTTATATATAGGCATATATATTATTCACACTCATACACAATATATATTTATAAATACATATATATACCTTGTATATAAATACCATATTCGATCTAAAATCAATAAAATATATTTCCAAATAAATATTAATATATTTATTTCTATATAAATATATCTATTTAAATGTGTACATATACCTATATACTCGTACACATCTATAATATATATCCATAAAACCTAAATAAAGACCTGATATTATATACTCCTAGAGTAAGGTCTATTCTTATAAATATGAATATTTATATCAAATCACATTTATTTGATAACCAAATAAAATAACCAATAATTATAATAATATTATTATATAATAATGACCTCAATACTAATGATAATAAAAATAATAATAACACTAATAATAACAAAATTCAACAAACCAAATAACGGTGTATATACCAATAGGTACAGACTAAAAATCCAAAATATACGAGGGCCTATTTACACAAAACGTCCCTGAATATCATTAATAATAATAGTTATAATATTTAAAATAAGAATATTTAAGAATACTCATTAAATCATTAGACGGAATACAACGCTCTCGTACCCCGTTATGTCAACACGTATGTCTCTAGATGTACCGCATGACTGCATGGGCTTGGGCTTGCTAAGGGTCCTATCTGGACTGGTTTGGTACAACCGGGTCTCCTAAATTCAAATAATATTAAATATAAATAATTAAACTATTTATAACGGTCATGTCACAACTTAGCCTGGTTTTTCTAGTTAGGACACTGCTATGGCTCGGCATTCCCCTACCATGGCAAACACTAGTCAAAGTACGCTACTGCACTATCCGTGCCACGATCCCTAGTCGTCTTGTACTCCAATTCTCAACGATGATTAAAATCATTCACCGTAACAATTATCTAAATAATTATTTATAAAATAATTTGAAAGAAAATAATCGCCATTAAATCAAATAAATGTACAAATAAATATTTAAAAAATATTTTCGGGAAGGGGAGTTACACTCCCTGTCATTAATGTCATACTCATGGATATTCTTTCTTAATCCAGGATCGACATGGAGCTCATTCAAGTCTAAATACGAGTGGCCGGAGGGGAGAACGGGTTTAGGAGTGGAGTGATGAACGTCTTGTTGATTTCTAGATGTAAACCCCTTGACCATTTTTTTTCTCACTTTTATTTTCTTATATTATATTTCCTCAAAAGTATTAAATGATTTCTTGAGTTGTTGTTAATCTATTTATTAAACTAACAAACAATTATGGCCTTTGCAAAAACTGTTTACTCAAGGGGCTTAGATGCAAAACATTTTTTAAATCTCTTGTAAAAACCAGATCGAGCAATTCCTTCTCTTGTCAAGATCGAGAGGAGCAGACCAAATCAAATTCAAAACCTCTCCTCCCAATCTCTTTAAACCCCAGGTTTATCATTAACTAGAGCATATATAGGGAGTTAGCAGCCAACCCAATCTCTGCCAACCCTAAAATGATCAAATTTCTGCCCTGCCGCACAGGACGATCGGAGATTAGGCAAGGAACGATTGAGTGTCTCCTTCTACTAGGCAGGACACGCACCTCTGAACCCTTTCCTGTTTCTATAAGGAAAATGTTTCGAAACCACTGCCTGGTTTCAGGTTGGTACTTGATACCTACCCGACCCTTGGTATCAGGTTGGGTTTTGGGTATCAGACTTTTGACATAGACTACCAATAGTAGAACCCATATCTGATATCTGTAGTTCTAAAGAAACCTATGTTATATGTACAGTATAGAGTCGAGTTTAAGGGAGTACCAAGACTAGTCGACCCTAGAGTGTATCAGGCCTTACTAGGAGCAATAGAAAAACTAAAGGACATATAAGATTGGTAGTAAGGATGTAGATGTGTCGATTGGCCCTAGTCCCAATAGACAGGATTGAAGAAATACCAATGAGTACGAGATGTTATTTGTTCGGATCTATAGATAATTAACTTTTTCTGATCGATTTGATCTCATATTTCAATAAATTATGCTAAGAAACTGTTCATAGTTTAATTATGGCACATATTTGCGGAATTGGATTTGGTTTGTAACGGATTTTGTTGTGGTAAAGGGCTCAATTTTGACCCAGACTTGTCGGATTCGTACTTCTGCAAGGTTATTTGGCTGCAACAGAAACATGTCTGTGGTTTTCACGATGGAACAAATAGCTGTAATAGTTTGTTATCTAATTGCCTAAAAATAATTCGTTAGATGTATTATGGAGAAAGTTGAACACCACTTTAATTTGGTAATATGTTATTGTTGTTTTACTTAAGGTGGTTAAAAAGAGAAACATGAAGGAAATGCTTTCGACAAACATAACTTTGTTATCGTCCAAAATGCCAGTGAAGGACCCAAATGCATAGATGCTGCCTATCACTGACTTGATATCATCATGTAGTACAGGGACACTGATTGCTTGATTCCTGTTGTCAGGAAAACTGATGGAAATTTTGCTCCTTGTGTTTAGAGGGACTGGTAGTGAATTTAATCGAACTGAACCATATGGACTTCCTGCCCAATCATCATGGAGCAAATATTTGATCTAGTATACTCTGGAATATGTTCCAACTCTCTGATAGCAGGTTGAAAGACGTATCAGGATCTATATATATATATATATATATATATATATATATATATATATATATATATATATATATATATATATATATAATCCTTGTACCAATTAGATGTTATATGAGATTCCCTCTTACCAATGAGTATTGACTCTAAAATTTAGGACTAGTACCAATGGACTCCTACCAATTGGCCAAATTGCTATGTTAGATTACCTGGTATCAATTCCCAAATTGTTCGGTTAGATTCTTCTTATCCAATTAATACCTCTATGTGAATCTTCATTCGTATCCGATTGATACTAACAAGTGAACCATCTATTCATACTCGAGACAACAGGACACATGGCTCGAGTACTGTGTAAGGGTATATATGGATATCCCTGACAGGTGAAAGTTTTGACTTGAAGAAGCAACTTGCATACCCTCAGTAAAGGGTTATGTTTTATGCACAGAGTTGTTGTCATTTAGCAAGTCTGTATGCTCGAAGAGAGGACTGCTCCTCGCAGCAGCAGGAGAATGTTGTGGCTATCAGTGTGTGTGTGTGCCTATGCTAGATTAGTTCAAATAGTTTAGAAGTGTTAAAGTTTCACATATGGGTGTTAAAACATAGAGGATGCATCAATTTTTGAAGTAGACTGATCGTCTAACTCACTGAATGGATCTTTTATACATCATATGTCAGATGTACACGGCCACATTAGTGTACATGTCATATATCAGTTGTACACGGATGTATTTGGTTGCCATTTGAGGTATCTGTCGATAGGCCAAGCAACAGTAGGATTCGAGAGGCTGCTATCAGAGCACTACATGGTCTCACCCTTAAACCTTAGAATCATATTGGTACTGCGCATCAGATGACACTTGGATATCAAATCTCAGATTTGATACTCGAGTAATCAGAGTTTGAGAGCCGAGGGAAAACATATGGATACAAATGTTCAGCAAAAGGATATCAGTAAAGGTCATATGACAAATAATGAGGGCTATATGGTTGGGTTTAGGATTAACTAAAGTTAACATATGCAGGGTATGGCAAAAGCTTGATATATGTGAAATGCAGGGCCTAACCAAACTAAGCCTATGGCAGATAATTGGGGTATCCAATGGTGAGTACCAGTGATGAGGAAATTCTGTGACTGTAGGATGTCCCTACCAGGTTAGGAAATGGTCAAGGGAGAGTCTAAGAAATGGGGTGCCTTGTCCATGGGTAATACCTACCAACCGAGTAACAAGTTTAATAGAAGACCAAGGTGCCATTCAAGCACTAATCCATGGAGGGGGCAGGGAACGAAATCAACCTAGTAAATTAGGAAAACCAAATCAAAGGCTTAAAGACCAAGTAGATAAGATCATTATTGATTTCAAGCTATTTATTGACAGTGTAAATGTATAAAATAGGTACTTAGACCTCGGTTCGGACTTAACCCTTATAGCAGCCCGGTATACCTTGCTTTTCTTTTTATTATTATCCAATTTTTCTCATGTTATTGACATATATCTTTTCTATCATGCTTGTATATTTGTATCAATGCTATATAGACCGTGTTCACAGTTAGCTGTGTCTTATTGGATGTATTCATTTGAGCCTTGATCGAGTCGTGTCGTGGGTCGAGAAGTCATAAATTGAGCTGCTATACCTCCTTGTCTTGAAATCTTGAAGCTAACCTGCGAGTCCACATTAGGGGCGAGGGTTAGTAGTTATCTGTATCTTAAGCTAACCTGCGAGTCCACATTAGGGATGAGGGTTAGTAGTATATGGTTCACACCTGCGAGTCCACACTAGGGTCGAGGGTGATGCTAACCTGCGAGCTCACACTAGGGACGAGGGTTAGTAGTATATGGTTTATACCTGCGAGTCCACACTAGGAACGAGGGTGATGCTAGCCTGCGAGTCCACACTAGGGGCGAGGGCTAGTAGTTGTTCAAACCTGTGAGTCCACACTAGGGGGAGGGTTTGAGTATTCGATTTGGTTATCCGTTGACATCGTGATATTGTGTTCTTCTCCAGCAGTTCATTTATGTGTATTCAGTATACATATTCGTATTTTATTGCTCAGTTTTACTTGTTTATTCGGTATTTTTCTCCATGCATAATAAACTGTTATAAATGCTCGTTTTTATGTATCTTGCTAGTCCTCTGAGGACCTGATGATCTCTTCAGGTTAGCTGAGTTTGAGTCAGGAGCAGACGAGAGGGTTGAGTCAGCATCATACCGCAGTGCCTTGCAGTAGAAGTTGTTTTGATTAGCAGGTTGTACTCAGTTAGTGTATTTCATGTACTTTTCTCTTTCCGTCTATTGGTAGTGGATTTGTGTCCACCGGACGTGACATTGATTCTTGGATATATTCTGTTATATTCATTATTATCTAGTTTCATGATCTTGATTGTGATTCGATTATTATGTGGATGAGATATAGTTACCATGAGATTCTAGATTGCCGTGACTTATGTATATTAGACAACGTACTACCGCCGATACTGCGGCGTAGGCTGGGCTTGAACACGTTTCGTATCCGAAAAACGGGTGCGGGTGGTGACACTAGAAGACGTACTCTCATTTGCAGACTTTGGTGTTGACACCTTAGAAAAAAAAATCTTTGCATCCTGATCCTGGAGTAAATAAAAGAGAAGCTAGCTGAAAATCAATAACCTAATTTCTAAATGCACTAACCTAATTCCTAATTCTGAAATCCTAAAATCAATAACCTAATTTCAATAATATGCCTCTGTAAAAAATCCCTAAAAAAATAATTTTTAAACCAAGATAATTAGAAATTAGTCAATCTTGTACACAAACTGCAATGATGGATATAGGTGATAGGACCAAAGGGCATGGTTAGTGCACCAGGACGAGCGTCACAAATATATATGGTGCGTCTTTTGAATTATGGTAAAACATGTAGGATTTAACTCAAATTTCTCTAATTTTAATAATAGAGCCACCAAGATAAATGTTTGTTGTTTTTTAACATGACGTAATGTTGCATAAAAAATGAGTTGCCTTGTACAGAGGAGGAATAAAAAAACAATATTGAAAATGTGGGAGAAAATTAAGAAAAATTGGATAATTTTCTTCTTCTATGTAATATTCTAATAGATAATAAAAACATAGTGACAACTAATTTTTAACATATTTTAACCTAATCGTCCAGAAGTGGCAAGCATTTTGAGCGCTGATTTTTGTCCTAATTTTTGCTAAAACTTACCCTGATTTTTGCCCTAAAAAATATGATTTCTTAAAATCACTGATTTTTACCCTGATTTTTGCCCTAAAATCCCTTTAAAAATGTGGTTTCTTACCCTAATTTTTGCTAAAACTTAAAAGTACTTAGTTTAGGGATTTTAATTTGATAGAGAAAGATAGTAAGAGAGAGATGAAGAGAGAGGGGAGAGAGTAGATGTACCTCTTCTTCTTCTTCTTCTTCTTCTTCTTCTTCTAACGTTGGCTGCCGCTTCTTCTTTTTCTTCTTCTTCTTCTTCTTCTTACTCTTCTTCTTGATCTTGTACCGCTAGAAGTAGCTCTTCTTCTTTTTCTTGACCTCTTCTTACTCTTCCTCTTGACCCTGTACTTCTTCTTGACCTCTTCTTCTTTTTCTTCTTCTTACTCTTCTTCTAACGTTGGCTGCGGGAGTTTGGAGATGTACCGCTGGAAGTAAAAAATATATTTTTTTTTTTTGCAAGAAGTCAGTGGGGCCACGTGACCCCACTTGACCCTGGGTGGGTTCGCCCCTGGATGCAAGTCTTTTCACAAGCTAGTCATATAGTTTAATATTACCATACTGCCCAACTAGGTATATATCACTTAGATCTACGCGCTGCCCATCTCCAGTGATGATTTTGTACTATTTTTTTGTACTAATTAAATGTGAAATAAGGGACTATTTGGTTGCACAAAAGTATAAAAAAATATAAAAACAAAAACAAAATTTGCGTACACGTTGTTTATACATAAATTTTGATTTTTAAATTATTGTTTGATTGGTGGAGTTGAAAAATATAAAAAAGAAAAAGAAAATGTAAGTTCAATTGTTTGGACATGTGTTCACATGTTCCGTAGACATGGTTGTACATTTCCTCTTACGAACATGAGAGCTCTAATACCAATTTTTGGTATAAGACAAGAGCGAACCGAACCTTCACTATGATACCAATTTTTGGTCCGGAAGCGTTGCCAAACCCACATGAAGATAGACAACCAAAGTCTAACAAAAGCGCCAAGTATAAATGAGAACACAGTATTTTTCGGTGACCGTGTCACCTACACAAATCTCAATCTTTATACTTTTCACTAGAATACAAGATTTGATAGAAATTTGTTGAACTCTTTGCCTAAAGGTTGAACCCCTCACTGAACTCAAGAAGAAAATAAAATATTATAATAAAATCACTCGTCTTATCCGTAACAATTCTCCATGTACGAAGACGACGGCTCCCTGCATAGATCCTCTCTTCCCGATGTCTAGAACGACGAGCCCTACGAGAAAATACAGACATTCTTTTAGCTTCTTGTGGACGAACACTTTGAATTTCTGTATTGTGTTCTACTTTGTGCCTCCACCCTCAGCCTATATAAATAGGATGAGAAACCTAGTTTAGGATTTTTAAAAATTCCCAAAATACTCCACCATCAGATATGGTTGTCAAACAAATCTAACGTGTTGATTAAAACCCATAACTTGTCAGCCTCGACCGAAGCCGAACTCATCCCGAGTTGGGTTGGCCCTTGTCAAAGGTTTTGGAACAAAATCACTTGAGTTCGGACCTAACTTGGCTCGCGTTCGGTCCCAAACGTCAAAGACTGGACACCAACACTAATATAATTAATAATTTTAAAATTTATAAAATAAATTTCAAAATTACTGGACGAGATTTTACACCGTCAGAATCCAGTACATCAAGCAACAGGGACAAATCCAACAAACTCCTACTTGCAATACTGCTAGAAGCAAGGTTGCACTTCACAGTTTATTGTATAAGAGGTTAGGGCACTGCCTTATATGTGAAGTAGCATATCATCAGACATGAGACTGTCTTATAGCTCTTCCACTACCAGCTCAAGCAGCAGGACATAGAGTATATATTCTGACTAGACCTCCAGCATCTCCAGCGGCTCAGCAAAAGATAGCTCCAATTTCAATTTTCATACATATGATGGAAAAAAAACCAAAATGCTCATAATAAAAATAAAATTATATATATATTTTTGGGTGCTGCTATTAGCACTCCTAAAATGTCATTCAACACTCCTTTTTAAATTTTTTAACATTCAAATTACAAATCTATCCCTGCATTAAATATAGCATTAATTTGTGCATGTATGGAGGGAGGAGTGTAGGATGACATTTTAGGAGTGCCAATAATGTTAATGCAGGAGTAGATTTGGAATTTAAATGTTAAAATATTAAAAGGAGTGCTGAATGACATTTTAGGAGTGCTAATAACAACACCTTTTTTTTTACCTTAGCTTGTATTTTTTACCACTCCGAATTGTTAGCTCTTTTTTTTTGTTACAATCTATCTATACGGTTGGAGGAGTTAAACACTGTCGATCCCGTCTGGTATAGTAGTACAATTTCTAAAGTCCGTTTTGTTGTTTTTTTTGGGGGCAACATTTTGAGTTTAAACTCAAAAGCACTTAGAAATAATGTTTGACTTCAAACTACTCAGAAAACAACTTTTAGAGTATCCCCAATTCTACTGTCTTGTTTTGTGTTGTGATTCTTATCTGACATAAGGCACGAGACAATGTCTTTCCTATGTGGCAAGATGATATTCACATAAGACAATGAGATAAAAAAGTGTTATCTAATGTAAAGGTATTGAGAAGTCAATAAAAAATATTTTTTTCAACTTCCAAGACAATTCCTCCACTTCTTCATTTTTTTATAATTATTTCTATTCATAATTGTTGACGTGGAGACAAATTCATTGTGAAGTGCATTGTCTAGATTTAGACAACCAACTTCATATTGTCCTTACTATGTCATTGCCATGTCAACTTTATAATTTATTCTATATTTACATTGGAGAAGGATTTTGGAAATAAACGTTTGTCATTCCTTTGTGTCAACTATTTTTTCTAAACACATAATAGGGTTGGAGATGCTCTTAGAAAGAAAAAATAAAAGGGTAAATTGCAAAAAAAACCCTCGTTAAATGTGCACCTTTTGAGTAGAAAGACATTTTAGTCAAATTTAGCAAATAAAGACCCCCGCAATCTATGACTTGCTCGGCCAGTCCCCTACCGTCTGTTGACCGTTAAGTGACTTTTTTTATAAAAAATAAAATAAAATACCTAAACTACCCCTCCTTTCCTAACCTCTCCCCTCCTCCCTCCTCCCTACGGCCAGCCACCCCCCCTCATCCTTCCCGCCCCCTCCTTACTCCGGCGAGCACCCCCCTCCTCTCCGCCCCGGCCAGCCCAGCCCCCCTCCTCCTCCTCCTTCCCGCCTCGGCCAGCCCCGCCTCCCTCCTCCTCCTCCCTGCTGGCCAGCCCCGCCCCCTCCTCTTACTCCCCGCACCACCAAAGAGAGAGGGGGAAGGGAAGAGTGGAGGGGTAAAATGGTTATTACACATCCCACTTAACATCGGTTAACGAAAAGAAGGCAAAATTAGCAGATTTCATACTTTCATGAATTTTAAGAATATGTGGTCTTTTAGTGCAAAAAGCGAAAATCTAACGAAAAAATTTTTGTACTTTACCCAAAATAAAAAAAAATGATGTTATAACTACATTCGGAAAGTAGATTAGAGATGTTTTAGGAGAGCATTTTTTCCAGCTCTTTTGGGACCTGAGCCTCACATGTGAGTCTGGGTGTTATCTGGTCCGGTTCAACCCCGGACCGGCCCGAGCCCGCCCTAGTGTCACGCCCTAGAACCAGAATACCGGAGAGCGGGGGAATGACTCAGCCAGCTACGTATTATGGGTAGATAAATACCGTATAATATGATCAATGCTGTCTAAAAGACGAGGGGGTGCATACTACATGAAAGTCTCACTAGGGTTACTCAACCTCTATTGTCCCAATCATTCAATGAAAAGCAGTAAGTAGAGAACATGTAAGAATGAGCAGAACGGCATCCCAAACGCTCGGTCAAAATGTTCTTGAGATCTGGCTTTACAAAACATAGCCAGATGATATAACAAGTATACACAATCGTTATCAGCTGCAGTCTGACTTAGTTACAATTATGTAAAAGTAAGTACAAGACAGTTCGACTAACATGTCGGTGCCAAACGGCAAAATGTAAAGTAAGTAGCAAAACGAGCAGGGAAGCAAGGAACCCACTCCTGTCCTCCTGCGATCATCCCTCTAGTATTGACCATCTTGGAGGTGGAAGTAAGCTGAGTCCTCAGGAGCTGGCTCTAAATCTGGCAATACAAAACCAGAGAGGTTAGACCTTAAATGGAAAGTACCACAAAGGAAGCACGATATGAAGAATTAGAACCAGTAATAAGGGTTAAGAATATGATAAATAAGTCTCCGCTTGCTACTGGGATTCACACAACATCACGACACTTCAAGCCAACTTCCCAATCAAACAAGGACAGAAGTTGACCCGTCATGTCCTGACATTCTGATCATCTCAGTAGTTAACAGAGTAAGTACAGTACACAAATAAATCAATTTAAACGGCAATACAAATACTACGACTTGCTAACTGTAAGTTCCAAGTTGTCCTAGAAATATGCAATAAGGGATTCCTCAGTTCTTATAATGTACAAACAAGGCTAGTCTACCCAATAATCAATGCACCAATCATGAATTAGACGTGTCCCCGCGGGATGTCCGTCATCAATATATAAAAAATATATAAACAGATATCACTCCCTACCCGTGTGGCAGATTTGCAGTATCTGTGGGAACCAGCCGGCATGTCGGAGCACTAATTATCCCGAGATGGCTGCCATGTAAGAACTCAAAAATCCATTCTCTCCATGCAATAGTTATTTTATTTAACTTAATAGTCCCTATGTTAATTGAAATCTCATGCCGTGGATCATGGTCATTCAGAATGAGTACTTTCGTACAAAGTACGATATGTATAACTTTACAACGATGCCCGGACAGTTAGGTTGTAGGTCTTACGTAGCGTAATGTAACAATCAAACCTAGCCACGGGATAATCATGCCTTGACTGTAAGGTCACATGCTTCTTTTTGTAGAAAGAAGTTGGAGTCAGCACGTGTCCATATGCCAATGTTCGGGACCGGCTAGTCGATCGTAATGGTTCATGGTTCATACATGAACGTGTCTCATTCAATTCAGTAAGACGACTAGCCAGTCTTTTAGTTCCAACTAGGAACGCATGATCAATCATTAGTCAAAGTAACAATCAATGTCAATTCGTGACAAGGCATGAAAGTCAAACTAGTATTTAGTATGGTCGAGTCTATAACTCTCATGGTTAAGTTCCAGTCATACTGGGTATTCATAAACTAATCGAGACACAGGGCACACTCCACACAACAATATGTATCAAAATATTAACATACGACAAGTGGCATAATCTAAACGGATGGACGCATAGCCTGCATGTGCCGCATGGACTACATGTGCCGCATAGACTGCATGTGCCGTATGGACTGCATGTGCCGCATGGACTGCATGTGCCGCATGGGCTACATGTGCCGCATGGACGACATGTGCTGTATGGACTGTATGTGTCGCATGGACTACATCACCAGCAAGCTCCGGCCATGGAGTTCCAAGAACTTCCAAAGTCCATAACTTGGGCTACCGGACTCGGTTTTGGGCGAAATAAAGGTCAAAATTGACTAGAATTGGATTATCTACAACATGGAACAACTTGTTTTTGAAAACAACAAAGTTTGATAGATTAAAATCACAAAAACCCCATAAAAATTGAAACTTAAAACTTAGATCTACACACCACCATCCATGGAAATCAAAAATTTCAAGACCTAAACTTGTAGAGGAAGAGGAGAAGAACAATATAGACTAAAAATAAATGGGGATGCATAAAATCCCTCATGGTGTGCAAGGTGCACTTGCCTCTCCAAAGGAGTTAGGGTTTTTGGTGGAGGAAGAGAAATGAGAATTTGTGAGGATAGAGAGAAAGAAAAGGGGTATAAATATCTAGCCCAAGTTAATCTCCACCACCCATTCCTTCCTACATAATCTAAGCCATCCATCCCTTATCATGATGAACCAAGCTAAACCAAGTTGGTTCAACATGAACAAAATAAACCAAGAGCAAAGCAAAAGTAGACAATAAAAATACAAAAAAATAATTAGCATAAAATTAAAGGAATTAAATACAGAACAAATACATGATGAATATTAAATAAATATATTCAAGCAGTATACGTATTAAAATATGCATTCTGGGAACGGAGAGTGACATCTCTACCTTCCTTAGAAAAATTTTGTGCTCGGAATTTCAAATCCAAGCAGGATAGAAACATCAGAGCTAGACTAATCCAAGTACAAGCAATTTTAGTGGGCAAGCAGTCATCTTACAATATCAATAGCAAGTAATATATCTATATTTATCAATCTACGATATCAAACAATTTCTACTCATAGGGTGATAAGCATGAGGAATCAATACAATCAAGGTACACGAAAAGAAATATACCTTGTGAGTCAAATTGGATATCGTGATCGGATATCATCCTCACGTTCCCACGTTGACTTTCCTAAGGAGTGATGACCCCAAGCAACATGGACAAGGCTAATTGTTCGGTTCTTGAGTACCTTCTCACTTCGGTCCAAAATGGACACAGGTTGTTCCTCGTAAGACAGGTTGGTACCAACAACCAGCTCAGAATGATCGAGGATATGTCTTGGGTCCGATACATACCTACGCAACTGAGACACATGAAACATATCATGCACCTCTTGTAACGAAGGTGGAAGGAACAAACGGTAAGCAACATCGCCTACCCTATCGAGGATAGCAAATGGGCCCACGTATCCCGGACTCAACTTCTCGCGAACGCCAAACCTAATGACCCTACGAATAGGTGAGATCCGCAAGAACACGTAGTCCCCACCAGAAAATTCTAGCGGCCTACGATGCTAGTATGCCCAATGATGATGTCGATCTTGCGCAACTCGAAGTTGCTCTCTAATCTCCTTAACCACTTCAACCGTCTGAACAATCATCTATGGGCCTAACATCTTTCTCTTTCCGGTATCATCCCATGCCAGTAGCGACCTACACTTCTTACCGTATAGTGCTTCGAATGGCGCCATCTGGATTCTGGCTTGATAACTGTTGTTGTACGAAAATTCGACTAAGTGCAGGTGACTCTCCCAAGACCCTCCAAAATCTAGGGTGCAAGCTCGTAACATATCTTCTAAAGTCTGAATTGTTCTTTCTGATTGTCCGTCTGTCTGTGGTGGTAAGCCGTACTAAATCTTAACTTGGTACCCAGGCTATGATGTAGACTCTTCCAGAAATGTGATATAAAATAGGTATCTCTATCTGATATAATACTGACAGGGACCCCATGCTGCCTGACTATCTGCTGCATACACAACTCTGCCATCTTTTCTGTAGATTGCCCTACTCTAAAAGGAAAAAAATGTGCCACCTTCGTAAGCCAATCCACTATCACCCAAATATTATCCCTACCACTTGGTGATCTCGGTAAACCGGTCACAAAATCTATTGTGATATGTTTCCACTTCCATTTCGGAATAGGAAGCGATTGTAATAATCCAGCTGGCCTCTGTTGTTCTGCCTTCACTTGCTGACATATTAAGCAATGGGAAACAAATCTAGCTATCTCCCTCTTCATTCCGTTCTACCAGAAGTGCTGCTTGATATCTTTGTACATTTTGGTCCCTCCGGGGTGTATAGAATACTGAGAACTGTGGGCTTTTTTCATAACCTCATGTCTGATATCTCCACTTGGCACACATAGACGTGATCCAAACCTAAGTGTACCATCTTCATGAATTTTCATCTCCTTCCTGAGTCTTGACTCACATTCCGTCCTAAGCTTCTGAATTATTGGGTCCCGTGCCTGAGCTGCCTTGATCATGTCTACCAAGTCGGACTGAACTCGTAGACTTGCCAGAATTCCTATATCACTAGGAAGTATAACCTCGATGTCCGTCTCTTGAAGATCTTCTAAAATGTGTTTTTGTGATGTCAACATAAATGCGCCATCTTTCCTGCTAAGAGCGTCTGCTACTACATTAGCCTTGCTGGATGATACTGAAGCTCTACGTCGTAATCCTTGATCAACTCTAACTATCTTCTCTGTCTCATGTTTAGTTCCTTCGGAGTAAAGATGTACTTCAGACTTTTATGGTCTGTGTACATGTCCACTCGATCACCGTACAAGTAATGCCTCCATAGCTTCAAAGCAAATACTACTGCTGCCAACTCCAAGTCATGAGTCGGATAATTCTTCTCGTGGTCTCGAAGTTGCCTAGATGCATACGCTATCACCTTCCCATGTTGCATTAGGACACACCCAAGTCCCTTTTCTGACGCATCACAATATACAGTAAAACCTCCGGGTCCAACCGGTAATGTAAGAATAGGTGCCGTGATCAATTTCTGCTTCAAATTCTCAAATGATGCCTGGCACTCTGCCGACCAAATGAATGGCACATTCTTCCGTGTCAAGCGGGTCATGGGTGCTGAGAGTCTTGTAAAGTCTGATACGAACCTTCTGTAATATCCTGCCAATCCCAAAAAACTTCGCACATCTGCTAGGGTCTTAGGCATTGGCCAACTTTTTACTGCTTCTACTTTCTTGGGATCCACTGCTACTCCAGCCCCTGATATGATGTGCCCCAAGAATGAAATACGATCCGTCCAAAACTCATACTTGCTGAGCTTGGCGTACAACTGGTTCTCTCTCAGAACCTGTAACACTTTCTTGAGGTGATCTTCATGCTCTTCTTCACTAGCTGAGTATACGAGAATGTCGTCGAGGAACACAACGACAAATTGATCTAAGTACGACATAAAGATGCGGTTCATCAAATCCATAAATATTGCTGGAGCATTGGTCAAACCAAACGACATTACTAAGAATTCGTAATGCCCGTACTTTGACCTGAATGCAGTCTTGGGAATATCCTCTTTCTGAACTCTCAGTTAATGATACCCTGATCGAAGATCTATCTTGGAGAAAACCCTTGCTCTGCTCAATTGATCAAACAAGTCGTCGATCCTTGGTAGTGGGTACTTGTTCTTTACTGTTGCCACGTTGAGCTTTCTGTAGTCAATGCACAAACTGGATGACCCATCCTTCTTCACTACAAGTACCACTGGTGCTGTCCATGGTGATTCGCTAACTCGAATGAATTTCTTCGCCTTCAGTTCCTCTATGTGCCGATATACCTTGGCCTGCTCTGAATCTGATATTCTGTAAACTCGATCTGATATCGGTTTAGTTCCAGGTGCCAACTCTATACTGAACTCAATATCCTTAACCGGTGGTAGACCTGGAAGTTCTTCGGGAAATACATCAAGAAACTCTTCAACTACCTTTGGGACTTGAACTTCTTCCATTGCCGTCACTACTCTTTGTTTATGTTGGTATGTCTCTGATCTGACTAAGGTAAACAGCTTCATGCCTGTAATATTAAAAGATACACTCCCTCTGTCACGACCTGGTCCCAATTTCTTGGGTCGAATCAGATCATGCCCAGCCTGCACCATTGTTGAGACGGCGGCAGTAAGCTGTTTTATTGCAGGTAATCACAACAACATCTAAACATTTGTCACAATATTTATATACGGGAACTTTAAAACCTTTATTAATCAACAAAATGGAATGCATCTGAAATTTGAAAGTGCTGAAAGGAAATACTGAATTCAAGTCTACAAAAATTCCAATAAAAGAAACTCGCATTAAAACGACAACTAGCTAGAATGGCTGTCTAGTCAGCCTCAGGATCTGCGTCCTCCAAGGGGTCTCCGGTAACACAGCAGAATACGGTACTGGGTCATAGTAGCTATTGTGCTATAGCTCAGCAATCATCGGTGATACCTAAAATATTGGGTCTCCAGTCATGAGGGAGCAAAGTACAATTCATGATAATCCAAAAATTGAAATAATAATAGAGTTATGCACTTTTAAACAATTTGAAATAAACAGTTCCCCAGCAGTTAAAATATTGTGATGTGAATAGGCAATGAATATGACCGGATTAGGTTGTACAATAAATGATATGGCTTATCCCCGTGTGTATGAGGGGTAAGCTAATACAGTTATTTATGCTACTTTGGATGTGGTCATAATCATTACACTACTCCCCCAGTACCCAACAGTCAATCAGTCAATGATCTTAGAGATAGTATCGTGTTACATCGTGGTTTAAACTTGCAATAAAATGATTACTAAATAATTGTAAACTAACACAAAATGTCCTTGCCTTTTGTTTATGAATGGAAATGATGTTGGTTCCGGAATGATGCTAGGTTCGTCTCCGAGATCCTACAGTTGGAGAACTTGACTTAGAACCGTTGTGAAACCAAGCTAGGTGTGCTAGTTGCAATTTCTAGTTGCAGGTCCTAGTCAAGTTTTAAGTTTGTTTATTAAATCTACTGCTAACGGTTTACGACACATACTACGTTGGTTCTCATTTAGTTGGATAGCCAGTTTCTGGTTTAATTGGAAAAATTATCGTTACCGGTTAATTTGGCAAAAACTTGTATTTTTAATATTATACGTATAAAACTATATTTTCTTTCAATGATAAAACGTGGGTTTTGTTAACTACCAATATTTTATTCAAGTTATTTTATCGTAAAAAATTCTTATTAATTTATACAAAATATTTATTAGTCATTTTGTAACTAAGCGCCTAATTACGAAAAATAAAACCAACCAGAAAATAAAGGAAAAACCAACCAAGAAAAAAAATAAAAAACCTAGACTACGCAATACAGGGGAACAGCTAACAAAAAAGAAATATGGGCTTACGCCCTTACAAACTTTACATAAATGAAATAAGAGAAAATTAGTTAGCTCTGACTAATGTCCCGTATTTTAAATATCGAAAATAAAACTAAAAATAAATTAAATTAAATCTTAGGAGTCTCAGACTTGGTCCAATCGTCACTATTTTTAGCTAATACCTCAACGTCCGGGTAAAACCGGTTTCGTTTGCATTTCGCTAGGGCCCACGGACCGGTATGGTCGTCGCCCAAAAATCTATTTTAATAAATATTTTCGAAAACCAATTTAAAACACATTTATAAAATTTTATAAAAATTTGGGCAGCATTCCCTCTATATTCGGGATAACCCAAAACTGGGAAAATGCGCCAACAATGCCAACAATTATCCCAAACCAGGAAAAACCCCAAGAATTAACTTCCAAAACCATTTTTACACAAAATTAAATTCACAGAATAATTTTTGAAGCTTAATCGGAAACCAAAATATAATCGAAAATTCCGAAATGAAATCGGAACACCACATGACACAAAATCCAGAAAACACATTTCGGTAAAATCCGAAATAACCACAGAACATCACAGAATCAGTTTCGGAAACTCCGAAACCACTACGTCGACCTAAAATCGAATTTCTGGGAGGGAATCGGGGACCAATTCTCATCATCGACTACCGAAAATGGAACGAGACAAAGAAATTATACCTTGGGTCGCTCGGCTAGAGCTCTCAGATGAAAATACAGAAAATAATCGCGGACAGCAGCGAAATCGGCGCAACGAAACCGCGGAAAGCGCGGACAGCAGGTTCGAAGACCCCGGGACAGCGCTGGAATCACACGAGGAGGTGCTGGACAACGGATTGGAACTCGCAAGATATTGCGGACAGTGGGTCGAGCACGGGACAGCAGATCAGAAGCTCGAAAAGAGGGAGAACGGCCGAGGGGGTCGGCCGGTGCTCGCGGAGGACGCCGGGACAGCAGGAGCGCGGCTAGGGCACAGCCGCGGGGGCGCTGCGGGGAACCCGGCGGAGTGGGGGTGGCCGGGGAATGGTGTCGGAGGGCTCGGGTGCGCGGGAGCCGCACGCTGGCGGTCTACCGGCGAACGGGGCCGGGGCTCGGGTGCCGGCGAAGGGGTACGGCCTTGGGAGGCGGGGTCGAGCGGGCCGGAGGTGCTCGCTGCCGGAGGAGGACGGAGCCGTGGGGGTTACAGCCTAGGGCTCGGGCGCCGAGCAGGGAGACCAGGGCGCAGGGGTTGCCGGAGTTGCTCCGGGGCGGATCGGAGTCACCTGGGGCTCTGGTCGGGTTAGGGTGCTCGGGAAGGAGTTGAGAGAGAGAAATGAGAATGGGGATGAGGAAAGGAGTGAGGGAAAGGAGAAAATGAGTGAGCGAGTGCTGTAGTGGTGGTAGGGAGTTCTAAATGGGAAGAGTGGAGAAAATGGATGATTGGTTGTGTGGAGAAGAGTTAGTGTAGTGGAGGAAAAGGAGGAGAAGCAAGTGCTGGAGAAATAAGGGCTGGGCCAGGTCGTGGGGAACAGGTCAGGGCTTTGGGTTTTTATTTATTTATTTTTTTCTTAACCCTAAATAGAATATATATCTATATAATCAAGGCTAATAATTAATTCAAGAGTTTAAGGTGAATTCGGGACAGGAAACAGAATTGGGTTCAGGAAACGAAACTGGCGTTCGGACTCAGGATCGAAGTCCGGACTGGTCCAGGCTCGGGTCTCGTAAGCAAAAAAAAAATCCCAGTTATTATTTTGAAAATAATTTTGAACCCACAATAATAATAATAATAATAAATAGTAATAATATTATATAATAATAACTATAATAATTAAACAAAATTACACTACGAACCAATAATTAATAATTCTAAAAACTCTGGGTTTCACAATCTTTCCTCCTTAGAAAATTTTGTCCTCGAAATTAAAGGCAGGGTACTACTAGGAGAATGATCAAAATCTCTACATGTAGACCAAAGCTTCCTTTACTGTCTCTTAGGAATGTTGACAACCTCTAGATAGTCCAATTTGATCAATTCATGCACTTCCTTCGAATCAACAGTCTTCCCTCCTTAGAAACACAGTCATAGCCCATAATTAAAATTTTGCTTCTATTTCTGAATTGTCAGCCACCAGAATGGTTGTTCGAACTTACACTTTGCATCCGTACCTATAATCTTCGGGTAGGATCTAAACTTCTTCATCTTGCTAGTCGATTCGATATCTACTAAGCGATGCAATTCCATATTGCTTGCAACGTACGCTCCATCAATTACTTGTACGTCATAATTACTAGCTCTTACCATCATCACCCTTGATCCTCTGCGGCTCCTCCCATTCTGCCATAACTTATTTTCCCAAATCATAAAATTCAAAATCATCACCTTCTTTCATTCACCAAATCCAATACCCAAGTACTAATATGCTCCACTAATGATTCATTCCTAAATGAACCACAATTTATAATTCTCTCTAGACTAACTTGCTTTTGTGCCTTTCCATGCTACCCTTTGGTACCCTTAGCTATCTAATCTCATTAGAATAAAATCGATCCCCTAAGTGTGCTTTTATCAGATTAATGCAATAAGGTTGCTAGGTGACTATCTAGGTTTCCCCTCCACATATAACTATCAACCAACTTATATATAGCTGCAAAAATATATAACTGCCCACAAAAAAATATGCAACACCCTAAAAATGGAACCTTGGAAGGAATTGAGCCAATAGAGATTGATATGGTCCTAATAAGTTCTAGGAAAATCAAGAAGAATTTTATAGGGAATCTTTTCTTTCTGGTTGTGACAAGAGATTTCTGGAAATGGAGACAACCGCTAGAAATATAAATCCTCTAATCAGGCAAAAGTCAGAATGATTTGATGGTGCAAAAGACAACCATGGTATGAATATAGTCTGAATAATATTCGGAAACCAAATATGTTTGAAGTCACTTTGTCTAAAATTCATGCCTCGCCAGAGTGCACCTGACTGCATTGAATTTTTGACCCAATAACTTGAATAATTTTAGGTTACCGAGTAATCTTTCAACTTTATCCATTTCATGGTTAAGCAACATAGAAGATCAACATGGTGCATTTATGACAGTCATAATAATATCCGAAAACCTATGAACACCTGAAATTACTTCAACTTTAGAGTCTTTTGCCTCGCCAGTGCAGAATTGGCTGCAGTAAACTCGCAATTTCCATAATTCAGACAATTGACTATAACGCAATGTACGAAGTAATATTAGGTCACGGAGTATTTTCCCAAACTTTGTCCATAAGAATTTCAAAGGAGTTTTCGAAAAATTCAAACGAGTTCTAAGGCTCTAGTCATGATAGAAAAAGATGTTGATGTATGTTCTTCTGGTTTCAAGAAAATTTATCAGGATAAATATGTGTTCCAGTAGCTCTTGAGATTTAAGAGATTTGATTTTGAAGAAATTGATCAAACTTGAGTATGACTAATTGAGTTGGACACAGGATAAGGTAGAAGAATCAGAGCTTTGAGTTGAATTGAAGAAGCCAATGAGAATATTCTCGATAAATCACTTAAAGGATACAGACGTTTACCAAAATTATTTGAAGAAATAATTTCTTATCCAAGGAAAGTTTTGAGAATGTGATAGGTAAGTAGGGTATGACCGGATTAGGTTGTACAGTGAATGATATGGCTTATCCCCGTGTGTATGAGGGGTAAGCTAATACAGTTATTTATGCTACTTTGGATGTGGTCATACTCATTACACTACTCCTCCAGTACCCAACAGTCAATCAGTCAATGCTCTCAGAGAGAGTACCGTGTTGCATCATGGTTTAAACTTGCAATAAAACGATTACTAAATAATTATAAACTAACACAAAATGTACTTGCCTTTTATTTATGACTGGAAACGATATTGGTTCCGGGATGATGCTAGGTTCGTCTCCGAGATCCTACAGTTGGAGAACTTGACTTAGAACCGTTGTGAAACCAAGCTAGGTGTGCTAGTTGCAATTTCTAGTAGCAGGTCCTAGTCAAGTTTTAAGTTTGTTTATTAAATCTACTGCTAACGGTTTACGATGTGTACTATGTTGGTTCCCATAGCCAGTTTCTGGTTTAATTGGAAAAATTGTCGTTACCGGTTAATTTGGCAGAAACTTGTATTTTTAATATTATACGTATAAAACTACATTTTCTTTCAATGATAAAACGTGGGTTTTGTTAACTACCAATATTTTATTCAAGTTATTTTATCATAAAAAATCCTTATTAATTTATACAAAATATTTATTAGTCATTTTGTAACTAAGCGCCTAATTACGAAAAATAAAACCAACCAGAAAATAAAGGAAAAACCAACCAAGAAAAGAAAATAAAAAACCTAGACTACGCAATACAGGGGCACAGCTAACAAAATAGAAATATGGGCTTATGCCCTTACAAACTTTACATAAATAAAATAAGAGAAAATTAGTTAGCTCTGACTAATGTCCCGTATTTTAAATATCGAAAACAAAACTAAAAATAAATTAAATTAAATCTTAGGAGTCTCAGACTTGGTCTAATCGTCACTATTTTTAGCTAATGTCTCAACATCCGGGTAAAACCGGTTTCGTTTACATTTCGCTAGGGCCCACGGACCGGTATGGTCGTCGCCCAAAAATCCATTTTAATAAATATTTCCGAAAACCAATTTAAAACTCATTTATAAAATTTTATAAAAATTTGGGCAGCATTCCCTCTATATTCGGGATAACCCAAAACTGGGAAAATGCGCCAACAATTTCAACAATTATCCCAAACCAGGAAAAACCCCAAGAATTAACTTCCAAAACCATTTTTACACAAAATTAAATTCACAGAATAATTTTCGAAGCTTAATCGGAAACCAAAATATAATCGGAAATCCCGAAATGAAATCGGAACACCATAGGACTCAAAATCTAGAAAACACATTTCGGAAAAATTCGAAATAACCACAGAACATCAAAGAATCAGTTTCGAAAACTTTGAAACCACTACGTCGACCTAAAACCGAATTCCCGGGAGGGAATCGGGGACCAATTCTCATCATCGACTACCGAAAATGGAACAGGACAAAGGATTTATACCTTGGGTCGCTCGGCTAGAGCTCTCAGATGAAAATATAGAAAATAATCGCGGACAGCTGCGGAATCGGCGCAACGAAACCGCAGAAAGCACGGACAGCAGGTTCGAAGACCCCGGGACAGCACTGGAATCACACGAGGAGGTGCTGGACAACGGATTGGAACTCGCAAGATGTTGCAGACAGCGGGTCGAGCACGGGACAGCAGATCGGGAGCTCAGAAAGAGGAAGAACGGTCGAGGGGGTTGGCCGGTGCTCGCGGAGGAGGCCGGGACAGCAGGAGCGCGGCTAGGGCACAGCCGCGGGGGCGCTGCTGGGAGCCCGGCGGAGTGGGGGTGGCCGGGGAACGGCGCCGGAGGGCTCGGGTGCGCGGGGGCCGCATGCTGGCGGTCTGCCGGCGAACGGGGCCGGGGCTCGGGTGCCGGCGAAGGGGTGCGGCCTTGGAAGGCGGGGTCGAGCGGGCCTGAGGAGCTCGCTGTCGGAGGAGGGCGAAGCCGTGGGCTTGCGGCCTAGGGCTCGGGCGCCGAGCAGGGAGACCGGGGCGCGGGGGTTGCCGGAGTTGCTCCAGGACGGATCGGAGTCACCCGGGGCTCTGGTCGGGTTAGGGTGCTCGAGAAGGAGTTGAGAGAGAGAAATGAGAATGGGGATGAGGAAAGGAGTGAGGGAAAGAAGAAAATGAGTGAGAGATTGATGTAGTGGTGGTGGGGAGTTTTAAATGGGAAGAGTGGAGAAAATGGAGGATTGGTTGTGTGGAGAAGAGTTAGTGTAGTGGAGGAAAAGGAGGAGAAGCAAGTGCTGGAGAAATAAGGGCTGGGCCAGGTCGTGGGGAACAGGTCAGGGCTTTGGGGTTTTTTTTTTCTTAACCCTAAATAGAATATATATATATATATATATATATATATATATATATATATATATATATATATATATATATATATATATATATATATATAATCAAGGCTAATAATTAATTCAAGAGTTTAGGATGAATTCGGGACAGGAAACAGAATTGGGTTCAGGAAACGGAACTGGCGTTCGAACTCAGGATCGGAGTCCAGACTGGTCCAGGCTCGGGTCTCGCAAGCAAAAAAAATCCCAGTTATTATCTTGAAAATAATTTTGAACCCACAATAATAATAATAATAATAATAAATAGTAATAATATTATATAATAATAACTATAATAATTAAACAAAATTACACTACAAACCAATAATTAATAATTCTAAAAACTCTGGGTTTCACACCCTCTACGACAATCTATTGTCGCATGACTGTCTTTTAGCCAGTACATGCCTAAGATAACGTCGAAATTACCAACAGAAAATTCTATCAACCTGGCGGGTAAGGAACGCCCACAAACTACAACTCTACACGCTAGGATAACTCTACTAACTCCTACGAGCCCATTACCAGTGAGTATATTCAACCTTCTGGCAATGCCTCGAATTCTATTCCTAGTAGTGTCATAAATTATGCAGATATAAATGAGTGTGATGCTCCCGAATCAAACAATGCTACTGCGGGGTATGAGACGACGAGAATATTACCTGCCACAACAGCTTTCGATGCCAATGCCTCTTCCAAGGACAGATTGAATGCCTGCCCTCGGCCTCCTTGTTGGTTCCCATATTGCGGCCTAGCTTGGTGTTGCTGCTGGCCCCTGCCTTGGTGATACTGGGTGGTCTTTGTTGTTGCTGCTGCATCGGCGGTCCCTGCTGCAGAAACATCTGAGCCAGTGACATCAACGAGTGTTGTGCCAACGGTCTCACTGCTGCCGCTGGTCCTTGATACTGGCCTGCCCCTGGTGCTAGCGGACAGAAAATTGTTGCACTGGTCCTCCTGACCTCGAATTCATGGGGCAGGTGGAAACCCGATGATCTAGACTTCCACATATCAAACACTGTCCGTTCAATGCCCGACACACACCTCTAGTGTGCCACAACTCCATAGTACTTCGTCTTGAACCTCGCAGTAAAATCATCCCAAGCTATAGGACGTCTAATGCCCACTTCTTCTGATTCCCACCAATCACGTGCGAGGTCCTGAAGTAACAGCTTCATTTGATCCACACGTTCTTCCGTCGGTACCTTAGCCGCTGTCAGAATAGCCTCAATGTCCTTAAGCCATGCATCCGCTGAAATAGCATCTTTCGTGTCTTCGAAACGACGGGGGTTGTACTTACAGAATCTGGTTGACGCCCCTGAATTAGTCCTCACTCATCTTTCCAAAGCCGTTTGCAATCCTTGGTTGAGCAATACATTCTGCTCTTGCAGCTGAGTGTGTATGCATTGCTGGGCCAACATCTGATGTTGCTGAGTAGCCATCATCCTTCTTATAATTTACAGAAGGGCTGGTGTGTCTACTGCCATAGGGGTAGACGGAACTGTTGGTGGTGTTGGAACCTCCGGATACTACGGTCCAGCTGTTGGTTCCACTATCACCTCTTCTTGGATGTTCTCTTGAGGTAGTACTGGCCTTTGTTGCTGACCAACATGGTCATGTTGTTCGTATTGTCCTTGTTGTTGCTGTCTAGCTCTGACAGATGCGGACGAGGTCCCCTAAGAAAAGGGACAAGAGAGCAATCAAATGATCGGATATGAAAGATCAATGAAGTCAAAGGATACCGAAATGTCAAGCTAGGGTCGAGAGTAACGAATCATGAGATCAAAGGAAAACATATGTGATTGAGACATCCTATAAATTAAAATACCCCATAAGTCTGAAATCAGACCTGCATAGGCCACCACTAAAACCTTGTCACGTCCCAGAATCAGAATACCGGAGAGCGGGAGAATGACTCAGCCAGCTACGTATTAGGGGTAGATGAATACCGTATAATACGATCAATGATGTCTAAAAGACGAGGGGGTGCATACTACATAAAAGTCTCACTAGGGTTACTCAACATCTATTGTCCCAATCATTCAATGAAAAGCAGTAAGTAGAGAACATGTAAGAATGAGCAGTACAGCATCCCAAACGTTCAGTCAAAATGTTCTTGAGATCTGACTTTACAAAACATAGTCAAATGATATAACAAGGTATACACAATCGTTATCAGCTGCAGTCTGACTTAGTTACAATTATGTAAAAGTAAGTACAAGACAGTCCGACTAACATGTCGGTGCCAAGCGGCAAAATGTAAAGTAAGTAGCAAAACGAGCAGGGAAGCAAGGAACCCACTCGTGTCTTCCTGCGATCATCCCTCTAGTATTGACCATCTTGGAGGTGGAAGTAAGCTGAGTCCTCGGGAGCTGGCTCTAAATCTGGCCATACAAAACCAGAGAGGTTAGACCTCAAATAGCAAATACCACAAAGGAAGCACGACATGAAGAATTAGAACCAGTGATAAGAGTTAAGAATATGATAAATAAGTCTCCGCTTGCTACTGAGATTCACACAACATCACGACACTTCAAGCCAACTTCCCAACCAAACAAGGACAAAAGTTGATCCGTCATGTCCTAACATTCTGATCATCTCAGTAGTTAACAGAGTAAGTACAGTACACAAACAAATCAATTTAAACGGCAATATAACTACTACGGCTTGCTAACTGTAAGTTCCAAGTTGCCCTAGAAATATGCAATAAGGGATTCCTCAGTTCTTATAATGTACAAGCAAGGCTAGTCTACCCAATGATCAATTGCGCCAATCATGAATTATACGTGTCCCAACGGGATGCCCGTCATCAATATATAGAAAATATATAAACAGATACCACTCCCTGCCCGTGTGGCAGGTTTGCAGTATCTGTGGGAACCAACCGGCATGTCGGGCACTAATTGTCCCGAGATGGCTACCATGTAAGAATTCAGAAATTTATTTTCTCCATGCAATAGTTATTTTATTTAACTTAATAGTCCCTATGTTAATTGAAATCTCATGCCGTGGATCATGTTCATTCAGAATGAGTACTTTCGTACAAAGTACGATATGCATAACTCTACAACGATGCCCGTGCGATTAGGTTGTAGGTCTTACATAGCGTAATGCAACAATCAAACCTAGCCACGGGATAATCATGCATTGACAGTAAGGTATATATGTTACTTTTTGTAGAAAGAAGTTGGAGTCAGCACGTGTCCGTATGCCAATGTTCGGAATCGGCTAGTCGATCGTAATGGTTCATGGTTCATACATGAACGTGTCTAATTCAATTCAATAAGACGACTAGCAGTCTTTTAGTTCCAACTAGGAACGTATGATCAATCATTAGTCAAAGTAACAATCAATGTCAATTCGTGATAAGGCATGAAAGTCAAACTAGTATTTAGTATGGTCGAGTCTATAACTCTCAGGGTTAAGTTCCAGTCATACTGGGTATCCATAAACCAGTCGAGACACAGGGCAAACTCCACACAACAATATGTATTAAAATATTAACATACGACAAGTGGCATAATCTAAACGGATGGGCACATAGCCTACATGTGTCGCATGGACTACATGTGCCGCATGGACTGCATGTGCCATATGGACTGCGTGGACTGCATGGACTGCATGTGCTGTTGGCCCAATAATTGTATCATGTTTTTGAATATGGTTAATGTATTAAGTTTAGCATTTCATTATCAATAATCTTCATACTATCGCTATAGTATTTATACCTATACTTATACCTTTGGTGATATGTGCCCATTGGTTTACATATTAGTGATATGAGCTTATCTATCTTAAAATTAATCGGGTTCCCAAAATCAAAACTATGTTTTTGATTGTGGTCATTCAATTAAGTTTAATCATTAGGATATCACTAACATTTATGCTATCACCTTAACACTTATACTTAAACTCAGCATTGTCCTAATATGCATTAAACTTATCATACTTGCTACTATGTATAATGCTTTGTTCGTCTAACATGTATATACAGAAAAGTAATAAGCAAGATCAATGTGAACATATACAATGAAGAAATCATGGTGGGCCAAAGATGAGGGATCCCAGAAGATTTCTCTGAACCACCCGACGACATCTCCGGAGCCACGTACTAGGGGGTTCCGCTGCCCGGTCAGCGGACGGGGGTCGAGGGGGCAGCATCGCTCGTCAGGGGTTTGGGGGCGAAGCCCCCAAAAGGTATTCAGTTTTCACAAACTGGATATCTTTGGACAGCTGCCGCCAAGGAAAAAAGCTAACATCTATCAAGAAAAGAAGCCATGCCATGCCATCATCATTTCAAGACTCTGAAGAAGCCTGTACCTGCTACAGTATTTCTGGAGTCTGTAATGAGTCTTAGGAATATTTGTAAACAAAAGAAATGGATGGTAAAATCGAAAGCTAGGGTAGAAATTAGCCCATGATCATTTTCAGATGAAAACCGACATACCGACGGTATACCGATCCATACCGACGGTATACCGATTTTGTTCACAGAAAGTTTCTGTCTACAAAATCGGCATACCGACGGCATACCGGTTCATACCGACGGTATACCGGTTTAGTAACGTTGAAATTCCAACGGTCGAAAATCAGAGCAATTAATGATCCCAACGGCTATATTTTTAGCCGTTGCTTTGCAGACCGGTATACCGCCGGTATGCCGGTTCGCAGACTGAAAAGTTGTCTTAAGCTCTTTTCAATGATTTGGTTATAAATAGCCTTGAACCCCTTCATTCAAGGTTGATGCTTTAAGCCTAAAAATTTCTAAACCACCAAAGCCTATCCACAAACAACTCTACAAAGCTTTCATTTGCCATCCACAAATTGTGTTAGAGTTATTGAGTTGAAAAGTAAGATCTTCATCTTATTGTATAAGGAGATCAAAACCTATTGTGAAAGGTTGAAGTTGGAGAGTCTTCGTATCCAAACTCTCGGTTGAAGTTGGAGAGTCTTCGTATCCAAACTCTTGGTTGAAGTTGGAGAGTCTTCGTATCCAAACTCTCGGTTGAAGTCGGAGAGGCCTTCAGATTAAAGCTCTCGTGTAAGAAGTTGGCGAGTTCTTCGGATCCAAACTCGTGTGTAACTATTTACTCAAATAGTGGATTAAATCCGGAGAGAGTTTCGGGACTGGATTGCCTCTTGGGAGGATACCAGGATACATCGGGTGTCGGTATTGTTTTGCTTCTTGTACTCAATATTTTTAAATTGCCCATTAGCTTGTGCTAGGTGCTTGATTAAAATCACAAAACTGATTGCCTCTTGGGAGGATACCAGGATACATGGAACAACTTGTTTTTGAAAACAACAATGATAGATTAAAATCACAAAAAACCCATAAAAACCGAAACTTAAAATTAGATCTACACACCACCATCCATGGAAATCAAAAATTTCAAGACCTAAACTTGTAGAGGAAGAGGAGAAGAACAATATAGACTAAAAATAAATGGGGATGCATGAAATCCCTCATGGTGTGCAAGGTGTACTTGCCTCTCCAAAGGAGTTAGAATTTTTGGTGGAGGAAGAGAAATGAGAGTTTGTGAGGAGAGAGAGAAAGAAAAGGGGTATAAATATCTAGCCCAAGCTAATCTCCACCACCCATTCCTTTCTACATAATCTAAGTCATCCATCCCTTATCATGATAAGCCAAGCTAAACCAAGTTGGTTCAACATGAACAAAATAAACCAAGAGCAAAGCAAAAGCAGACAATAAAATACAGAAAAATAATTAGCATAAAATTAAAGGAATTAAATACAAAACAAATACATGATGAATATTAAATAAATATATTCAAGCAGTACACGTATTAAAATACGCATTTTGGGAACGGAGACCCCTAGCCCGAAACCAAGAAAGCTCGGCTCGGCCCGTCCACTAGCCCTACCCGCCCAAGCCCACATTCTTGCGGGTCTGGGCTGGGTTCTCTAAACCGAGCCCGAGCCCGGACCGGACCGGACCGGACCGGCCGGCTGAACCAGGTTTTTTTTTTTTGAATTTTTCTTTTCCAAATTTGGCCCCCTTTTACCAAAATACCCCCATTTTGCGACCGTTTTATGACCGTTTTAGGGGGTATTTTGGTCATTTTGTCCAAAATGACCAAAATGACCAAAAACCCTCTACAATAACTCTATTTGAAGGGTATGGGAGGTCATTTGGCTTCAAAAAAAATCTTATAAATTTGCTATGAAACCTATATTCCAAACACAAACAATTCAATCCATCTCAAAAAAAAAATCAAAATTACAAGAAGGTTTCATGAAAGTTGTGCTCTAAATTTCGGCGATCTACGACTTCCCGATCAAGCAATTTCGGCGATCTACGACTTCCTCTTTCTAATTGTTTATTTTTTAATTTATATTTACGAAATAGTTTTCTTTCCTCCATCTCTCTAGTTTTTTGCAAAAAATTATTTTTTTATTAATTTTTTTTCGGTATCCTCCATCTTTATAATCCTTTCTCTATTTTTATTTGTCTTTTTAAAATGGCCGGATAAGGTTCAAACCAAGCTAATGATGCTTTTGAAATTTACAATACTTTTTTTGAGGAAAATCTTATTCCTGACGATTTAGTTGGTTCCCCTCCTGAAATTGGTAGCAATGTACCAAATGTTGTAAAGAGAAATAAAAAAAACAAATTTGAAATTTTTTTATTCTTCTTAATGAAACTAAACCTGATGGCTCACTTGTTTTAAATCAAAAAGGTGAACCAGTTCCGTATGGGGCCAAATGCAAGAAATGTTCCCGTATATACAAATGGAAGAGGGGAGGTGGCACGGACACACTCTCAAGACACTACGATACTTGCTACAGCCCAAGCTCAATTCCGACGACCCAAACTTAGATAAGTTTTGGAGGCACTGCGGCTTCTTTGGTTGGTACATTTTCCTATTCAGTTGTCCGTCATAAAACTGAATTTACTAAATATATTATTGTTGATGAACTTCCATTCACTTTGGGTGAAAGTGAATCTTTATATTATTATGCCATAATTGCTTTAAATCCATGTTTTAATAGAATTACTAGAGGCGTTACTAGAAAAGAGGCTATTAGGCTCTTTAAAGAAATGAGAGTTGCTTTAAAAGAAACATTTTTGCATGCTAATAAACTAGCAATTATTTCTGATGTTTAGACAAGTAAACAAAATTATGCTTATAGTTGTATCACGGCACACTACATAGATCCATTGTGGATGTTGCAAAAGTGCATCGTTTGTTTAAAAATTTTAGAATTTTCACACACGGGCTCCGCAATTGCAACTTGTATTTCAAAATACTTGCGTAACTTTGATATTTACAATAAAATTCAATCTGTATCTTTTGATAATGCTAGTAATAATACTGCTGTTATAAATTCATTGTCTTTACTATTTCAAACTATTTTGGAAGGTAGATTATTGTATTTTAGGTGTGCTTACCATATTATTAACTTAGTTGTAAAGAATGTCTTGAATTTTTAGTACACATTTAGAGACTCTCAGAAATTGTTGACATAGCTTGAACACGTCTCAAAGTAGGCAACAAACTTTTAAAAACACATGTACACATTTTAGTATTCATTTTAGAAGATTTGTTAAGGATGTTCCACATAGATGGAATTTGACATATTTAATATTGAAATCCGCACTTCCGTTTAAGGATGCTATTACATATTTTTGTAACATGGATTAATTTTGAATATCCAGTAACTGAAGATGATTGGGTAGTTGCTACTTCTATATGTGAATTTTTGGAAACTTTTTACAAGTTTACATGCACTCTTTCTGGTGTTTATTATCCTACTTCTTGTTTAGCTTTACGAGAACTTTGTAACATGTCTTACTTGTTTTCTAAATATAGAAATGTTCCATATTTCTACTATGTTGTTAAGAGAATGAAAGCTAAATTTACTAAATATTGGGGTGATGTACCTCTTTTATATTGTTTGTCTTTCATTTTTGATCCTACCATCAAATTAGAGGGTATAGAAGCTTTGTTAGATGAATATGCAGATAACATGGATCTTAATCTTATGGAATTGAAATTGGAAGTAAAGATAGTTTTAGAGAGATTAATACTACTTTATGAAGATAATGTTGTGCCGACCCGACCAACTCAAGTTAGTATAAGTAGTAGCTCTGGCATAGTGGACCACGCCAGTCGTATATTACAAAGGAAGAAACAGAGACAATCTTTTCAACCCACTCAAGAGTTGTCTTTGTATTTAAGTTCTTATGAAGATGAATATTCAAATCACTTCACCATTTTAGAATGGTGGAAAAGACACGACAAAAGATTTTCTGTACTTTCTACACTTGCACGTGATCTACTAATGGTCCCGGAGTCCACGGTAGCATCAGAGTCTTGTTTTAGTGCAGAATCAAGGATGTTGAGCCTAAAGAGGAGCCGGTTGAAGCCGGATATCTTGGAAGCTTGTGTTTGCGTTCAATATTGGATTTTAGCAGAAAAAAGAACACAAAACAAGAGAGATGAAGCTTATGACATCAATGAGTCGGACCTCGGATCGCTTGGATTGGGTGAAGCTTCTGGAACCGATGAGGAGGAGCAATAAGAATATGACTCAAGTCATATGTATGACCCTCAAACTTTCAAACTTCAAAAAAAAAAACTTTAAACTTTAAAACTCCAAACTTAACATATAACTTTAAAAGTTAAAACTTTAAACTTTTAACATTAAAACTTAAAATTTAAAACTTAAAAGTTTTAAAACTTTAAACTTTAAAAAAAAACTTTTAAACTCCAAACTTAACATATAACTTTAAAAGTAAAACTTTAAAAAGAAACTTAAAAACTTAAAAACTTTTAAAAACGAAAACTTTAAAACTTAAAATATAAAAACATAATAATAAAAAATAACAAAAAAAATCCTATACTTAAAATAATTTTTTTTAACTCTGCCTATGACAAGCAAAGCTTGTGTTGCCGGTCCCAAGCCCGGATTAGGGGTGAGCATTATTCGGTTTTGAACCGAAAACCGAATCGAACCGAACCAAATAAGAGATTCGGTTCGGTTTTGAAAAAAATCGGTTCGGTTTCGGTTTTGAAAATACTAAATTTTCTTATTCAGTTTTGTTTCGGTTTTGGGTTTCGATTTCGGTTCAAAACCGAAAACCGAATAAGAAATTTTAGTTTTTATATATATATATATATATATATATATATATATATATATATATATATATATATATATATATATATATATATATATATATATATATAATAAATATATCTAGGTATATTTAGTTATTATATATATTAACAAAAAAACACAAATAAACCAAAAAATCCGAATAAATCGAAAATCGAACCGATTTAATTCGGTTCGGTTCGGTTCGGTTATTGACCAATTCGGTTCGATTTCGGTTTTGCTTATTAGGTTTCGGTCGAATTCGGTTTTTAGTTATTCGGTTCGGTTGGAACCGAATAAACCGAATACTCACCCCTAGCCCGGATAAAAGACGAGGAAAAAATAAAACAAAATTAAAGTAAAAAAAAAGTTAAGTTTTTTAATTAAAATAAAACTTAAAAATATAAATTAAATAAAAATAAAAAATAAATAAATATGAAGCTAACTTAAAAATAAATAAATCAAATTAAGATAAATTAAATTAAATAAATAAATTAAGATAAATTAAATTAAATGAAAAGAAAACTTAAAAAGATAAATTAACTTAAAAAAATTTAAATTAAAAAAAAAAATTAAAGAGGGGGAAAACATAACAAACAAAAAAAAATTAAATTAAATAAATTAAATGAAAACTTAAAAAGAATAAAATAACAAAATAAACTTAAAATTTAAATGAACATGAAGTTAAAAAAAATTGTTAAAATGGAAAAAAGGAAAGAAAAAAAACGGCAGCCCGCTGAACCGGCCCGAGCCCGGCCCTACCCAAGCCGGGTCACTGGGCCGGGCTGGGTTTATCTGGCCACGACCGGATCGGGCCAGGTCCGGCCCGCTTCTGCTTCTGGTCCGAGCTGGACCCGGACCAAGCCCGCCTGGGCCCGGTTCAATTTCGCGCGGTCCGGTCCGGACCGGATCACACCTTGATGTGAGGGGTCTCTCTCTCCATGCTCTCTCTCCTCACAGTGAGTGAGCGAGTGACAGGGTCCTCTCTACGGGTGAGTATTCGGTTTATTCGGTTCCAACCGAATCGAATAAGCAAAAATCGAATTGGACCGAAACCGAATAAGCAAAACCGAAACCGAAACCGAACCGAATTGGTCAATAACCGAACCGAACCGAATTAAATTGGTTCGATTTTCGATTTATTCGATTTTTGGATTTTTTTTAAGTTAATATATATAATAACTATATATACCTAGATATATTTATTATATACCTATAGTATGTACCTATATATATTTAGTATATACCTATAATTAATATATATATATATATATATATATATATATATATATATATATATATATATATATATATAAACTAAATTTTCTTATTCGGTTTTCGGTTTTGGATCGAAACCGAAACCCAAAACCGAAACCGAAACCGAATAAGAAAATTTAGTATTTTTAAAACCGAAATCGAACCGATTTTTTTTTTTAAAATCGTACTGAATCTCTTATTCGGTTCGGTTCAGTTCGATTTTCGGTTCAAAACCGAATAATGCTCACCCCTAGTCCTCTCCTCCACCACTTCTTGTCTTCTTCATCTCCACCATTTCTTCTTCTTCTTCTCAAAAAATCTTGATCACCTGCTTCAAGCCCTTTGCACTCGCAAATGTAGACGAGGTTGAGGATGTCCTGGAAGTAGGACCCTCTGAACCCGACGCTGGCGTTCAGGAACTTGGGCCCGATCCTCGTGTCCTTCTCTACCGCATAGGTGAACTCCGAGACGTCGGCGCCGGTGGCCTCGTAGAGGGCGGATATGGCGTGGACGGACGAGGTCGTCTTCGCAAGGAAGACGTTGGCGGCGAGCTTGGAGAGCTCGGCAGACCACAGGTTGGTGGTGAGGATGCGGTTCTCGGGGACCCAGTTGGCGTACATGTCACGCCCCAGAACCAGAATACTGGAGAGCGGGGGAATGACTCAGCCAGCTACGTATTACGGGTAGATGAATACCGTATAATACGATCAATGCTGTAGAGCGGGAGAATGACTCAGCCAGCTACGTATTACGGGTAGATGAATACCGTATAATACGATCAATGCTGTCTAAAGACGAGGGGGTGCATACTACATGAAAGTCTCACTATGGTCACTTCACATCTATTGTCTCAATCATTCGAACAAGAAAACAGAAATAGAGAACATGTAAGAATAAGCAGTAAGGCGTCCCAAACGCTCAGTCAAAATGTTCTTGAGATCTGGCTTTAGAAAACATAGCCAGATGATATAGCAAGGTGTACACAATTGTTATCAGCTGCAGTCTGACTTAATTACAATTATGCAAAAGTAAGTACAAGACAATCCGACTAACATGTCGGTGCCAAACGGCTACGGTATAAAGTAAATAACAAAACGAGTGGTGAAGTAAGGGACCCACTCGAGTCCTCCTGCGATCATCCCTCTAGTGTTGACCATCTTGGAGGCGGAAGTAAGCTGGATCCTCGAGAACCGGCTCTAAATCTGGCCATGCAAAACCAGAGAGGTTAGACCTCTAATAGCAAGTACCACAAGGAAGCACGATATGAGGGAATTAAAACCAGTAATAAGAGAATATAATAATAGATCTCTGCTTGCTACTAGGATTCACATCACATCACGACACTTCGAACCAACCTCCCAACCAAACAAGGACAGAAGTTGGCCCGTCATGTCCTGACATTCTGATCATCCCAGTTAGACAACAGAGTAGGTACAGTACACAAACAAATCATCTTGTACGGCCAATCAAATCCTACGGCTTGCTATTGTGAGTTCCAAGTTATCCTGGAATTATGCAATTAGGAATTCCTCAGTTCTTACTATGTGCGAGCAAGGCTAGTCTATCCAGTCAATCAGGTGCGCCAAGCATGAATTAGACGAGTCCTAGCAGGACGCCCGTCATATATATACAATATACAATAATAATAAAAGCATGTACTGTTCCCTGCCCGTGTGGCAGATTTACAGTATCTGTGGGAACCAGCCGGCCTGGCGGGCACTACTAGTCCCGGGAGGGCTGCCATGTAAGAACTCGGGAATCCATTCTCTCCATGCCATTATTATTTTATTTAACTTAATAGTTCCTACGTTGAGTGAAATCCCATGCCGTGGATCATGATCATTCAAATGAGTACTTTCGTACGGGGTACGATATGCGCAACTCTACAACGATACCAGTGCGGCTAGGTTGTAGGTTTTACATAGCGTAATGCAACAATCAAATCTAACCACGGGGTAATCATGCCTTGACCATCAAGTACACATGCTACTTTTGTAGAAAAATAAATAAATAAATAAATAGATTGAAGCTTGCATGTGCCTGTATGTCAATATTCGGGATCGGCTAATCGAGTACAATAGTTTATTACATGAACGTGTCTCATTCATTCATTTCAATAAGACGACTAGCCAGTCTCTTAGTTCCAACTAGGAACGCATGATCAATTTAGTTAAGATAACCATCGTTATTAATGGTGACAAGACATGAAAGTCAATTAGCATTAAACATGGTCGAGTCCATAATTAGTACAAAATAGTTGGTAACATATTCTTGAAGCCAAGGAAAAGATCTACAAATTCATGTTAGGAGTTGGAAGAAATTCTAGCCACAATTCAGTCAAAATAGAACATATGATAGTCAGAAACAACCAAAATAGGCATATTCTGCGACATGATATGCGCCTACTGCGACATGCGCCTCATGCGGCTCAACTGCGACATGATATGCGCCTACTGCGACATGCGCCTCAATGCGGCTCATTCGCGACATGATATGCGCCTACTGCGACATGCGCCTCAATGCGGCTCATTCGCGACATGATATGCGCCTACTGCGACATGCGCCTCAATGCGGCTCATTCGCGACATGATATGCGCCTACTGCGACATGCGCCTCAATGCGGCTCATTCGCGACATGATATGCGCCTACTGCGACATGCGCTTCATTGCAACATGCGCCTTCTGCGACATGCGCCTTCTGCGACATGCGGTGCGCCTTCCGCGACATGCGCTTCATTGCAACATGCGCCTTCTGCGACATGCGCCTTCTGCGACATGCGGTGCGCCTTCCGCGACATGCGCTTCATTGCAACATGCGCCTTCTGCGACATGCGCCTTCTGCGACATGCGGTGCGCCTTCCGCGACATGATATGCGTGCTGCAGATGAATATATAGGAACGAACCAAAATTCTTTTTGCCATAACTTCCACAAAATAAATCGAAATCTAACTTTTCAAAAGCCAAACTTTAGTAGAATCAAATTCTCTACAACATGGAACAACTTAATTTCGAAATCAACAATGTTTGATAGATCAAAACCCTAAATTCATATGAAGACCAAAACCATGAAAACCAAAACTTAAAACTTAGATCTACACCCAACCATCCATGGAAATCAAGAACTTCAAGACCTAAACTTGTGGAGGAAGAGAAGATGAACAACATAGACCAAAATAAATGGGGATGCATGAAATCCCTCATGGTGTGCAAGATGTACTTGCCTCTCTCTAATAGCTAGGGTTTTGGTGGAGGAAGAAAGAAAATGAGAGTTATGAGGAGAGAGAATAGAAGAGGGATTTAAATAGCAAGTCATGTTAATCTCCCACCATCCATTCCTTCCTACACAATCTAGACCATCCATGCTTATCATGTTGAACCAAGTTAAACCAAGTTGGTTCAACATGAGCAAAATAAACCAATAGCTAGGTAAAGGCAGAAACAAATTACAGAAAAATAATTAGCATAAAATTAAAGAAATTAGACACGGAATAAATACGTGATAAATATTAAATAAATGCAATATATATAGGGGTTGGCTTAAGAAAACCCTAAGCCCTAAACATGCTCTAACCATGTGACTAATGACATGTTAATTGTTACGTGATACAACTAATTAAATTAATTAAATGAAATCCTAACCACAACACGGTTCAGAAATCCTATCATCGAAACAGTGAACCACGCCTACAACCAGACAAGGACAAGGGGTGGCACACTAATCTGCGACGAGATACTGTTCCATGCCATGGCCAGTTACAAATACAGGATAAATGCAATAAAGATACAGGTGCCAGATACCATATACATGAAAAATCAAAAATTTATGTATTCCGGGAATGGGGAGTGACAGTACACCTCCCTGAGCATCTGTACGACCATGGCGATGCCCTAGGCGAGGAACTCCGAGTTGGAGAGGATTTGGTAGTTGATGCCCTTATTGTTGTGGGTGAAGATCGTCTCGATGACCTCCACGGTCTTGACCGGGACGGTGGACTTCTCGACGACGATCTTGTCGGACTTGGAGAGGTGTCGAGGGTCGTGCGGTGCTCCAGGAGGAGACACTGAACCCATTTACGAGGGAGAAATAAACGGTGATGATCGGTGCATCCAACTTTTGGGGAAGAAACTGGTAAAGAGAAGGGAATTGGACACGTTTGGGAGACACGTGACACTAACAGCTGGACACAGTTAAAAAAATTTAAAAATATTTTTACCAAATATAATCTTCAACTTTTATTTTTTTAAAATAATTTTTAGAATGAAAGTAACCAAATACAAAGTTAAAATTTCTATATTCAGAAAACAAGTTTATAATTTATTTTCAGAAAACTGTGTTCAGAACTAAATTTCAGAATGGAAAAATTTATGAAATGCCCAAAAATTTAAAAAGTTTTATGAAAAACCCACCGCAAAAAAAACTTTCATCGCGTGCCCAACATTATCTAAAAAATATATAAAAGGGGACGGCATGACCTTTTTGCCCTTCTAATTTATTAAGAATATCCACAAACCCAGCAACTCTTCAAAAAAATGTTTCGATCGCTCCCTCCTCTTCCATACTCTGTTCGCTTTCGATTTTAGGTCATCTCCTCCAAAAATCTTAGAAAAACCCTACAAGAAATCGCCAGCGAATCTTCATTCGTAAGTTTCACACAATATGGCAATCATCATCAATCGATGTAGACCGAGTTAGAAAAGACGGAGAAGAAGTAGATGTTGAAAAACAAAAGAAAGAAAGGATGAGTGTTAAGAGGCTTGCTCATAAACGAAAAGCTACAAAAGAAAAAGAAGTGCAAGAAAAAGTACAATAACAAGAGCAAGAAGAACAACAAGAACAAGAAGAAGCAGGAGAAGAAGAAGAAGATCAAGAAGAAAGGGAAAAAAAGGTAAAACTTTGAGTCATGTTCATTCTTCGTTTATATTGACACGGAAAATGAGAATGATCATTCTCCGTGTAGATTAACACGGATAATAGGATTCTCCGTGTATTTTGACACGGAGAATGTCATTCTCCGTGTTAATACACACGGAGAATGTCATTTTCCGTGTATTTTGACCTAGAAATGGCCATTCTCCGCTATTCAACCACGGAGAATATCATTCTCCGTGTCAAAATACACGGAGAATGTCATTCTCCATGTATTTTGTCATTCTCCGTGTATTTTTACACGAAGAATGACATTTTCTGTGTATTTTGACCTAGAAATGACCATTCTTCGTGTTAAAATACATGGAGAATGATCATTCTCCGTGTTAAAATACACGGAGAATGACATTCTCTGTGTATTTTGACCTAGAAATGGCCATTCTCCGTGTATCTAACACGGAGAATGATCATTATCCGTGTTAATATACACGGAGAATGATCATTGTATTTTGACCTAGAAATGACCATTCTCTGTGTATTTTGACACGGAGAATGATCATTCTCCGTGTTAAAATACACGAAGAATGACATTTTCTGTGTATTTTGACCTAGAAATGACCATTCTCCGTGTTAAAATACACGGAGAATGACATTCTCCGTGTATTTTGACCTAGAAATGGCCATTCTCTGTGTCAAAGTAAATGGAGAATGATCATTTTCCGTGTTAAAATATACGGAGAATGACATTTTTTGTGTATTTTGACCCAGAAATGACCATTCTTCATGTTAATACACACGGAGAATATCATTTTCCGTGTATTTTGACCTAGAAATGACCATTTTTCGTGATTCTAACACGGAGAATGATCATTCTCCGTGTCAAAATACACAGAAAATGATCATTCTCCGTTTATTTTTATACGGAGAATGACATTTTCTGTGTATTTTGACCTTGAAATGGCCGTTCTCCGTGCATCTAACATGGAGAATGATCATTCTCCGTGTTAAAATACACGGAGAATGTCATTCTCCGTGTATTTTGACCTAAAAATGGCTATTCTTCGTGTATCTAACACGGAGAATGACATTCTCCGTGTTAGAAATACGGAGAATGATCATTGTATTTTGACCTAGAAATGGCCATTCTCCGTGATTCTAACACGGAGAATGATCATTCTCCGTGTCAAAAATACACAGAGAATGTCATTCTCCGTGTATTTTTACACGGAAAATGATATTTTCTGTGTATTTTGACCTAGAAATGGCCATTCTCCGTGTATCTAACACGGAGAATGATCATTATCGTGTTAAAATACACGGAGAATGTCATTCTCCGTGTGATTTACACGGAGTATGATCATTCTCCGTGTGATTTACACGGAGTATGATCATTCTCCGTGTATTTTAACATAGTAATTTCCATTTTCCGTGGTAAGAACACGGAGAATGGTCATTCTCCGTGTATTTTGACACGGGGAATGATCATTATACAGATATGAACTCTCACCTTGTTTTAAGATCTATAAAAAGAAAAGAAGAAGATCTTCTCTCCACAATTGACCTAATTGCCGGAAACTACGAAGATGATGATGATGATGATGATGATGATGATGATGATCGATGATGATGAAGGATGATCGACGTTCGACTGACGAAAACCACAGTGAACTACGAACGATTTTGCGATCTCTGATAAAGATGATATGAATGGATTTCAAATTTTTCGTGAAGAAGAAGAAGAATACGAATTTTCCAATCCAAATCTGAGTTTGCGAATTCAAAATTATATAGATATAACCAAATTTGCGCGAAAGGGGTATTTTTGGAATTATGAAAATGGCAAATTTTGTAAATACAGAACATCTAAAGAGAATCTTAGAATATTTAACGTGGAATAATTCTGGATATTTCATAAAATCCATCGAGCGGGTGGACATTTCATAAAAGTCCATCCCGAAATTGGGTTTCTCAGCAATTTTCAGTTTCAGAAATATCCAAACGGACCCTAACCTCTTCCGAATGACAATTATTACCATGGGCAGACCCTTGTGAAGGGCTGGGCTGACATCCCAAAAAAAAATTGATTCTTTTTTCATATATATATATATAAATTTTTGAGAGTCCTGTTATATTTAGTCAATCCTAATTCAGTTAGCCCATTCCAACTCAGATTTCTGGTTCTGCCGATGATTATGAGGGAGCCTGCCCCATGACATAAGTCTTAACTCTTTTCATCTACCACGTACTTTTGTCTCCGCTATGCATGTTAAGTAAGCATTGAGCAATATAAAATTTAAAGAAATAAATAAAATATCTACTGTATTCAAATAAAATAATAAAAATGAAGAAAATCTCACATGCTCGAGTAGACGGCTCTAACAAAAATGATACTAACTTGTTGACAACAATTAAGCAACGAATTAAAGAGAGAATTTTTGCATACTCTACTCGCAAACACATGGTGATGCATCACATGCCCCCTTTCCGCCCACTGCCCGCCACGCGTCGCCTATGCTTCTTCACCTAAAAAGAGGCTCTCCTCTTTCTTTCTCGAGCGCGTCCAGCTACAAACTTCCAGGTGGTCGGCGCACGTTAGATCCGGATCTGCCTCTGTAGGACTAGGGCGCATGTTAGCAGGCGCCGCTGTGGTCTCTATTGCAAGAGCAGGCAGCGCCATTTGCGCCGATCCAGCTGGGTCCAGAGCGCACGTGCGGGGAAGAAGACGAAGAGCAGAGTGACACCTGACACTTTCTTCTTCTTATTCTTCCTCCTCCATCGTCGGTTCTGCCACCTACACTTCTCCTTGGTATCAGAAATTTTTTTTTTTCCCTTCTATATACTCTCTTTCTTATCGATCTATCGATTGCTTGATTGAACATTTGTTACAAGTCTTTGATTCGGAGGTGGAGTTTGGGTTCAAGATGTGGGGGACTTCGTCCGTCCACAAGCGCGTGCCCACCAAAGATCTGGTGGCGGAGTTCGACCGCGGCGAGCCAATCTCAGGTGATGGGCTGGGCCGTTTCATGAATGGGTTGCCGTCAAAATCTCATCTTTCTTTATAAATCACCACAATTTTTTTTTAGTATCTATAATCTATTTGATTTACTTTTATTGGTTTCTGTTTATTTAGCTCGTATGTTGAGTTTCCATGACAATGCCGGCTCGAAAGACTCTTCTTTTTGTTATTTTACCTACGACAAATTGAACGCTGGAACTTGTTGCAGCAACACTACTTACATGCAGGGTGGGCCGGCCCACAAGGTTGGGTTGTCCTATCCAAAGTTAGTTTTGGTTGTCCCTTGACCCACCCACATTGTGCGCCGATACTCAGGGCGGATCCAGAAACTAAAATTGGGATGGTCTACAATAGATTAGGGCGGGCTAATCCATATAAAAAAAATTCAAAACATTAAAAACTTAAGGAAAAAAAAGAGTAAATTTTTTCTTGGGGTGGGCTGGTCATGGCTGGATGCGCCCATGCCGATACTAGAGGGTCACCCGCGACCCCGACCTCTTATGGGGTCGTGCTGAACCTGGCGGTTGCCACAAGCAGAGGGAGCCCGAAGTCTTGTTTGGCCTACCCCTGGGCCGGTCCTGTTTACATGCAACTAAACAACCCCTTCATCTAATAATTCCATTTCATTCTTAGGCCTCGTTTGGTTCGCGGAATCATGGGGTTGAGAAAGGAAGTCATTACTTTCCTATTTTGGGTGCCAAAGGAATTGAGGAGGAAAGGAAAGCGATTACCAATGGAAGCAAAATTAGAGGAAAAATGGTTCCATCTATCCAAGCAAGGATTCACTTTCCTACCTCTAAGTATTCACTTTCCTTTCTAATTTCCTTGACATTTCCAAACACCGGAAAGGAAAATCGATAAAGGAAAATCAATAGGAATTGTAATTTCCCAAAGGAAAGGAAATACAAAGGAATTGATTTCCTTTCCTTTCTGCGAACCAAACGAGGCCATATAAATACTAAATGGCCTTCTAGGAGGTACCGGTCAGCAGGGGTTTCTGACATTCTAAGTACCATGTACAAATACTAAAAAATGACATTTTTTAACCATTCTAAAAAAAGGAGCTTTTCTCTGACATTCTAAGGACAATGTTACTATAGTAAAAAAATAGGACGGCCTAAATAAAAAAATGAACATTTTGTATTAGTAATATATACGGAGGTTAAATTTTTTGGGACCTTCCGCTTTTTGGAGCCCTACAACTTGCACATGCTCAGAAATGGCCCTACCGGTCAGGTGGACAACCGGTCACAGAAACTTCATCAATATCGATGGAAGAGTTCTTTGACGATGACAACGAGCACTTTGAGGCATAGATTGTGTATTTGGCATTGCTTCAGTAGATTGGGGTAAATTATGTCTATCAACTCCTAGGAACATGAATTGGGAATTGATCTAGCATAGATAGTTGTTCAAGGTCGAAACTTCATCTTTAATTAACTACCTCTAAGATGAGTTTAAGTTAAACTTTACGTTCGCTTGAGCTTTACAAGTGCAGAATATTTTTCCTTCCCTTCTTCTGACGATTATAAGGGTCATGCTTGTTTGGCATTAGTTTGCTTCATTCACTGTTAACTGGGTGCATGTGGTTGATGTCAAAATTTGATCTTTATATTTTCATAATTAGTTCCTTTGGATTCTATGCCCCTACGAGATCAGGTGATTATTTTGCATTTAAGTAGTTTAGGACTGTATTATTCATTTGACATTGGTTTGCTCCAAAGTTTAGGGACTTGTGAGGTTTAAGTTAAAATTTTACATTAACCTGATATTTCTGTATGAATTCTTGCCAATTTCTTAAATCCTTTGAGATTTTGGTTTAGGCCCCTTCAAAACTGAATGCAGCGTAGATCCCCTGACTTCTCTTTGAATTTTGGGTAAGTCCCTTGATTGGAAAATTTATTGGATTAAAGCCAAAATCTGCCTTTATGATCTACATACTACACCAATACAAATATCTGATAAGGTACAAGAGAGAAGTCACAGTCACAGCCCATATGAAAAACTTCCATACTCTTGCTTTTACCTACTATCCCTCTCTTTCGCTTCTCTGTCCAGAGAGTTGTTGCCCTCCCAAGTCCTGCAGGTGGAGGAAAAAGAAGGAAGGAGAAGGGAGTAGAGAGGTGGAAGGACCTTCAGCTTCATAGAAAAGAAGGGGAAGAGAGGAAAACTTGGTCGCATCTTATCTTTTAACATAAATTTGGTTTATTCCCTTAGCTTTGTTATAATCTTCGTAAAAGTCCACATCCGAAATCAGAACAGCAAGTCGCAAATAGAAGTAACATGCTTTGAATCAAAACAGTTCTTTGCAAAAATCACCAAAACTATGATAAACGTGGAAGTAGTATAGTAAGTTACTAACAAAATTGGGGATGTCAGTCTACCTACCTGTCAATTGTCCTTTCAGGTTTTGTGGTGAGACCCTCCTTACTCACAGCTACTTTAGTTGGGAATTTGGTGCAAACTCAAAGGTTTGTATTCATGTTGACAACCGTTCATCAAAACTTGTCTAACAGATTGTTGGAGATCGGTCAGTAGCAGAGAGGCTGGGCAATCTGAGCTATGTTGAACGGACACGGGTATGTCGCGACACAGGAAAGACATGGACACACACACACACCCCGCAGTAGGACACGCCACGATAAGGACACGGTGACACAGACACAACACTACTTTTGATTGTGTCCTAATGTATTTTGGAGTATCTGGATTGTGTCGGATACATGTCCGACGTGACATTTTCGACTGTCCATTCTTCCTAGATACTGAGAGAAGGGGAAGTGAGAGTGATATTAGGTACTGTTCCATAGGGCAATTCTCCATAGGGAATGTGACCCAAGTACTTCATTTATGTATGATTATAGTGTAATTAGATGGTAAAAAAGGAATTTGCGTAACAAAAAGATTCTAATAAAGAGAGCAGTTCAATTGCCTAAGCAAAGACTACAATGTCCATGGAAGATTGGCCGAGGAAAGGGTAGTGAGTAGCCCGACCCATGTTTACACAGTAGTCTAAAAAGTTTAGTGGTGTATAGCGTATAGACTGTACTCAGTTTCAACAAGGGCTTAAAACCCATTGTTGGTATTTGATGTATTTATTTTTTATTTTTATTTTTATTAGCATTTTGATCATTATTTATACAAACAATATCTTGTACTATTTGTTATCTGTCGATAACATGTTTATAATGTCTAGTCAATCTCGAAACATGTGTCCTTTTTGATAATGGAGATGCTAACTCAGTTTAACTCGGTGCTAACTCAGTGTTGGAATTCATAATTGAGTTTAACTCGGTCATTAAAAATCATGACTTGGCTTCATTTGATCTCAGTAGCTATGCAGTTAAAAACTGATATAAATTGGTTATATCACTGATATAAAACGGTATCGGCACTAAGTCGATATTTTTTTGCAAAAAAATGGGTAAAATATCAGAACCGATATAATCGGCCGATATGATCGATATATTCCGATATATCGATTTTGAAAAAATCGATATATCACATATAGGTTTAGTTAAAATATATGAAGGGGTGCGGAGAGAGGGAAAAAAGGCGGCTGTTGCTGCAGGAGAGGGAAAGGGGGAAAAACCTACTGTCGCTGCTGGTACGCTTCTTCTTCTTCTCTCTCTGCTACGTCTTTTTCTTCTTCTTCTTTTTCTTCTGCAACTGTCTTCTTCTTCTTCTTCTTCTTCTTCTTCTGCAAGTAGTGCAGCTGTTGCTGCATTTTCTTCTTCTTCTTCTGCAGCTCTTGCTGCTGCGTCTTGTTCTTCTTCTTCTTCTTGCATATTTTATAATAGATAACTATTCAGTGTGTTGTTCATATATAAAAATTGTGTTAAAAATGCAAACCAATATTTACCTTTATAAATCCGATATATCGATGATATATCAATAACTCTACTTTACCTTTTATCATGAAAAACTGTTTTTAACTACATAGCTCAGTAGTAACTCGGCTTGACTCAGTAAAATGATGCTAAAATAGAGGAAAGAAGCCACTTTTGGCATTTTGCTAGTTGAATTCAGTTATAGTTCAACAAATTTAATTAGGTTGCCTTCTTTGGTACAAACTAAAAAAAAGGAGAAGTTTAAAATAAAAGTATTGTTGGGGTCCTTTATGGATGTTAACCCAAAAGTAGGTTTTAGATGTCATTTTCCGTATTAAAATATTATTTTTAATTCAGTATTTGGTTGACCCATCTTGAGAGTCTCATCGCCGTACAATCTTGGGTGTTATTATTATTATTATTTTCCAGACTATAGGCTTTGTTCATTTTGCGTTATAAGATTTTTGTGTTTGCCCCTGTAAGAGTTCAGATCATGATCGTATCTGAAGTCTGATATTTGTAATGGCTTTCTTTTGTTATAGATCGTATGTTGAAATCTGCGGGGCAAGAAGGCATCAACCCTTCATGGAAGCTCTCTTTTCCTCATGTTTGTGTTGCAACCATATCATCCTTCTTGTTTGGGTACCATGTCGGGTGAGTCTGTTCTCAGAGCTGGCCTTCATTTTAGAGTAAATAGAAGTATATCAGAAATTAGTTTACCTAAAAAAATGGGTTAAGTTGTTTTTGTTGGAAGTATGTTAGAAAATGTAAATTTGGCATGTTAGAAATAGTAATTGTCATCATTGCTTGTGCCATATAACAGAGTTGTGAATGAGCCACTTGAGAGCATTTCTTTGGATCTTGGGTTTGCTGGGAATACGTTGGAAGAAGGTACCTGGCTTATTCAATTGGATATATCTACTGTTCATGTTCTTGTATACCAAGTGTTTTTGAGTTTTGGGGTGTAAATGCAGGACTGGTGGTGAGCACGTGCTTGTTTGGTGCTTTTCTTGGATGCTCTTTTAGTGGTTGGATTGCGGATGGCGTTGGTCGTCGTAGGGGATTCCAATTGAGTGCCTTACCTATGATTATTGGCGCTGCAATGAGGTAATTTAGCCAGAGCATATTTTGCTTCATTTTTCTTTATCAATTGAAATTAACCCATCAGAGTTAAGTAGCATCCAATAGGATATTTCACATTCTTCCATAACTTTTTTTGACTGTTCAATATTTTTTTATCCTACAATTGAGCCATGAGACAGAACATGTTCATTCTCAAAGGCCAAGTTGTTTCTTATATCTATGGAACTTGAAGTGTATGCCACGATTATCAATTTTGTCTGTATGTCCCAATTCTCCACTTGGCTCTTTAACCTCCTTACCACTGAAGGTGTTGCACTACTTGCTCCATAAATCCTTCTGAGACTTTGTAATTATTGACGGTAGTAATCTTCTGCTTGTTCCTACCAGCCTCTTGCTTCAAGGCAGATTAAAGGGCACATGCTCTATAGTTTTAGGATTCTGGTGTTGCTAGAGAGGGAGAAATTTCCACTTTTCCCTAAAGCAGTAGAACTCTCACTTTCCATAAGAAAATTTGTACTCTAGGAGACGAAGAATTTAGAAATATGAAAATTGCATCATGACATGTACTGTTGTAGTGGACAAATGTTCTTGTTGTGCTGTTTTTGTTAAGTTTGACTCAAATTTGGAAACCAAACCGAACTCAAATCCTATTGGGTCAACTTTGTGTTCTGTGTTATACCCACCACCACACCATATATATTATATTCCTATTATGGCAACTATACCTATTGTGTAGGACTAATATTATGATGATATAGATGGAAAGTGTTGGTTGGAGCAAGGAACTAATGGACCAACTTTATTAGTCCTATTTGTGGTGTTCAGTTTACATATATTATATAGGACAATTGGAGTTGGCCAGTACTTTTCTGTTTAGGACTTTGAATGGTTGGTGGCAAATAGCCTATACATACATGCAGGGCCGGCCCTGAGCAGTTGGGGGCCCGAGGCAAAATTTTCTAAATGAGCCCCATACATAATGTAAAAAAAAGTATAAATAAAATAAAATTTTGTTGTAGTCAAGATTTGAACCAAGGACCTCTTAAATACAAGTCTAACATTGTAACCACTGCACCACAATGCTTTTTGTTTAAAAAAAGGCATATGATACATACTAGTTCTATTATATAGACAATTACTGTTGGTGCCCCCTTTCGTCAGGGGGCCCTGGGCCGTCGCCCGGCCTGCCTGGGCCAGGGCCGCCCCTGCATACAAGGAGCTCCAGCCGGCCTATAGACATACGAAAACAGAAACAAATACACAATAATATATTTGAGAGCCGGCTAATTCTAAGTTGGAGCTAACTTCCAAGTGGAGAGCTTTCCTTCAAGGTTGCGGTGACGATGACACCTTCAGAGAGTCTTAGGAGAATTCTAAGTTTGAGCTAACTTCAAGTGGAGAGCTTTACTTCAAGGTCGCGGCCACGACGACTTCAAAGAGTCTTCGGAGAGTTTGGGTGAGCTTTATTTGTAATTCTTGTGGGCTAGAGAGTTGATGAGTTTGGTGAGCGTATTGGAGGTGGATGTGGTTCCTCCATAGTTTTGTATATCTTCCCTTTCAAATAGTAAAATCTCTCTACTGCCTTTGCCTAGGGATGTACCCTAGTTGGGATGAACCACGTAAATTTCTCGTTTCTCGTGTCCTTTACTTTTCTAGTTGTATGTATTATCTTTATTTTATCGGTGTTTTTGTTAGCGATCTACTAACTTCCACACAACAAACTGGTATCAGAGCTAAGATCCAAATAAACTATAATTAGAGATGACCGGGAAAGTTTCGAACACAAAATTTGAAGCAAAAAAATTTGACGGAAAGAATAATTTTAGGTTGTTGCAAATGAACGTTCAAGCTTTACTAATCCGGCAAGGATTGCATAAGGCTTTGGAAGGCAAGACAAAGAAGCCGACAGAGATGTCAGACGTAGACTTCGAAGATATTGACTTGAGAGCAAAGAGTCCTATTCTTTTTTTGCTTGGCCAATGAGGTTCTCTACAATATTCTTAGTAAGAGGACAACAAGAAGTTTGTAGGAAAAGCTAGACGGTCTCTGCATGACGAAATCTCTGATGAACTGCTATTTTTAAAGCAAAAGTTGTACAGGTTGTCCATGAAGGGAGGTACACACCGATCCATGACCACCTCAATGCTTTCAATAAATTGATTTGTTAATTGCTTAGCATTGAAGTTAAAGTTGATGAAGTAGATAAGTCTTTGATTTTATTATCCTTTTGTCTTTGTCTTTTGAGCATCTCGTTACTACCCTTCTCTACAGAAAGGACTCGATTGACTTGGGAGAAGTTACTTTTACTCTTTTGTCGAACGAGGTTAGGAAGATGAACACTAGTTGATATTCACATGCCGAAGGATTGATAGCACGCGGAAGGATGATTGAGAAAGAAAGAAATAAAAGTAGATCAAGATCCAAATCGACCAAAAGTATGGACCGATTTGTAATTATTGCAAGAATCTAGGGCACATAAAGAAGGCTTGCTGGAAACTCAAAAGGAAATGAGAAAAATATTTCTGATGCGGCAAGCATAGGGAAGATAGGTCAATCAGTATACGAAACATTTGATTAGTTTGATTATTTCAGAACCTTTGGAACTATAATACTTGTGACTAAGGAACTCGTTGAAAGGAAGATTGCATTAGCATTCCCGGTAAAAGGAAGTGAAGTCTTGACTTTCTAGTGCAGTAGTAGCAGACAGTTAGGTTGATAGGCTGGCAATGAGGATGAGGATGGCCACACAGTTCTTACTGTCTCTAGTTGTACAACTATTTCATAAGATTTGTTGATTTTGGATACGGGATGTTCCTATCATATGTCTCCATACAGAAGCTTGTTCACTTCATATCAACCATTTGTGGAGGAACGATTCTAATGAGTAATAATGTCTCTTGTAGGATAGTTGGGCTAGGTACAATCCGGATCAGGATACATGATGGAGTTGTGAGGACTTTGACAGATTTCAGGCACATCCCAGATGTAAGAAGAATTTGATTTCCTTTGGTTGGACTCTCTTGATTCCAAGATTGTAGTTGAATGAGGGGTATTGAATATCCTAAAGGGTGCCTTATTGTTGATGAAAGCTAAGAAGGAAGGAAACTTATACATGCTTCAAGGGAGCATAGTTAGAGACTGACTTCTTCCACAAATGTTTCATATTCTACTCAGTTGTGTCATATGAGATTGAGCCATATAAGCTAGAGAGGATTGATCGAGATGCACAAGAGGAAGCTACTTAATAGAACCCAGGCATGCAAGCTAGGCTTTTGTGAAGGTTGTATGCTTGAAAGCAGACCCAAGTAAAGTTTTCTACATCCATCGATCGTACCAAGGGTACTTTTGATTACATCCATACAGACGTGTAGGGACCGACACCAGTTGGCTCATTAGGAGGCTCTCTCTCTATTTCGCGACCTTCATTGATGACTTTTGTAAGAAGGTTGGATATAGACATTGAAGCAAAAAGAAGATGTATTTGATACATTCAAGCAGTTTTAGTTGAGAAGCAAACTAGGAGATGCGTGAAGAGATTGAGGTCAGTTGATGGAGGCTAGTATACTTCAAATGAGTTCTGAAAGTATTGCAAAGATGAGGGAATCATTTGCCACTTCACGATACTGAGATCCACAGTCAAACGAAGTTGCAGAGAGGATGATGAGCCGAACACTTCTGAAGAAAGCCTGATTTTTGTGTATTATTGCTAATTTGTCAAAGGAGTTTTGGCACAAGTTATTTCTATTGCATGTTATCTTCTCAACTGCTCTGTCTACTGCTATCGGTTGCAAGACTCCAGATGTGGTATGGTCTAGAAAATCTGTTGATTATTCTAATTTGTGTATATTTGGTTGTACCACTTATGCTCACGTGACAGATGATAAATTGGACCCAAAGGCATGAAAATGCATCTTTCTTGGATACATACATGGTGTGAAGGGGGTACACGTTATAGCAAAAGGGTTAACTAGCCATAATTGTTTTCTAGTCAGCAGGTACGTCACTTTTGATGAGTCATATTGTGTGATAAGGACAGACAATGACTAGTATTAAGAAACTCGTGACTCCACTGGCAGTGGTGGAATTAGACGCTCTAGAACAGTCTCCAAGAGAACGAGCAAGTAGTAGAGCCTCAAACAAAAGTTCAGGAGCCAGTCTGAAAGACCTCAAAGAATTAGGAAGCCACCAGTGATATATGGTTTTGAAGACATGACAACCTATGCCATGACAATTGAAAATAGAGAACTGCTCACTTATAAAGAAGCACTGCAAGAAGCAATTATCCATCTTGGAGATCAACAATAGAGGATAAGATGAAGTCTCTTCGCAATTACAATACTCGGAAGCTTGTGTCATTACCTAAAGGAAAAGGATGATTGGATGCAAGTGGGTCTTCAAGAAAGAAGAAGGTTCTTCTGAGACACGTGGAGTTAGATATCATGCACGTTTAGTAGCAAAGGGTATTACTCAGAAGGAAGGTGTTGATTACTTTGAGATCTTTTCACCAGTGGTGAAGCATACTTCGATACGTGCATTGTTATATTAGTGGTGTTGCATGACTTAGATTTGGAGTAGCTTTGACGTCAAGACAACATTCTTGTATGGTGATTTTGAGGAGGATATCTACATACAACAACTGGTATGTTTTGTAATTGAAGGTAAGGAAAATCACGTATGCAAACTGAAGAAATCGTTGTACAGATTGAAATGTCGCCGATATACTAGTACAAGCAATTTGACACTTTCATGATTCAACCAGGATACACCAGAAGCAAGCATTATCATTGTGTCTATTATAGAGCACTTGCTAATGGTTCGTTGGTTTATAAATTACTTGTCAATGTTACGAGATACTTGTTGCCCTTTGATCTTGTCGATTTGGTTTCGGTCGACGAGACGCAAGAACGCCATGGAAGGTAATACTGCTATTCTTGCTCAAAAAATTGACCGAATGTGTTCGAGTTATTGGCTCGTTCGACCCGGCTGCATTCATTTCTCGTTCAATTGTCCCTCGTGGACATTGTCGCCCTGGCAGGTCGATCGGGTCTTTCCTTGTTGTTTTGTTCCCACCACGATAAAGATGTACAAAAGAGTTATGTCCGATGCATGGAGGATCTCAAATACTCATTGATGCTTTCTATCACACATTCACACCTCTGGTACTTGTGAAAAAGATGATGCTCATTAGTTGTCGGGTAGGAAGTGTGCCTTTATTTTTTTGTATCTTCCCCCATGAGGTTATGTGTCTCTTCCCTTTATGTCTTCTCTCGTCCTATAGCCTATTCCACCAAGTCGATGCCTCTGACTTCAGTCGGCAGTTCATCAACTTCATCTTCTTGTTTGTCGCGATCTCCATGTAGTAAAAAAAAATGATTCACCTTCGAAAACTAATCCATGAACTCCTTGATACCAAGATCTCCATGGCAGATTAAAATGTCAACCTTCAATTTGAAATCATCCCCTCCCATACTTCCCCATGACCGCTACATTTGTAAGCGTAGTCGTTGTCGAACCGACCTTCTGCACGCTAGTCGCTGAGAAAGTTGTTCCTCCCGTAGTCATATAGCAACGACGTCCGACAACGTCGTTTCGGCCATCATAGTCCCGTCGGCCAGTCAGTCAATTGTTTCCACGATCGTCATCACTATCCCACATGACAATCGTACTCCACCTTGCTCGAGCTAGTCGAATCCATACAAACCCTTTGTGGACGATCCTATCGTGTCGGTACATGACCATCATCCTAGAGGTCGCGGGCGATACTCACCCATGACGCCTTTTCTGGATTCCGAACCACTGTCCTCGGCAGTTCATTTCCCACAGAGAGGATTCGATGCGACAAACCGTCGTAAATAGGCCTTCAACCTCTTGTCCATCTTTAGGAAGATGTTGGTCACCGTTTCTCGACAAGATGAAGGCGCTAGTACCACCTAACATAGACATGAAAACGCCGATCGTCGCACCAACAATATTGAGGGTTAACACCTCAATCCTCACACGAGAATTAGAACAAGAGGTAAACTCTGATAATCAACTCAAAATTAATAGCCATGAGCATATCCTTCTTCTCTACATAATCTCTACGTATAAGAGTTAACTTAGCTTAAGCTCCAAGAAATAAATTCTAACAAGCTGGGAAAGAAATCGACAAAATAGAGAGGATAAATGCAAATAAATCCTAACAAACTAGGAAAAAAAAATGCAGGATATAAAGGATAAGTGCATAATAAAACCTAACAAACTAGGAAAGAAATCGACGTGGTCTGCTCCTCTGTTCTAAAAGGCGGCTGCCTAGGCGCTAGGCGCTGGGTGCCCGTCGATGCCTGTTTAGGTGCCCGCCTAGTCCCCCTGACGCTCGACTATGCATGTTTTAGGAGTTTATGGATTTTTTTCTGCAATTTTTTAGTAGATTTGTTTGGATTATTTTTATTTTTTTGAACCGCCTAGGCACCCGCCTAGGAGGGTAGGCGCTAGGCGGAAGGTGCCCGTCCGACTAGCGCCTAGCGCTTTTCACAACCTTGGTCTGCTCGCGCTTGTGCCTTTTTCGAGCGAAAATATAAAGGATAAGTGCACAATCGTCTGTGCCAGTGTCTTCTAATTTGATTTTACGGTATGATGGGTAAAGATAAACTAAATGTGGTGATACGCTCCAATATTCTTCCATTGATTTTGGTTTTAAATTTCAAATATTTTTCTCTGAGATAGGTAACTAAAGGTTAAGGCGGGGTAGGTACTTTTTTTTTACCTATGTTCCTTTTTCTTTTTTCGAAGTGGCTGAACTAAACAGATGGGATGAATGCTTTGTTTATTTTTCTGGCAAAGGCTGCATACATCACCAACCATTTGCAGCATTCTGTCTTTACCTTTTATGCCTTTCTAGTGGAGTATGCCATGGAACGGGCTTTAGCGTCGTTGATAGAGTTCTTTTCATTTTCTGTAACTGAAGATTTTGTATATCCATTTGCAGTGCAACAACAAACAGTCTGGAGGGCATGCTTCTTGGTAGATTCTTAGTTGGAACAGGGATGGGTCTGGGTCCACCTGTTGCCTCTCTATATATCACGGAGGTATGAAAGGTGACTTGCATGCTTGAATCAATGTTTTTGGCAGTATCATGTGGTTCATAGTACTTGCTTTATCCCTACAGCTTATTTTGTGTCTATATGCCAAATAATCAGATCTCTCCTTCATTCGTGAGGGGTACTTACGGAAGTTTTATTCAAATTGCAACATGTCTTGGGCTCATAGCCAGTCTCTTTATTGGGTTTCCAGTGAGGTCAATTCCAGGATGGTAAGGAACACCTGTAGAAAGTATCCTGTAAGGAACCCCTGTAGACAGTGAAGCTTTCTTGAATTCAAGTTTGAGGATTCTTCAAACATAACATTGTATCCTTCACATTCTTACAGGTGGCGGGTCTGCTTTTGGGTATCTGCTGTCCCTGCTGGTTTACCTTGCAATTTTCATGGAGTTCTGTGCTGAAAGCCCTCATTGGCTTTACAAGGTTATCCAAATTAAAGTTCTTGTTTTCCTGATTGGGGCTTTCATTTAAATGAGATAATCTTTGTTACTATAATGCTTCATGTCTGCTTTTAGCCTTGGATCTCGTATAGATATTTAGTTACAAGAGAAATCACAGAGTTCGAAATATCTATTATATAACTATATATGAGGCAAATTCCTAAATCCTTAGATAATGGGTGGCCAACTCATGGTCAAATAACTTGGATCACAATTATTAGTTACATGTTCATCATTCATAAATTTATCTAGGGACGACTCCTTTTGTATCTCTCTTCAATAAACTTTGTGAAGAGAAGTAAACAGTTTTGCAGCTTAAAGATCACAAATTTTAGTTAGATTGCTAAGTGTCCCTTAGATTAAGATCACAACCATACATAAAATCTTGTTTTCTACAAGCACTTTCCCTCTTAGTAACAAATTCATAACATGCCAACGAATTTGATGGGACTTAAAGTAGAACGTTCAGGAATATTGCAAATATGTAACATGTTAATGTTTTTAAACTTTTAAACGGATTTCTTGAAAGATGTTTCCCCGATAGTTTTTCTGAGACTTACCATGATCAGACATTGATGTTTCTGCTATTGTTTCTGCTTTACAAGAAGCAAAACATGATGTAACCTTTTTTTGTTTGAATGCATAAACTCCACTTTTTAAACTTTTTAGGATTAATTGATATTAAGTGATCTACTTTTTGTGAAGCATCACTATAGCATTACACATCAACATAGTAAGTTCTCTTTTAAAACGTTATGTACAAAGAAAACTTACTATGTTGATGCTTCACAACTTATGTGTAGGATTTGCCAACAAATATTCTTTGTACATAATGTTATTCTGAGAGATTCTTACCTGGATGTTCCTAAATTTCAGCGTGGACGAATAGGTGAAGCAGAAGCCCAATTTGAAAAGCTTTTGGGAAGTCTCCATTTCAAGTCAGCACTGACAGAATTGTCACGTGCCGATAAAGGGGATGAATCAGAAAACATAAGATATGTAGACTTAATTCGTGGTCGCCACAGTAGAGGTATATATGAGTTGCATAGATGTCTGTATATCTTTCTTCTGCTGTTATTATAATAATTTGGATTCGACTTATAATAAGAAATTTTGTTCATTGCAAATATCTCTTTTTTCTACAGTTGTTTTTATTGGATCAACACTATTTGCTTTACAACAGTTATCGGGAATAAATGCTGTATTCTATTTCTCTTGGACTGTCTTCAAGAATGTGGGGGTTCCATCAAATTTTGCCAACTTATGTGTAGGATTTGCAAATTTATCAGGTGAACTTTATCTACCTTTTTTTATTAGTTCCAACATTTGGAATTGGGAACAGTAGAATGAATCTTTGTTGTATTTATGCAGGGTCAATCGTTGCAATGACTTTAATGGATAAATTAGGAAGGAAGGTGCTACTTTTAGTGAGCTTTATTGGCATGGTAAACATGAACTCTTCTGTCTAGGCTTAACTGATTTATTGAACTGTTTAAGTTGATTAATACCTTATGAATTTTGTAAAATCAGTCAGTGGCAATGGGCCTCCAGGCAACGGCAGCTAGTTTTTCTGGCCCAGTGACTTTATACCTCTCTGTTGGTGGAATGCTGTTGTAAGTGCTAGCATCTACCTTATCTTATACTTAAGCTACTAGAAGAAAGAGCTTCATTTTGAAGATATGGAATTTTATATTAGACTCCACCATTTTATCCTCTTCCAGTGTATAAATATTTGATTTAGTAAAATAGAAACTGGTTTCTAAGTAATAGCTTTTGGGTGCAAATTTAGAAAGAGAAGATCCATATCCTATATATTACCCTTTAGTATGTTTGTGATGGAGCAGGCTTGATCTCTTGTATTGACAATCATTAGAAACTACAATGCAACTATCTCCTAATATTTGTTTGACGTCGTAATACAGTTTCTACATAAGCTTACGAAATTATGTCATCCATAGTATCTTTTCGTTATTTCTAATGTTCATGTTGATCAGAAAAGAGCTTTCCTGGTTCTGCAGGGACAACAGTCTTTATCCCTAATTTTGGGTTTGAACAATTGATTTTGCTAAGTCTATGGTTATAATTATTAATATATTTTCTCTTCCCAATTTGCATATCTTAAATCTACTTGGTCGATAACTATGTTTTCTCAACCCACCAACTTCCCTTTTGGTTTTACGTTAAACACTGTGATACTTGTATATGCTATTTCCCCATCCACATATTAAGCACCTACTCAAGTATGGTAGACTTCAGGTTGACGTTCCCAGTTTAGGGTTGTGCTCCATGGATCCATAGTGATGGTAGTTCATTGAATTATTTATACTAGTTTCCTTGTCATAGCGTGTGTATGGATGCTAAATTTGGTATTGATACGATCATACGAGTTGTTTCGTGTCGTCAGTGTCTTAATCCTGACATGAAGTACAATGATATTTCTATGATTGTCCAATTATCATATTTTAAATAGAATTACAATTCAATGAAGTTGATAATTATGATGTACCATTATCATATAGTGTAATTTAGAATGTGGACTGGTTGAAGAAAACGTACTTAAAAATTGTATTTCATGCGACTTCTATGTGTATTCTATGATGACTACTATTATTTCGAATTTCGGTTTGGTACATGATGTCATGTCACTCTATGCATGACAGGTTGGCTTTCCAAATTTAAGTTGTGAGGAAAAACAAAATAGAACATTATTTCTAAAGCAAAGTTTGTCATTTTACAGATTTGTCTTGGCATTTTCATTCGGAGCCGGACCAGTCCCTAGTCTCCTTTTAGCGGAAATTTTCCCCAACAAAATTCGAGCAAAGGCTATGGCCATATGCATGTGTGTGCATTGGGTAATTACTCTTCAACAAAACTATTATTTCAAATTCATCTTCCTTCAATTAGTCTGCAGTATTATCATTTGAGCAAATTAATGTCATAAAGTTAGCCAAAGTTCCCTTAAGAAGGGTACATTATTTTCTCACAGACATGGCAAAGTGAAAATTACTACTAAAACCTGTGCAAAGTTTATTTATTTTATTAACTAGTATTAGTTTTGGTCTTCTGTGCGAATATACCTATGTTTAAAGGTGAGATTTTAGATGCTTTGAGTAGAAAATGAATAATGGATGATTTTATTGATGGGCCACTACTTGCTACTTATAGAGGTTCCAACTCCTCTTCATACTACATTTTTCAATGTGGGACTAAAGTCCCTTATTGATTCTCAATACTCCCCCTCAAGATGGGTGATAGATATTAATCATCCCTATCTTGTTACATAGCTTTGACAGACTCAATGAACTAAGACCTTTAGTCAGACAGTTTGCAACTTGTTCTTCTGAGCGAACATGGTCAATCTTCAGTATCCCTTGTTCCAGCTTCTCCTTGATGAAGAATCGATCGATCTCGATGTGCTTCGTTCTGTCGTGCTGAACTGGATTGTTGGCTATACTTATTGCAGCTTGACTATCGCTCAGAAGATGTAACGGTGCTCCCTTATCCAGCTTCAACTCTGTCAGCAGTGCTTTCACCCACAATAATTCTGACACTCCCAGAGCCATTGCTCTGTATTCTGCTTCAGCTGACGACCGTGCTACCACTGACTGTTTCTTGCTTCTCCATGAGATCAGGTTTCCTCCTACAAAGATACAGTACCCCGTGGTAGACCTTCTGTCGTCTATGCAACTCGCCCAGTCTGCATCGCAGTATCCCTCAACTTCTATGCGTCCATTCTTCTTGAACCATAGTCCTTTTTTCGGCGTCCCTTTCAGATATCTCAATATCTGAAACACTGCTTCCATATGACCCGTTCTTGGATCATGCATGTAGCGACTCACTACACTCACCGCAAATGAGATATCAGGACGAGTGTGTCCCAGATAAATCAATCTTCCTACAAGTCTTTGATACCTTTCACGATCAACTGGCTCTCCTGCTTCTGTTTCCATCTTGCACTTCTGGTCAATCGGAGTGACTGCTGCTTTGCATCCCAGTATCCCTGTCTCCTTAGCAGATCTAGTGCGTATTTTTTTTGTGAGAGAACAATTCCTTGTTCGCCGTCACACACCTCGATACCCAGAAAGTAGCTCATCGCTCCTAAATCCTTCACCTCAAACTCCTTCGCGAGTTTTGATTTCAGCTTAGTGATCTCGACCTCATCATCACCTGTGATTACTATATCATCCACATATACAGCAAGTATAGTAATGTGGTCTCTTGCATGCTGAAGAAAGACTGTATGATCTGCATTTGTTTGATGGTATTCCATGTCAGTAACAACCTTTCTGAATCTGTCGAACCAGGCTCGAGGAGATTGTTTGAGCCCGTATAGCGACTTCTTTAGTTTACACACTTTTCTACGCGACGTCCCTCCGTCTGATTCTGTCACGTAGCATCCTGGCGGGAGCTCCATGTACACCTCTTCTTGCAGGTCCCCGTGGAGAAAGGCATTCTTAACATCTAATTGGTATAGCTTCCACCCATAGTTTGTTGTAACGGAGAACAGAGTTCTTACCGTGCTCATTTTCGCTACCGGGGCAAACGTCTCATCATAGTCGATGCCATATGATTGTGTGTATCATTTTGCAACCAACCTTGCCTTGTACCGTTCTACTTTTTCTTCTGGTGTCTCCTTCACTGTGTACACCCATTTGCATCCCACAGTTTTCTTTCCTTTGGGTAATGGAACCAGCTTCCATGTCTTATTTTTCTCTAGTGTCCCAAGTTCTTCCATCATTGCAGCTTTCCACCTTGGATCTTTCTTTGCTTCCTGCCAACACTTAGGCAAAGAAGTAGAGTCTAACGATGCAATGAAGGCTCGATAATTTGAAGAAATGTTAGAATAAGACAAGAAATTGGCAATGTCATGTTCATAATCATCATAACGAATAGGAGCCTTACCCGCATTGATGCGAGAAGATATCCTTAAGGGAGCAATAGGTGGTGGAGAGATCATACCATCCGAGTCAGAGAGATCCGCATCAGAATCTGAGTGATTCAGTGCGGGGGCAACATCTTCAATAGTTGGGGCAGGAGTAGACGAGGGACTTGGTACAGTAGGCAATGGGCACGGCACAGTACTGGGCTTCTGTTGTCTCATTCTGTAGACTTGTAGCTCCTTTTTCCTTGTCTCCCCCTGCGTAACATATGTATCTTCTTCTTCATTCTCCGTATCAGAGTCACTGCTATCTCCCCCTTTCGTCCAATTTTCCACGACCGGGCACGGGATCGATCCGACTATCACGTTTGGACTTATTATCTCCCCCTTACGTCTAACACCCTTGTTAGGTGTGTCACCAAACGTCGAACCTGCATCCGAACCATAGTATGGTTCCAGTTCTCTGAATGTAACGTCCATGCTAACAAACATCTTCCGCTCAACTGGGCTCAAACATGCGTATCCCTTCTGAGTCGCTGTGTACCTGACAAATACACACTTAACCGCTCTTGGATCCAGTTTGCCAATTTCTGGCATATTATCTTGGACAAAACACACACAAATACTTTCGGGGGAACAGTGTATGTAGTTGCACCAGTAAGCATCTCCAACGGTGTCTTCCAGTCCAATATTTGAGACGGCATTCTGTTGATGAGATAAGGCGCCGTCAATACAGCTTGCCCCCATAAGTGTTTCGGGACATTCATAGCCAGCATCATCGTCCGTGCGACCTCCAACAGGTGCCTGTTCTTCCGTTCGGCCACACCATTTTGTGCCGGTGTATAGTCACATGAAGTTTGATGTAGTATTCCATGAGTAGATAAATACTCAGCAACCCTCTTATTAGTATACTCCGTCCCATTGTCAGACCGAAAACACTTAATTGTAACGTTATATTGTGTTTCCACCCGTCGATGAAAATCCTGAAAAGTCTCAAGGACGTCACTTTTATTCTTCATAAGGTAGACCCAGGTCACGTGGGTATAACAGTCAATAAAAGTGACGAACCATCTAAAATCGTTAATACCGGTTGTAGGACAAGGGCTCCATACGTCCGAATGTATCATATCAAATGCAGCGGAACTTCTATTCCCTGAGCTCGCATACGAGCTCCTGGTATGTTTGTCCAACTCACATGCATTATAAAATAACTTCTCTTTATTAGTCCTTTGATATAAGGACGGATACATTCGACTAATAACTTGAAAGGAAGAATGTCCGACACGCTGGTGGTGGAGTAGTAATTCGTCTTCTACACTGCGACGTGAAGCGTCCAGTTGTGCGTCTGCTACTAGAGATGCCAATGCTTCGTCCAGTCCGGTCCTGTCCAAGTACCACAGCCCCTTATGTCATGTGCCAGTCCCTAGTCGTCGTCCTGTTCCCTTCTCCTGAAAAGTCACCGTAGGAATGTCAAAGAAAACAATACAGTTTAGGTCAAGGATAATGGCACTAATAGATATAAGATTGACAGGAAAAGATGGAGCATGTAAGACATTGGTGAGAGTGAGGGAAGGGGTGCATGCGACAGTGCCTTTACCCATTATAGGTCTGGAGGTACCATCAGCAGTCTGAATGCTCTCCGGCGTCGGTAGGTGAGTATAGTCCTGGAACTCACCGCGGGACTCCTTGACATGGCGAGATGCCCCAAAGTCCATAATCCAACCTGGCTGATGGACAGATGCAAGAGCATGCGCAGGTAAACCTGTGCTGGTTTGGACAAAGCAAGTGATAGATGACGCCCCAGGAGTAACTTGACTGTCGTCCGAAACCAGCTTCGTGCCTCGTAACCTCGCGATGAACTCCCTCTCAAGAGGGATTATTTCAGCCAATTGAATGTCTCCCCCTTCTTCCGCCAGATTTGCTGTGTCCTCCAAAATAATTTTTCCTTCTACCAGCATATCCTCCTCTACCACAACGACGTCCTCACGGCCCCGTCCGCGATTATTTGACTGACCTCGCAGGGGTTTTGGACAAAATCTAATGTAATGTCCCGAGTCACCACAGTTGTGGCAAATACCGTTCGCAGAGGGAGGCTGATTGAAGACGGCAAGGACAGACTTTTCAACAACAGCTTGCTCCCCCGGAAGTAGCCTTTGTTGGGCATCAACTTCAATCAAGCTTCTTCTTGTGCCATGGCAGCTATGGCTTCTTCTAAGGTTGGAAGCGTGGGTTGTACGAGTAGTACATTCCTTCTCTGCTCAAACACAGGGTTGAGCTCCTTCAAAAACTTCATCATCCGTTGCCGCGAAATATACGCCAGGAACGTCTGAAAATGCTTCGCAAACGCCGGTTCGACTTGTGTATCTTCTATCCCAAGAGGATCATAGTGATCCAGATCAGACCAGTACTTCTTCAACAGGGCTGCGTACTCAGAGATGGTATGTTCGTCTTGTGCCACCCTATCGAGTTCATCCTATAGTTGGAAGACCCGCATAGGGTTGTCCGAGCCGGAGTACATATCCTTCAAAGTCCGCCAGATATCAGCAGCACCCTCCATTGCCTCTACATTGTCCGACACCTGGTCGGTCAAGGAGGCTGTCAACCACCCAGCCACTACGTTGTTGACAATCTCCCAAATAGTAAACTCCTTTGAGGAGGGATCAGCGGGCGCCTTGGTTTGGCCATTGACATATCCAACCAAGCCACGTCCCTTCAACGTCCGCATCGCCTGCCGCGACCATTTCAAGTAGTTGGACGTTCCTTCTAACTTCGTCTCCAGCTTTTCCAACTTTCCCATTTTGTAGGGTGACGGATCCACATCAGTATGGGTCACACTAGGGGTCGCCTCGGTCAATCTCTTCGACAAGATATCATCAATCAAGGCCTTCATCTCTTGTGCTGTCAGTTTTCCAGCGATCGAATCCATGGCCTCTTCAACTGTAGCTCTAGTCGTCGTCGTCGGCTGTTAGCTGTTAGTCGTCGTCTTCTACTCTACGAATGAGCTATAAATGTGGCCAACACCGGCGCGCGCATGTAAAGTAAACACGTCAGGACACAGGAGAAAACACGATCATTCTCTGTGGAGAAAACACGATCATTCTCTGTGTAGATCCCGATGTGAAGATCGGGGAACAAATAAAGCATTTGTTCATTCCAGACGGTGTAATCTAGGAACAGAGGGGGGCAAATAAAGCATTTGATGTTCCTCTGTCTTCGAAATACACCATCTGTTTTTTCTTTTTCTTTTTTTTCTTTTTTTTTTTTTACAAAACAACAAAAAAAAAACAAAATTACATGTGAAGATCAGGGGTATATGAACAAAATACAAAAAAATATATGTGAAGAGCCGAGGGGGGGGAGGGGGGGCGGGAGGGGGGGGGGGGGGGGGGGTGGGGGGGGGGGACGTGCTAGAGGGGTGAGGGAATTTTTTTTTTTTTTTTTGTGTGGGGGGGGGGGGGGGGGGGGGGGGGGGGGGGGGAGGTGGATGGTTATGGCTCTGATACAAAGTAGAAAATGAATAATGGATGATTTTATTGATGGGCTACTACTTGCTACTTATAGAGGTTCAAATCCTCTTCATACTACATTTTCCAATGTGGGACTAAAGTCCCTTATTGATTCTCAACACTTTGTTTATTGAATCATCTTGATTATGTCCTAGGGTTCTAGGTTTTGTCGTTCATGTAAACATATAATGATGTTTCAATTTTTCAGGTGATTAATTTCTTGGTTGGCCTGCTGTTTTTGCCATTGTTGGAACGATTAGGATCACAGATTCTGTACTCTATGTTTGCATTTTTCTCCTTTATAGCAATAATTTTGTGAGAAGTCATGTGGTGGAAACGAAAGGCAAAACTCTAAGAAATCGAGATTTCTCTCTTCCACCCGAGTAAAGGTACATTTCTACAATGTATATTTATGTTCCCTTACTCTGTTTAGACTCCACAAGCATTTTCATCAACTTTTTGCAATGCGATTATGTTAAGCTGGCAATAATAAGCCTTAGGATAAAAAATATCTATGTTGCACGGATACGGATACGACACACCATGGTAAGAACACAGCGACACGGATACAACACCTATTTTGGTGTGTCCTAGAGTGTATTTTGGAGAGTCCAGGATGCCGACGTGACATGACCCAAATGTTTGGATTTGTAGTTGCTTCCTGAATCCATATTCTTACTCCAGATTTTTTCTCGTCTCATCTTGTAGTTCCTGAAATCCGTTAGTAGCATCTTTCTTCTTCGTTGCCTAATTGCAGATGTTTAAGTCGTTTCTGTTTTTATGGCAAACACATTCAAGTTGGAATATTTTTATGAGAAAGCGTAGGAGAGCCAATGCTAATAATTGTCTTCAACCACATAGTGGACTGGGCGTAATTGGGCTAATTAGCGTTTAGACCTGGGTTATATACCAATTTTGAGTTAAGTCCTGACATGTCTAATTGGAAATTTTGGACCTCGGATTTTTATTTTGGTTTTTTCCCTAATATCCTCCTTACATACAGTATGTGTTGGTTGTTGCCCTTATACTAATGTCTCCAGGGTATAATGGATAAAAAAAAAAGAAACCAAAAATAAAAATTAAGTGTCCAAAATTTTCAATTGGACGTCAGGACTTAAACTCTAAGCTGATATAAAATTCAGGACTAAACGCTAATTAGCCCAACATAATAAACTACCTGGGTCATAGCTTGAACTTTAGATGTCTCCTAGTGATTTACTTACTCGGATACATCCATATAACATGTGGTTGTGATGATTATTAATTTCAATAATAGTAAGTTTCTCTAAGTGCATGTAAACTTATGCCACTTTATATGAAATTTATATATCGCAGGTGAATTCGCTGACATACGAGGAGCAGTCAGGTCTCTCAAACCTTCTTCACTCCCATACATGTTGATACAGAAGCGACGAATATGAAAATTTATACTTGTTAGGGACAGGCTGTAATTGTAGAAGTGATGTTTCTCATAGTTTGTTGTTGCGGTATGTTATTTTTATAAGTATTCTGTAAATACATTGGAGAGTTTGATCAGCAGCAGATCATGTAATACGAAATACAAACGGAAATGTTTCAGTTCTAATAAAGTTTTGAGTTACTTGTGCAATGTTTGATACACTTTTGTTATCCATTTTTCATTTATAAATTTTCTGTTTTGAAAAATTTATTTTCAGTTTTTTATAAACAATAAACCTGTCTGTAAAATCTAGTTGTTAATTGTTTATAAAAGCAAAAAAAAAAAAAAACAAAAAAAAATAAAAACATGTTTGGTAAACAATAAAAGTAGAAATTTATTTATTGTGGTATGATAACAAATCTAATATCCTTAAATATAATCAAGGTAGTTGAAACTTACAGAAATTTCAATGATAGATTCAATTTGAATTTCAAAAATAAGAATGAATGTATAGTTCAAAATGCCATTAATATTGCCAAATACCCACATCTATTGAGCAATTCATCACGAACTGACGCAAGAAATGCGATGACTTAAATTTATCCCCATTGCATATGAATCTCCACACGTGGGTTAGTAGTCAATTCTTCATTATCAATGTGCACGTACTCATCAAAAAGTGGCTCTTGGTTGCATCCAATGATAGGAGGAAGGAATTGTCTGCCAGTTCTAGCTTAGAGCTCTCCAACAGTTTGGAAAAAATGGTTGCCACATAAGAATGACAAACATTTTCTCAAAAGTACTTCTCCAATGCAAATGTAAAATAAAGTATGGAGTTGACATGACAATGACATGACAAGAACAATATGAAGTTGGTTGCTAGATCTACACAATGCACTTCACAATGCTTTATGTCCACATCATCAATATGAATAAAAATATTTATAAAAAAAAAAGAAGAGTAGAAGTGTCTTGAAAATTGTAAAAAAAAATACTTTGTATGATTCTCAATACTTTTGCATTGAAGAAAATTTCAAACTCATTGTCTTTTGTGAATATAATTTGCCACCTATACAAGGCATTATCTTGTTTCCATGCACATAAGAATCACAACATAAAATAAGATAATAGGATTGGAGGGCTCTTATGAGCAACTTCCCTCGCAGTTGCGGTGTAATCTTTTTGATCCCGTCCGTGAAGCAATATCCATTCCCGTCCGTAGATCATGATTCATATTACATACTTCTTGTGCACGAGAGATAGAGTTGTTTGATAATGATTTTTTACATGTTCACTACTGATCATCAATGCTCAATACTGGTTACTCAATATTCTTCTTCAATAATGATAATGTTTATGATGTTTTTGTGATCTTGTTTAGTAGTGACATGGGCGAGGGAATATCATTAGTATGCATTTGGTCTTTCCAATCAGTATTAACTTTTGCTGTTTAACCACTGTATGTGTAATGGTCGTCACGTATCTGACTGTCGTTTCTTGGCCCGTCCACATGCGGAAAGTCGATATTCTAAAGACATGTACACGGACTGTTATTTCTAGATAGTCTTCGCATGCTAGATTTTTATATTATTCTTGTTGCGCATATTGTTATAGATCTGTTCCGTCATACCTCCTTATAGCTATGGTTATGTACTTTTTCTTAGTTGCCTTTACTTTTCTTTCATGTTCATGTTAGTAGTTATATCATAATTTGTAGCTGTATTGTATTGTTGTGTTTTTCTCCAAACCTGACTAGATACCTATTTTTTCATCTTGACCACCCTATGCACTACGGAACCACAGTGGGGATGTGGAAGTTTGGGAGCTACTAGATAGTTTAGTTAGATCTTGTAGAACCTTGAAATCATTCTTGTAATTATTAGCAGGTTTGTTCCCGAATTTTGATTCTAATGTATCATTAGATTGTAAGTTTGTTACTATTATGAATGAGAAAATGATAGTATTTTGTGATCAAATATTGAGTTGGTAATAAAGATTGCAATTGAGTTCTTATAACATACTACGCCGATGTTGAACGTACGTTGGATTTGACCACATACTCGTATTATGAAAAGAGAGAGCTAACACATGCCCGTGACTAAATGTCCAAAAAATATAAAATATATAGTTGGGGTAAGAGATCAGGAACCCACTGGGTGCAAAATGTTGCTATGTTTGCATTAGTAGAGTTGATCACATGTTCCTTATCGCTGCTGAAAATGACCAAATTGCATAGAAGCACCTGTGTTGCTTGGAAGAATAGATATGGAACATAGAAAAGATGGAAAGTCTACTTATCAACAACTGTAACATTATAGATATTTGTTTGATAGAATGCATTCATGCATCGGTCTCAGACAACTTGTACACAAGGTATAGTCTCTCGACCGGTTCCTGGACAACTGAGAGCCGCTCGGCCATGGAGGGATTGGGCACCCTGAGGTAAAAGAAACCTCACAATTAGGGACGTACCGTGTCTATTAGTGAGATGGGCTTGTATGTTCCATCTGCTAATCATGGGGAGTGACCCATGGACAGTCGTAGATAGGTGTCGGTTAGGAAGAGCTGAACCCTGAGCTACAACTGCTAGTATGCACGTATATTAGTGAAGAGCTGAACCGTGAGTCACAGCTGCTAGTATGAGCGAATATTAGTGAAGAGCTAAACCGTGAGTCACAGCTGCTGGTATATGCATGTCTTAGTGCAGAGCTGAAACTTGAGTCACAGCTGCTAATCGAGTCGCATGCATTGATAAAGATTATTGTAAGCCTAACAATACAGAGACGAACATGGAATACATATGTATATATTCAGTTTATTCTAAGCATTGTCTTGTACAAGGATAGATCGCCGACCGTGGGTAGGAATCACTGAATAAGTGATATTTAATTGTAAAATCCCTTCCTACATTTTTCTATTTTTAGATTTATTCATGTATAACCTAACCTCTAAGTTATATTATATTTCTTATTTTAAATAATTAGATATAACCTTATATATATATATATAGTTATATTATATATATATATATATATATCTATATATATATATATTATATATATAGATATATATATATATATATATATATTTGGTATGGCATGTGGCCCGAGTGGTCAGGAGTTCGAATCCTAATGTGAGCGATTTCGAAAACTAACTCCATTTCCTATATATATATATATATATATATATATATATTTCTTTTTTCTATATATATATATTTTTTCCTATATATATATATATATATAGGAAGCGGATCAAAAGCCCCCTTAGAAAACTCCCTAAAAAACCC